>ONZH01016968.1:0-536334 GCA_900303285.1 Rhinella marina | reverse complement strand
TTCTTATCAGTGAATGTTTCTGTGAGTAAACACCTCTCTTCTTGTTGTAGCTGGGTCATGTGACCAACTCCCTGACCTCCAACTGACCCAGGACAGGAAGCCAGTAACTGCTCTATTCATTCCTATGGGAGCCTCACTTTCAATCTCATAGGAATACATAGAGAATTAGACTTGCTGTCCACACAATAAGTCTATGTGTGAGTTGGTGAGTCTAATTCCTGGTCACATGACACAGATAAGAAACTTCAGGATGATATAAGTCAAAAATTTAGACACTGGTAAGAAAATGACATTCACTACAGATTATATCATGTACATTTCTAGCAGGACATGGAATAAAATTATTGTCGGGAGTTCTTCTTTAAGTACTTATTGCTGATGCATATTAGGTAGGTTAGCAAGTAGTAGGAGGACCAAACTACACAGGGTTTGTTTGGAATCTGTAACCGTGGAGACACATGGGTCTGCATAGGAGCTGAATACACAAAACCGTGTTTTATATTAGAAACAAGGGTTCATGTCAAAAAGACGTTGAAATTGTAATCAACCAGTGCTGTCATGGTGTCCGCCATTAGGACCAGTCACCAACCTCCGTAGCGTTTTTAGCGGCTCCTTCATATCACTAATTCCAGTATCAGGATCCACAGTGGTCAGGATACATCTGTCAAAATGAAATACAACAGGAGTCAGTAAACCCCATGATAGCAGCATTGGCTCTCCTTGTAAGAGAATTTGGGGGGTGCTGACCTGGGACAAGGCATGATGCGTCTCAGAATCACCTCTCTGCCAATCTGTATGTCCTTCCAGGTGTCCTGCATATCAGAAAGAAAAAGCAAAGAAAATTGCTAATGAGCGAGAGCAATTCCAAAACTTACAATTCCCTAAGGCAGTGATGGCTAACTTCCAGCACTCCAGCTGTGGTGAAACTACAACTCCCAGCATGCTCCATTCATTTCTATGGCGTTCTAAGAACAGCCAAGCAAGTGTGCATCTTGGGAGTCGTAGTTTTACCACAGCTGGAGTGCCGGAGGTTAGCCATCACCTAATGCATACTTTCGCCTGCCAGCGATGAGTACCCCATTGAGATCCAGGAGCGGAGGCCGCCACAGATACCACAACAAAGGGTTTCTGCTCTCCATTGACCTTGGTAATGTACCAGCAATGGTCTCGAGTGAATCCAAGTGTGGTGCAATGGCCAAAATGAAGTAATACTGCCAAATAGTCCACCGTATTCTGCACATGACATGGGAAGATGAAAATGTGAGGAGGCCGCAGGGGTACTCCTCCAATGAGGACAGGAAGCACCAGGTAGGGGCAAGAGGGGGGCAGCGGAAGGGCAATGATCAATGAGCGCTTTTATTGTGGCAAAGGGGTTAGGTTAAGGCGACGTTTCAGTTTTCGCCTCAGGCAGCAAAAAGCCTAGGTGCACCCCTGAGTGGCTGTGTAATAAAAGTGTCAAAATCAACTTGTTTCAGGGCAGAATCAGGTACGGCAGCGGTGGCCACCTGCTGGCAAACTAGACGCAGATACAACAGATTTCTATAGGTCTTAAAAAATATGGTTCAGAACTGGTGGCATATTCATGGAACTATTAAGCCTATCTCTGTCTATCACAGGCGATATTCCATACTTCTACCACTAGATGGAGACATTTGACTGAAACATAAGCTGTAGTTCCTCGCCTTTTACAGGGGATCACGAGGCGACATGCACTTTTATCATGAGATTATCATGGACGGGAATGTTCCCAGCCCTGGAGCTACATCTATGTGTGCTACTGTTGATTTTCAGATCTCTGTACATGTCAAGGACCACTCAAAACTGGCCAATTGATAGCACATACAGTAGCAGGAGCGCCCATGGTCAACCCTTCATCCCACCAGAGTGGTTTTTCTTGCATGCCCACCGCACCTCCCCTAATTCCTGCGATATTCCTTTGTTTGTTCCGGAGAGAATGGTATTCAAGAAATTCTGGTGTGGTGGATGATATGGGTGCCTATGCTGTGACCCAGGGACTCACTGCTAAAATTGGTAAAACTGTTGAGAAGTTTATTGCTACTAAGGGTTAGGGCTCATGCACACGAACGTATTTTCTTTCCATGTCCGTTCGTTGTTTTTTTTTTGCGGACCATATGCGGAACCATTCATTTCAATGGGTCCGCAAAAAAAAGGGAGGTTACTCCGTGTGTATTCCATTTCCGTATTTCCGTTCCGCAAAAAAATAGAACATGTGCTATTATTGCCCGCATTACGGACAAGGATAGGACTGTTCTATTAGGGGCCAGCTGTTCCGTAAAATACGGAATGTACACGGGCGTCATCTGTATTTTTTGCAGATCTGTTTTTTGCAGACCTCAAAATACATACGGTCGTGTGGATGAGACCTTAATATGTGCTGACTATGCACTTTTAGTGGTCAAAAACGGTTAATGTGGCTTTATTGTGCACCTGAATCTTAAAAGGCTGTATGTAGGAAAGAAGTAGTTAACTGGATGATCTTAGAAATGGTTGCTAGGTGGTGGGCTGGACCCACCCCACTCGTAAGAGCTATAAGCATCACATTGTGGGCTGGTAAGTGGTGAGGGATTGTGTTGGAAAAAAAGATTTCACCATTGTATATTGATGAAGTAAAAGAAACATAAATGATAGGGCCCCATAGTGAATCTCAGAATTGGTCCCAGCCCTCCACCAAACGTACTATGCCATCATTAAGGCTAATGTCCACCATCAGTTCAGATCTATCTGCCTTCACTCGATTAAAGGGGTATTCCAATCTCAATGTGTAATCTAGTAATAAGAAATTATCTTAATTTTATTTATTTTTTATATAATGGGCCATTCTGTAGACATTGATTGCCATCCGCTCCATGCCCCTTGTGGTGCATAGTCCTTATTTTCACGGATTACGGTCACCAATGTGGATCTACAGCAGTTTTTTGGGTTTTTTTAAGCTCAAGAAGTGTGCTTTGTTCACCCGTGCAACAAAATCGTGCGGTCTCTCACAGGCCCACTCCATAAGAGAAGAGTCCCCCGTAATCCTTTCCCAGTCTCTCCGGGCCAGAAGACACCTGCAAGGGACCGAGAAAAAAAAGGCAATCCCCAGCCGAAGCCAGGAATACGCCAATCTGTGCTCAGGCTTTCACCTAGGCTGCCACCCTAGGTGCTGGCACGGAGCTCTGCAGTACTAGGTCTGGACACTCCCCGAAGGGAGAGCCCAAGGGGTTTTGCAGGGGAGTGAGGAACCTGGTGGGCACATCCCACCTCCCTAGATCTCAGGCGGTAGCCCATAAGGGCGCTGCAACCCTGAAATCCTAGTGACAAACAAAATGTGGAAAGTGAACACACAGTGAACATAAAAAATAAATAAGTGAATGTGTGCTGAAGCTCAGCCCGGACATCCGGACGGAATTCTAAAAATTACGCCAGGCCTAAAAATAGACTACAGCACTGGTCGGGCATGTGCCAATCCGGCTCCTGCTTTATATGAGCTGTGCCGGGTGCTCAGGAGGTACATGCGCTGAGGCTTCATTTACATATAGAGATTACCATTGATAGGTAAGGGCTCAACGGGAGCCATCCCAATCTATAGGCAGTGAACGCCCTCTAGTGGCCACTGCAGGTAAATGCTAAGACTTTATGAAAGTAGCATTGTGTGACCCCTCTTAGGCTACTTTCACAGTAGCGTTAATATTTTCCGGTATTGAGATCCGTCATAGGGTCTTAATACTGGAAAAAAAAATACTTCCATCTTGTTCCCAATCATTGTCAATGAGGACAAAACGTAACTGAACAGAATGGAGTGCTCCAAAATACATTCCATTCTCATACCGGAGAGCAAAGTGCAGCATGCGGATCCCTCATGACCCACAATGTAAGTCAATGGGACGGATCCGTTTTTTCCTTTTTTCTCTGACACAATAGAAAACGGATCCGTCCCCCATCGACTTTCAATAAAGTTCATGACGGATCCGTCTTGGCAATGTTAAAGGGGTTGTCCCACAAAAAATATTCTACAGTTTTCAAACCAGCATCTGGATCTGAATACTTTTACATACATTAAAAATTTAGCATAGCCGCTGAGTTATTCTATAAAATTTATCTGTATAGCGCCACCTGCAGTATGTTTTTTTTCCTTATTTCTTTGACCTGCTCACTGAGATGGCCGCACATGCTCAGTTTCATCCTTCAACTGCCTCCTGAGCTGTGATAGGGAGAGCTGAGACACGCCTCCTGAGCTGTGATAGGGAAAGCTGAGACACGCCGCCTGAGCTGTGATAGGGAGAGCTGAGACACGCCTCCTGAACTGTTATAGGGAGAGCTGAGACACGCCTCCTGAGCTGTGATAGGGAGAGCTGAGACACGCCTCCTGAGCTGTGATAGGGAGAGCTGAGACACGCCTCCTGAGCTGTGATAGGGAGAGCTGAGACACGCCCCCTTACCTGCAGCAGAAAAGACACTTCCCTTGAGCTCCCAGCTTGATATAAATCTAGCAGAACAATGAATGGGGAGATCTCTAGATCCATCTGAGGTACAAGGCTGGTTCTAGCTTTGTTAGAAAGAGTTTTCATGCACTAGATAATGTCTGATTTTCATTTTTACATTAGTCATGGGATAACCCCTTTAAAGATAATACAACCGGATTCGTTCATAACAGATGCAGACGGTTGTATTATCAGTAATGGAAGCGTTTTTGCTGAACCCTGCTGAATTCAGCAAAAACGCTAGTGTGAACGTAGCCTTATCCCTTGGCATTTACCTGGTCTCTCTTTGTTATAAGTAGTTTAGTATCAAGATGAAGTAACGGAAACAAAGAGCCTTACCTCACCAAACGCGTCGCATCCGGAAATCACTATATTAGGACGGAAGTTTCTAACAGTCACTTTCTTTTCCAGTTTAGTTTTGAGATTTGCCAGTGAGGCTTCAGAGAGCAGCAGGAAGGGAGCAAGTTCAGGATATGCCACCTACAGGACCGGATGGGCATAGCAGAGCCAATAAGAAATTCACAACGACTGACCGTCGTGCTTTGCTTTTCTTGCACTGATTTAGAGTCACAAAAGGTCTTCTTCTCTAGTTACCTCCAAAGCTGCATTTAGGATTCATCCATCTGCTAATTTTAATGTACTGGAACTACGCTGACAGTCATGAGGTGACGCATTTTTATATTTTTTTGTTTTTGTTTTTTTTTTTGGGGGGGGGGCAGCTTCTATATCAAACTACTAAACCATGATGTAAATCCTGCATCTCCCACATTGCATTACATTTTCTACACAGGGGCGGACCCGCCATAGACCCTACAGGGAAATTTCTCAGGCGGCCGCCTCATTTGGTTCTGCAGGGGCGGGATTTTGAGTTTTACTGTAGTATTGTTGGCCCCGCCTATTTGTTCTGCCCATTTTTTTTCCTGGGCTATTTGAGTTCCCAGTTCGACCATGTTTCTATACCTATAGTACCCGGCAAGGATGCTTCGTTAGCGAGGGTGTGATAACAATGTTAAAAATGAGGCAAAGGATAAGATCGGCAAAGGCATTCCATTGTAGTAATATGCCTGAACCTGTACAATACGTGTACAGTCATGGCCAAAAGTTTTGACAATGATACAAATATTAATTTTTACAAAGTCTACTGCTTCAGTTTTTATAATGGCAATTTGCATATACTCCAGAATGTTATAAAGAGTGATCAGCTTAACAGCAATTACTTGCAAAGTCAATATTTGCCTAGAAAATGAACTTTATCCCCCAAAACACATTTCAACATCATTGCAGCCCTGCCTTAAAAGGACCAGCTAACATCGTTTCAGTGATTGCTCCATTAACACAGGTGTGGGTGTTGATGAGGACAGGGCTGGAGATCAATCTGTCATGATTAAGTAAGAATGACACCACTGGACACTTTAAAAGGAGGCTGGTGCTTGGCATCATTGTTTCTCTTCTGTTAACCATGGTTATCTCTAAAGAAACACGTGCAGTCATCATTGCACTGCACAAAAATGGCCTAAAAGGAAAGAGAATCGCAGCTAGAAAGATTGCACCTCAGTCAACAATCTATCGCATCATCAAGAACTTCAAGGAGAGAGGTTCCATTGTTGCCAAAAAGGCTCCAGGGCGCCCAAGAAAGACCAGAAAGCACCAGGACCGTCTCTTAAAAGTGTTTCAGCTGCGGGATCGGGCTACCAGCAGTGCAGAGCTTGCTCAGGAATGGCAGCAGGCAGGTGTGAGTGCATCTGCACGCACTGTGAGGTGGAGACTCTTGGAGCAAGGCCTGGTCTCAAGGAGGGCAGCAAAGAAGCCAATTCTCTCCAGAAAAAACATCAGGGACAGACTGATATTCTGCAAAAGGTACAGGGAGTGGACTGCTGAGGACTGGGGTAAAGTCATTTTCTCTGATGAATCCCCTTTTCGATTGTTTGGGACATCTGGAAAACAGCTTATTTGGAGAAGATGAGGTGAGCGCTATCACCAGTCTTGTCTCATGCCAACTGTAAAGCATCCTGAAACCATTCATGTGTGGGGTTGCTTCTCAGCCAAGGGAATCGGCGCTCTCACAGTCTTGCCTAAAAACACAGCCATGAATAAAGAATGGTACCAGAATGTCTTCCGAGAGCAACTGCTCCCAACCGTCCAAGAGCAGTTTGGCGATCAACAATGCCTTTTCCAGCATGATGGAGCACCTTGCCATAAAGCAAAGGTGATAACTAAATGGCTCAGGGAACAAAACATAGAGATTTTGGGTCCATGGCCTGGAAACTCCCCAGATCTTAATCCCATTGAGAACTTGTGGTCAATCATCAAGAGACGGGTGGACAAACAAAAACCTACAAATTCTGACAAAATGCAAGCATTGATTGTGCAAGAATGGATGGCTATCAGTCAGGATTTGGTCCAGAAGTTGATTGAGAGCATGCCAGGGAGAATTGCAGAGGTCCTGAAGAAGAAGGGTCAACACTGCAAATATTGACTTGCTGCATTAACTCATTCTAACTGTCAATATAAGCTTTTGTTACTCATAATATGATTGCAATTATATTTCTGTACGTGATAAAAACATCTGACAAACACACATAAAAACCAGAGGGCAGCGGATCATGTGAAAATAGAAGATTTCTGTCATTCTCAAAACTTTTGGCCATGACTGTATGCTGAATACCAGTATATTCCAATGCTGGCCTGCAGGTGGCAGCACTGCTGTAGAATATAATAATAATATTTATTTATGTAACGCCACTAGAGATGAGCGAAAATGCTCGAAACGAGCACTTACCGCTCGGCTCCCCTGCGCTCGCATGGGCGCAGGCAGCCGCTTCCGTCCTCCTCAGGAGGACGGAAGTGGCTGCCTGCGCCCATGCGGGCGCAGGGGAGCCGAGCGGTACAGTGCTTGTTTCGAGCACGTTCGCTCATCTCTAAGCGCCACCATATTCCGCAGCGCTTTAAAAAAATCATAGGGTTCTTGTACAATATAAAAATGACTGGTTAATATACAACTGAAACGCTAGGAGTGAGGGCCCTGCTCTGCGAGCTTACAATCTATGTTATACTGAATTCAGTATTCTGTAATAAATAAAAAATATGTTATAACATGCAATCTAATGATTGCATGTTATAGTCACCTAGGGTGACTATTAAAAAAAAAAAGTTTGAAAAATATGAAAACAAAAAAAGTCGACAGGACTTTGTTTTCCGTCCAGCATAACGGCATCCAGACGGATCCGTTATGCTTTCCCATAGGCTTCTATTATGACGGATCAAAACGGAATGCCTCTTAAAGGTGTCCGTTTTGATGTCTGTCCTAGGGATTCCGTTTCTTTCCGTTATAACGATGTTATAACGGAAAGCCTGAACGGAAGCCCTAACGGTGATGTGAATGCACCCTGAGCCGTACAGCGCTGGACACAGGCCGGAAGAGGCCTGCATCGCATCGCTGCCGGCTCCATGGAGGTAAGTAAGTGTTTATTTTTTTTTATGGGGGCATTTTACTGGGACAAGGGGGGCACTGGGGCATTTTTACTGGCACAAAGGGGGCACTGGGTGCATTTTACTGGCACTGGGTGCATTTTACTGGCACTGGGGGCATTTTACTGGCACAAGGGGGGCACTGGGGGCATTTTTATTGGCACATGGGAGCATTTTACTGGCACTGGGGCATTTTACTGGCACATGGGGGCACTGGGGGCATTTTTACTGGCACTGGGGGCATTTTTACTGGCACAAGGGGGCACTGGGGGCATTTTACTGGCACTGGGGGCATTTTTACTGGCACAAGGGAGCATTGTACTGGCACTGGGGGCATTTTTACTGGCACAAGGGGGCACTGGGGGCATTTTTACTGGCACATAGTGGCATTTTACTGGCACATGGGGGTATTGTGGGCATTGTTACTGGCACATGCGGGCACTGGGGGCATTTTTACTAGCACTGGGGGCACTTTTACTGGCACTGGGGGCATTGTTACTGGCACATGGGGGGCACTGGGGGCATTTTTACTGGCACATAGTGGCATTTTACTGGCACATGGGGGCACTGGGGGCATTTTTACTGGCACTGGGGGCATTTTTACTGGCACAAGGGGGCACTGGGGGCATTTTACTGGCACTGGGGGCATTTTTACTGGCACAAGGGAGCATTGTACTGGCACTGGGGGCATTTTTACTGGCACAAGGGGGCACTGGGGGCATTTTTACTGGCACATAGTGGCATTTTACTGGCACATGGGGGTATTGTGGGCATTGTTACTGGCACATGCGGGCACTGGGGGCATTTTTACTAGCACTGGGGGCACTTTTACTGGCACTGGGGGCATTGTTACTGGCACATGGGGGGCACTGGGGGCATTTTTACTGGCACATAGTGGCATTTTACTGGCACATGGGGGCACTGGGGGCATTTTACTGGCACTGGGGGCATTTTACTGGCACAAGGGGGGCACTGGGGGCATTTTTATTGGCACATGGGAGCATTTTACTGGCACTGGGGCATTTTTACTGGCACATGGGGGCACTGGGGGCATTTTACTGGCACAAGGGGGGCACTGGGGGCATTTTTATTGGCACATGGGAGCTTTTTACTGGCACTGGGGCATTTTTACTGGCACATGGGGGCACTGGGGGCATTTTTACTGGCACAAGGGGGCACTGGGGGCATTTTACTGGCACTGGGGGCATTTTTACTGGCACAAGGGAGCATTGTACTGGCACTGGGGGCATTTTTACTGGCACAAGGGGGCACTGGGGGCATTTTTACTGGCACATAGTGGCATTTTACTGGCACATGGGGGTATTGTGGGCATTGTTACTGGCACATGCGGGCACTGGGGGCATTTTTACTGGCACTGGGGGCATTTTTACTGGCACTGGGGGCATTGTTACTGACACATGGGGGGCACTGGGGGCATTTTTACTGGCACTGGGGGCATTTTTACTGGCACTGGGGGCATTTTTACTGGCACATGGGGGCACTGGGGCATTTCTTACTGGCACATAATTTGGGGGGCATCTATGGGGGTGGGACACTTCTTACTGGCACATTGGAAGCATTATTACTTCTGGGGCACAGTGGGGACATTAGTACTGTGGGGGGCACTATTACTAACAAGTGCACTCTGGCAGAGAATTATTAGTTGGGACTTTGTAGGCACTATTACTGTGGGGGGCACTATTACTGTGGGGGCACTATTACTGTGGGGGCACTATTACTGTGGGGGGCACTATTACTGTGGGGGCACTATTACTGTGGGGGCACTATTACTGTGGGGGGCACTATTACTGTGGGGGGCACTATTACTGTGGGGGGCACTATTACTGTGGGGGGCACCCTGGCACAGTATCAGCGTAGTTATTTCTGGGGGACGTTATGTTTACACTATTACAGGACACTATTTGCTGGGCGCAGTTATTTTAGGACACTGTGTAAACTAAGATTTTTTTTTTGTCAAACTGCAGAGATGAGAAATGGCTGAAAAATGGCGTCTGGTCTGAAAGGAGAAGATGAGGAAAGAGAAGATCTACATCAGAGGAGACGTCACTGGATGTAAGAGGTATGTGCGCTGTATTAGGTGACATTTCAATATAGAAAGCTATAAATACAGTGCAGAGATATATAGTGTGATATAGGACAGTATAGAGAGCTATAAATACAGTGTAGATATATATATATACACTGTCTTACTCTACCTACCTATATCACTCTATATATCTCTGCACTGTATTTATAGCTCTATACTGTATGACGTTAGTACTGTCACTCGGGGGGGGGTGGGGGGGAAGGGCGCCGAGAGAAAGTTTCGCACAGGGCGCCATCTACCCTAAGGCCGGCCCTGGTGGAGACAATGCTCATGTTAAACCTCTGAGGGGTGAAATATATGATCTGTGGAAAGTCTGTGTAGACCATCTCCATATCTCTGGCTGATGAGAGTGTTCTGAGGGAGGAGTCCATTATGTTAAAGAAATCCTGTCCAGCCCAGGAAAGACAGGGAGACATGTCACCAGTCCGGTGGAGCAGGTATGATAATCTAAGGTGGAGTGTAAGTATCTGTACGAGGAAGCAATTAGCCCCTTACAGCTTGTAGGACGAACCCAGAAACTCCGAGCCCCACCCATCATCAGGGAGGGAGCGCATGAACTTGGTGATGAAGCTCTTGGAGGGATACGGGGGGGGGCTATTTCTACTGTAATGTCTGGACAGGGAGTACCGATTTCTTATTTAGATATAGGAAATGTACAACTGAGTGAAGGCCGCTTCTGAAATACGGATAAAAGATGGGGGTGGGGCAGCCATCATGGAAAGCTGTCAGCAGTTTTGTATCTATGACACTGGCTGAGCTGTTACATGTGCAGTTGGAAGCTGAAGGGAACTGTGTTGGTCCCATGTTCATATATGCCCACAGTGTAAACGTGACCATGCCTACTTGGCCCCATCAATCAAAGTGCAGAGGGTGCGGCAGTTGCAGAGAGAGCAATGGAAACGCCCCCGTTGCTCCTAGAGGCTCCTTTAAATATATGAAAACATCCTTATAAGCAGTATGTAGAAAATTAAGACGAGAAACATGGAGGAGTAGGGTTTGGTCTAATGCTGTATCTGTGTGAAACGAATAAAAGAGACTTTTATTCTTGATGCAGGTGAGGGCTTCAGTGAGCAAATAGGCGGGGCTTAGCTTCCCAGCGCTGGCCACTCCCCTCGGTGGACCGAAGCTCTAATTTGCTTAAAGTGGATTCTCCAGGAATTATTTAAAATGGCCCGAAGCACCCTGTTCTAGAATGTGAGGAGGACTGGATAACTCCAGAGCTGCATAGGGGGATGAGGGGGCGGGGCCTCATTATACACTGCTAGATGGTAATGGTACGATCCTGCCTATGATATGTCACCATGGCTGAGCAGCCTGACAGGAACGATCACCAATACGCAGTAAATACAAGTGCAGAGTAGTGTGTAGTGATACCCCACCATTCACCCCCCTAGACAGTTCTACAAATGGAGGAAACCAGTCCTGCTCATATTCTAGAGCAGGCCGCTGACGGGCATGAACCCCAAAAGTCTTATTTCTCAGGAACACCGCAACCGATATTCACAAGACAGGTATCATTTTAATCAGCAGGATCAACCCTATTAGGCAGCCTAGCTGGTTTAGTAGAGTTAATCCAGCTGACAGGCGCTTTTTAACTACGGGATTTGGAACTCTGTTTCTGGAAAACGTGTCAGTGCCCCGTGTCTGGCATGCAGCCTTCATATACAAATATATATATACATCCCATATTTCTAGGGAAAAAAAATTCTAATTTTAGACACCCCCTCTAATATTTCCCCTTTGCCCCTTAGTTTCAGACAAGAAGATGGTAGCGGAACCCAAGGTCTGGTACTGTATGGCCTCATGGTTTCTTTCACCTACTTGCATGTAAAAATTTCATTAGTTGTAGGGAGTTTCAGTAGGATTTGGAGATCTTCCTTTTCTGGGGCGCTGAGGGTTAAGCGGCCTTTGCCGCAGGTCACAGTTATCAGCACCATTCGTGGCTCATGCCAGGCTGTAACGTGGACTTTGTCCTCCTTTACAACAAGCCAATGCCTGGAATGAAAAGAGTGTTAATCAGGTATTAGGTCTTATACACGTCCATGACATACCTGTCAGTCACGCCAAAGTTCTTCTGTTCTGAGAACAAGCAGGACCTACCCAGCCATGGCCACATAAGAGTCCCTCTCAATCACTCCTGCTGGAAGAGCTCACTATCACATGGGGTGTTGTAATATACTGCTTTTCTCTATGTACATACTCAGGAAGGAGATTTTAGAAAAAAAAAATTTTTTTTTTCCTGGAACAGCGCCACCCTTGCCCATGGCTGTTACTGGTATTGCAGCTCATCCCCACTCATAAAAAGCAAAACTAACTTCCTTCCCCCATTTTGGGTAAGAGGTGGGAACAAAGTGTAAGCTTTGAACAGTGAGAAAAAAAATTATAGTTTTGTATAATCTATGGCTTACATTTCAGACTTTTCTCTTTGGTTGAACCAAACTGTGTGACAGCTACTTCCTGTCAGCCATATTAGTTCACAGGGCTACTTCCTCTGTCACCAAGAGGCTCCTCCCCCTCCCTCCCTTAGAGCTGTTTCACACGAGTGTGTCCAGTGCGGGAATCACGCTCTGTGTATGAGCACGATCCTCCTTTCTGGACACTGCTCGTCTTGCACAGCACTATACTGATTTATAATGCTGTGTACCTCTGCTTGACCTTACTGGTACAGGATCATACTGGCAGCTTTATGTCATTACGGTTCTGTATCAGTAAGATCATGCAGGGGCACACAGCATTATAAATCAGTATAGTGCCGTGCAAGACAAGCAGTGTCCAGAACGGAGGATCACACTCAAGACACGGAAAACTGTACACGCTTGTGTGAGAGCCCTGCCTGGTAATCAGTAATCTGTATAGCCGACCATATACGGGGCAGATTCCGACCGAACGCTCATTTGGCCGACAGCTATCTCTCCCGATCCTCCCATACCTCCGACAAAGGTTTATCTCCTGAAAACATAAGGATGGGGCAGTTAAAATCCAACATGCCCGATCCTTATCTCCTTCTACATCATCTGTCAGGGGAGAGTCAGGAGGCCTACATAGACATTAGAAATTCGCCGCACGTCTGGTAGGCTACGGCACAAAGGAGAGACCTCCCGGACTCCCAGGAGCAGCACGGAGGGCAACTGTAGTCTGGAAAACAGCCCTCCACATGATTTAAAGAAGAACTCCCGCAAAAATTTTTATTCTCTGACCTGTTAGAAAGGTGCATGATAGTGAATGTCATTTTCTTATTAGAGGCTGAAATTGAGAGGTTCCACTCTCTTCTTATTGTAGCTGGGTCATGTGACCAACTCCCTGACCTCCAACTGACCCAGGACAGGAAGCCAGTAACTGCTCTATTCATTCCTATGAGACTGAAAGTGAGGCTCCCATAGGAATGCATAGAAAATTAGACTTCCTGTCCACACATAAGGTGCTGTGTGAGTTGGTGGGTCTAATTCCTAGTCACATGACACAGATAAGAAACTTCAGGATGATATAACTCAAAAATTCAGCTACTGGTAAGAAAATGACATTCACTACAGATTACATCATGTACATTTCTAGCAGGACATGGAATAAAATTTGTTGCAAGAGTTCTTCTTTAACTGTAGTAAGGGGGTGGGGCACACAAAAGGGGGCATGACGATGCAAAAAAAAAAATTTAAATAAATACCAGGAGGGCGCTGCTTGCACTACAGCCCCCATTCTCCTAAATGACAACTGGTGGGCTTATGTCATTCAACCCATGATGACTCTTTTTAAAGAGGTTCTGCAGCAGCTGCTTGGCGTATAGACTCCTGCCTGCCGTGTGACCCCCAAGGCGCAGAGATTAACCCTTCATATGACTCACTGCTTGAATAACCCCCTTTATTTAAAGCTGCCCACAATCGGGTGTATGCTATGCTGACTATACGTGATCCCAGTATGACAATCATGTGATTGCCTAATCCTTCCTCAGGCTCCTGGTTTGTCTCCAGTGTTATCCTGTGGATTTTGTTTGCTGCAAACATGAGGCTCTAAAGAGGGCAACTGAAAATCAGTCAGTGCTGAACACTTAAAGGGCAGGTCCATTTTTGCAACCAGTTGAAAATAAAAACCAAGCAGCGTTGTAAACTGCCCGGTTTAAAGGGCATCTGTGTTGGTCCCATCTTCATATGTGCCCGCATTACTGAGAAAAATTATGTTTTAATATATGCAAATGAGCCTCTAGGAGCAATGGGGGCGTTGCCATTACACCTAGAGACTCTGCTTTTTCTGCAACTGCCGCACCCTCTGCACTTTGATGGACAGGGCCAGGCAGTGTAAACGTCATCACACCTGGTCAGAATGGAAAAGTGCGTGCGGCTGCTATACTACACGCAGCGGGAAATCGGAAAGCGAGGCGGGAGCCAAAAGAACACTGTTTGGCTGTCAGTATAAGGGGGGGCCTATGTGTCATTGATCGTATGTGCCTGGAGTGTCATATATGTACATACAGAACATGTGGGGGGGGGGGGGGGTTATTACAATGGCGTGCTTTATCTCAGTCTTCTTGAAAGAATAAGGAGGCGCTAAAATTATTAAGATGCACAAACCTCCTTGTAATATCAGACATGGCCATAAATTAGCTGGTTATTAAAAGTCTTTCCCGCCATACGTCATCACAGATCTCCAGGACAGGACGTGTAGGTGCTGGGTTATGAAGAGAATGGGGGTCTCTGTGTCCCTGGGTTGCCTGGTTGTCAGGTTTAGACAGCCCTATTTAAATGGCCTGTCGAGTTATATTCATGGGGTTCAAGCAGGAGGAGCCCCCATCTAACTAAAAGGGGTCGTCCAAACTTTTAAGCAGCAAGTGAGCAATTCCTCTACAGCGCCTCCGCAGGGGAAATGAAGCATTACACCGGCACCATAAAAATCAGTGTGCTGTCTGTGTAACGCATGGATGTGCCTGACCCTTCAGAGTGAGGGACTCATTTCAGTCCAGCTTATAGATGGGGGTCCTAACCCCCTATAAACTCTATTGAAAATGGGCCAGGCAAAGCATATGTGTACTTTACGTGTCCTGACAACAGTAAATTTAAAGAGTACCCGTCACCTCTGCTGACATGTCTGTTGTAGTAACTACCTGCATTCCCCTTATAATAACAATTCTGGAGCATCCATTCTTATGAATCTATGTTGTGCCATTCCTCTATTATTCCTCCTAGACGTTATGGATGAATTACTAACAGTAAAGGTCTAGCTGGGTGTTACCAGTTGGGGGTTGTGTCCCTGGACAGCCTGACATTGGCAACACCGATTGGATAGTGTCAGAATGTGCAGGGAAACAACTCCAACTGGTAACACCCATCTGGACCTTCACTGCAAATTGCTAGTAATTCATTCAAAACTTCTAGCAGGAATAATAGAGGAATGGCAGAACATAGAATCATAAGAATAGATGTTCCAGAATTGTTATTACATGGGGAATGCAAATAGCTACTAAAACAGGCATGGGGACGGGTCCTCTTGAAGTTGGCTGCATGTTGATGTGCAGTTGAAGGTCAGGTTCCTGGCTGTTAGATCGGCCCCACTGGCATAGCGCCTGTATTGGGGAAGGTTATCATGGGGCCGATCACATGATCTAAGGTCATTAGAAGGGTAATCCAGATTTTGCAAAAACATTTAATATGAGGAATTGATACAAAAGTGTATGTGACAATTTTATACATTTTAATCATACGGAAAATGACATTTATTTGCAGAAACCGGAATACCCCTTAAAGAGGTGCTGTCCCCTCTCCTGACATGTGTTTTGTATAACTACTTGCATTCCCCATGTAATAACAATTCTGGAGCATCAATTCTTATGTCTCTATGTTGTGTCTTCCGTTTATTATTCCTCCTAGAAATTATTAATGAATTTCCAGCAGCCTGCAGTAAGGGTACAGAGGGGTGTTACTAATTGGGGGGGGGGTTCCTGAACAGTCTCACACTGGCAGCACTGATTGGATAGTGTCATGCTGTGCAGGGATACCCCCCGACTGGTAACACCCCTCTGTACCCTTACTGTAGACTGCTGGGAAATTCATTCATAATTGCTAGGAGGAATAATAAAGGAATGGCACAACATAGAGTCATAACAGTTCTGGAGCATCTATTCTTAATACATGGGGAATGCAAATTTTTATTAATCAGACATTTCAGGAGAGGTGAGAGGTCCTCTTTAAAGTGGAGAATATCTCAGCCCTTAAAAGGGTTTTTCGAATCCATATCTTAATATAGTCCGACAACCTGGAAGTCCAATATCAGCCGAATGAAGGAGTCGGGGCACGGACCCAGCGCTGTACATTTGGTAGTGGAAAGGGACTGAGCTGCAGTACCTGGCAAAACCACAACCAAATGTAAGGCGCTGTCTGTAGTGAACAGTGAGGGGGCACAGCTGGTAGTCAGACCCTCATTGACCAGATATCGATGGGCTATTCTATGAATAGGGTGCCAATACACTCCATTCCCTTCTATGGGGTGGACAAGAACATCGCTCAGCACCTCCATCAGTCTCACAGAGGTGAAGGAAGCAGTGGTCACGGAGGAGCACTACCGCTCTATTCACACAGGGGACTCGGGGACCCGGGATTGGTGAGGGTCCCAGCAGTAGGACCCCCGGTTACCATACATCCTGGGGATATGTGATAAATGTTGTTCGTAGGCCACACCTCATGAAGTCAGGCCATCCTAAAATGCTGACACGTCAATCTGCCACCGCGGCCTCGTTATTTAATCAGAAGAATTTCCTAATCACCCTGCTCTGTCCAGTTTGTGCCGGATTATCAGATTTATCTGTATTATCAAATGTTGGAGTCAGGCCTAGGACTCCTCAGAACAGGTCGCCATGATTCTGACTTCAGTGATACCCTATGGGGAACAAGAGTGTACAGGGGCGGACTGGGAACTTAGAGTGGCCCTGGAAAAATTTGGGTCCAAATTGATGGAAGGCAGGGCCAGTAATACCATATTGTGGCACATTATACCATCGCAACAGAGCCAAATACAACAGTCCATCAATAAATACATCCCCAAAAACTTCCACTTGCTGGCAATTAGGAGGGCCCAGATGGCCCCCTGGGCATCAGCCCACCGGGAAATTTCCCTGTAAGGTCTATGGCCAATCCGCCCCTGAGCGTGTAGGGGGTGCGATGGAGCTCTACCCATCAGGCCACCAAAGAAAGAGACATCAGCCGAGAAACTGCTAATTCTGAACTTTTACGGGGTCGGCACTATTGTAAGGGGAGTACTAAGGGGGCAGCATTACTGTAAAGGATGCACTAGGGGGCAGCACTATTGTAATGGATGCACTGGGGGTAGCACTACTGTAAGTGGGGCACTAAGGGGCAGCACTACTGCATGGGGGCAACACTATTGTAAGTTGGCACTAAGTGGCAGCACTACTGTAAGTGGGGCACTAAGGGGCAGCACTATTGTATTGGATGCACTGGGGCAGCACTACTGTAAGTGGGGCACTAAGGGGCAGCACTACTGCAAGGGGGCCACACTATTGTAAGTTGGCACTAAGTGGCAGCTCTACTGTAATGGGGACCCAAAGGGGTCAGAACTATTATAAGGGATGCACTAGGGCGAAGCACTACTGTAAGGGGGCACTAAAGGGGCAGCACTATTGTGAGGGAGCAGCACTATTGTAGGGTGGCACCTAAAGAGGGGGCACTAAGGGGCAGCACTATTGTGAGGGATGGACTAAGGGGCAGCACTATTGTGAGGGGGTACGAAGGTGGCAGCACTATTTAAGGGGGGCACTAAAGGGCAGCAGTACTGTGAGGGGACACTAAGGGGGCGGCACTATTGTAAGGTGACACTAAGGAGACAGCACTATTGTAATGGGGCACCAAAGGGGCAGCACTACTGTGAAGGGACACTGGGGGCAGCACTATTCTAACACTATTGTGAGGTATTCTTCTGTGTGGAGTCACTAAGGGGACTGGGCGGGATCAGGCTTGTATAATTACACACTGGGCGGAGTTAAAGGCGGAGTTAGTGTAAAAAAATGCAGCAGTGTGCTATATGTGCCACTGATACTGTCCCTTTTTGGGCTTTTCAAAAGTTAGTAGGTATGTGCCAGCAACCGACTGAAGCTCAAAGGTGACGCTCCCTCGCGCCTC
Organism: Rhinella marina; assembly: GCA_900303285.1. NCBI lineage: Eukaryota > Metazoa > Chordata > Amphibia > Anura > Bufonidae > Rhinella > Rhinella marina. The sequence goes on along the minus strand of ONZH01016968.1, from coordinate 518,158 downwards.
TCTCTAGGTCACCCCGTCCCTCTCTCTCTCAGGACTTCCTCAGGAGCTCTGGCTCGGACTCTTTTTCTGCTACCCAGAGACACCCATAACAACAACCACTTTTGGCTGGAGGAGTCCCCCCCTCCTTTATGTTACCCGCTATCCATCCTGCATGGGAAAAAAAACATAAGTCTCCAAATTAGATATTAAGGGGTATCCCAGCCACAAAGGTCTGATAGGTGACTCTCTGATAGGAGAATGATGGCCTGGACACCCCAATTGTTGTCACCCCCGTTGTATCAAGTAAAATGGCCAACTACGGAGGAAAGAGTGAGACAAGCAACTGTGAAGCCCCTCTGTGATAGCCTAGACAGGGGGCACCCATCAGACATTGATGTTATATACACATAATATTAAATCCTATGCGGTCAGATTCCCCCTTTAACCCACACTTTAAGTCCCATATAAGTCAGTGATTACAGTAGTCTCCTGGGGAGTGATCTCCAACCTGCAGCTGTCAGGGCATGCTAGGAGTAGTAGTTTTGCAGGACGCACAGGTTGGAGTTCATCCCCCCAGGACGTGTTATTTCAGGACGCTGTACCTGTCTCTGAGCTGGCCATTTTTCAGTCCATACTCTCTACACTCGGCTTCTTGAAGGGGGATTCCTTTACACGACTTTACAGGATACAGGAAGAGCTGGGACACTTCCCCCACCCTCCTCAGCTGCCTCTTCTTTTTTCTTCTGGATAGCAAGAGCCAGGTGACGGCCATGGACGTCCCAAGGCCCGCCGCCCAGAGCAGGAGAGTGCGGTGCTTGGTGACGGCCTCCATAACTGAGTGCTGGACTCCCGATAAAAGCCAAATATAAAGAGGGCGTCTGATCCCTCCCTCAAAAGATATAGTGATCACACATTGAGCTTTCAGCGCCGCATAACTAGAATTTGGCTTAGGTTCCAGGAGGAGGATCGCCTTCCTGTCCTGGACTATTTAACTATTTCCATTTAGTCCACAGGATAGTCTCGTAACATGAACTGAAATAACGGACAGGCCACACCTCTAACCCCAACTAATCCCTATCCCACACCCAATCCCACCAGCCCAGTCCCCTTTCTGCCCCCACACAGTGATAATGCTCCACGTGCAGCAGGGAGGGTTTTAGTAGTTTTATTCACAGAGACTGTCCTCATTCTGACACTCCCTGGGTCATGCAGTAATGGGAAGGGCACACCTTTTCTTCCCTTTGGGGTACACCTGGGTTTTTGGGGGTTCTTGTCTAGTGTTAGAGGGGTTCTCCGGGAATTAAGAAAATGGAAATACATAAATATTACTTTATTATAAATATATTCCGAAATACCTTTCATTAGTTATAATGGCTAGTTTTGTCAGAGGAGCAATCATTAGGAGAAACAAAATGGCCGCCGCCCTATTAGTACACACAGAACCTGTCCTTATCACACAGGAGGGCAAGATACTTCACATCACTGAGGTAAAGAGCTGCCTCATCCTCCTCTCTGCTCTGCTTGTCAGGGATTATGATCCTGAATACAGTTTAATATGACATTTAGCTGAATTTGTGTGTGCATGGAGTACATGAGGAGACATGAAGTACAGAGAGGACGGACAGGACAGACTGTGGTAATGGAGACTGCATACAAGAGCTGCTGGACATTATCCATATCTGCTCATGAACTTCATTCCTACAGAGATTCAGCTAAAGATCTTATCATCTGGATTCAGGATCATAATCCCTAAGGCCCCTTTCACACGGGCGATGTTTCCGCGCGGGTGCAATGCGTGATGCGAACGCATTGCACCCGCACTGAATCCTGACCCATTCATTTCAATGGGGCTTTTCACATGAGCGATGTTTTTCACGCATCACTTCTGCGTTGCGTGAAAAACGCAGCATGTTCTATATTCTGCGTTTTTCACGCAGAACTGGCCCCATTGAAGTGAATGGGTCTGCGTGAAAATCGCATTGCATCCGCACACAAGTGCGGGTGCAATGCGGTTTTAACGCATGGTTGCTAAGAGATGTTGTTTGTAAACATTCAGTTTTTTCGCACGCGCGTGCTAAACGCATCAAAACGCTTCGCACCCGCGCGGAAAAAACTGAAAGAACATACGCAATCGCAGTCAAAACTGACTGCAATTGCGTGCGGATTTGGTGCGGATGCGTGCGGATTTTCCTGAACGCATCCGGACCAAATCCGGACACGCTCGTGTGAAAGAGGCCTTACAAGCAGATCAGAGAGGAGGATGAGGCAGCTCTTTACCTCAGTGTTGTGAAGTAACTTGTCCTCCTGTGTGATTAGGACAGGTTCTGTGTGGACTAATAGGACGGCGGCCATTTTGTTTCTCCTAATGATTGCTCTTCTGACAAAACGAGCCATTATAACTAATGAAAGGTATTTGAGAATATATTTATAATTAAGTAATATTTAAGTATTTTCATTTTCTTAATTCACAGAGAACCCCTTTAAGTGGGCTAACCTTGGTGGAGATGAGTTTTAAAGTTGAAGACAGGGTTCCCTGAAGTGTGAGGCAATGCAGTACCGTGGTGCAATGACGAGAGACCATGGTTTCGGTGCAACAAGTGCACTGTTCTTTACTGCAGCAGTTGGTAGATGGTCACAAAGGCTCTGTACACATTAACCCCTTCCTGACACAGTCATTTTTCACCTTCCTGACAATTTGTTACCCATTTTTTTTCCTGAATACGGCAACACCCCATATGTGGTCGTAAAGTGCTGTATGGGCACACAGCGGGGCTCAGAAGGGAAGGAGCGCCAGATGTTTTTCGGAGGATTTTACTGGAATGGTTTTTGGGTGCTATGTCGCGCTTGAAGAGACCTTGAGGTACCTCCACAGTGGAAACCCTCAAGAAGTGACCCCATTTTGGAAACTACACTACAAAAAAGGCTGTCCCCAATTTATTTCCCATTTTCTTCCTGAATACCACACCCCATATGTACTCATAAAGTGGGTAAAGAGCGCCATATGGATTTTTGCTAAAATGGTTTTCAGGTGCCATGTTGCTTTTGAAGAGACCCTGAGGTACCCCTACAGTGGAAACCCCCAAGAAGTGACTCCATTTTGGAAACTATCCCCCCACCCAAGGAATTTTTCAAGGGGTGCAGTGAGCATTGTGACCCCACAGGTGTTTTCCAGAAATGAATGTGTGATGATGATGAGTGGCATGCTTCATGGAGAACCCAGGTTTTTTGGGGCAGGTTTCACAGTGATAAATTGTGTCCTTTCGTATCCCCCTTTTTGGAACACACCCTGCATCTTTTTGGGGTCCTTTCCTTCCTTGCTGTTCCGGGCCTTCACCAGGGAAATGTTGACCTAGTACAACACGCGCACCATAACTTCCTGAAGGACTTCCTTTCCTGGTTTTGGAAAATTAGGACCTTGATCACCAGTTCTTGAAACTGAAGGAATGTTCCCCAGTGTAGATGTAAATAACAAGTACACAGTGTACAGTGTGTGAACAGTGGGCACGGCCAGCTTTTTGTACCACACCTTTGTTTTCTGTGTGGCGCTGGTACGGGTCCAGAACTGGATCTAAAAGATTAATAACTCCCATGTGCCTATTGTAGTCCAGGATGCAGTCTGGTTTGGGGGTAGTAGATCCTCGTACAGGGGCAGAGGAGGTGGTGTTTTTGTGAACCCCATTTACTAAGGGACTTGCGACTATTTTAGGCGTAAAATAGTCGCAAGTGCTCTTAAACAAAATATTTAGTCACATGGCTGGTTTTACGCTGTCTTTGCCAGTTGGGCGGGACAGGGGCAGAGTGTGGACACGGGGCCATGCCGAGCCCTGGCAAATTTAGTAACATTTACGCTTGGAAACAGGCATTAATGTTAGCTGGCATAGTTTTTACGCTAGGCGCAAGGACTCATAAACTAGATAAATCTTATGGCAGTGTGTGTGTGTGTGTGTGGGGGGGGGTTCGGCGTAAAAGGACGGTCTTACTAAATGTGCTCCACTGACTGCAGCCTCCTAACAAGAGGGGTGGGACCAGCCACACCTGGTTACTGTACTTAAAGGGTTGGCTGATTAACTCCCTGCCCTCCACACACAGTACACAAAGTACAGCATACACAACCACACGCGCAGCATGATTCTCCCTTAAGTGGCCCCCACATATTATGACGCCCCCATAAGTGCCCCCATTAGAGGCCCCCTTAAACAACCCCCACATTGTGTAATGTCCCTTTAAGTGCCCCCACACAGCATGATGCCCCTTAAAGAGAACCTGACCCCTCTCCTTAAAGAACAACTCCCGCAGAAAGGTGCATGATATAATCTGTAGTGAATGTAATCTTCTTATCAGAGACTGAAATTGAGAGTTTCCACACTCTTCTAATTGTAGCTGGGTCATGTGACCAACTCTCTGACCTCCAACTGACCCAGGACAGCAAGCCAGTAACTGCTCTATTCATTCCTATGAGACTGAAAGTGAGGCTCCCATAGGAATGCATAGAGAAATAGACTTCCTGTCCACACATAAGATGATGTGTGAGTTGGTGGGTCTAATTCCTAATCATATGACACAGATAAGAAACTTCAGGATGATATAACTCAAAAATTCAGCTACTGGTAAGAAAATGACATTCACTACAGATTATATCATGTACATTTCTAGCAGGACATGGAATAACATTTTTTACAGGAGTTCTTCTTTAAAGGTTTGTTTTAGTAAAGATTCTCTATGTTTTGCAGTTCATTTATTATTCCTTCTATGAATTGCCAGCAGTTTGCAATAAAGCTTCAGATGGTTAACAGTTGGGGGTGTGTCCCTGCAGATTCTGACACTGGCAGCACTGATTTAATCACTGCAACATCGCCTCTAATGATTGTCAATAGGGTCACGGTGTGACACATAACATACTGCGACTGCATAAAATATCCAACACTTTGGTCACTTTGCCACCATAGACCACACTGTAGGTCGTGTGCAACTACGACTTTCTTGTGATTAGGTTGTAAAACAGTTCTGCAACAGCAAGTTTCAGGTAAGTTGCACAAATGTGACTTTTGCTAGACTTGCTGTGGAGCGACCCCCAGACTAAATGCAGCCTCCATGCTAAAAGACAGCATCATCCACGGAGGACTGTGTGACAGTTTTGTAGTGTAGAGGTGCAATGGCTCCATATGGCGGTATTATTTCATTATTGTAGGATACAGTATAAGGGTCCATTCACACGTCCACATGTCATTGCGGATCTGCAAAATACGGACACCGGCCATGTGCCGCACTATAGAAATGCCTATTGATGTCCTTGGCTGCGGACAAGAATAGGACATGTTGTTTTTTTTTTGCGGGGACGCAGAACGGAAGTGCGAATGCGGACAGCACACTGTGTGCAGTCCGCATCTTTTGCGGCACCATTGAAAATGAATGGGTCCGCACTCGTTCCGCAAAATTGGAATGGATGGAGCCATTCATATGAATGTGTGCATGGACCCTAAAAGAAAAAGGCACCAAAAACGGAAAAAAAAAAAAACAAACACCAAAAAAAGACTACGCATGACCACACTTTAAGGGCTCATGCACACAAAGTATTTTTTTCCTATGTCCGTTCCGTTTTTTTTGCGGCCCATATGAGGAACCGTTCACCTCAACGGGGCTGCCAAAAAAACTGGAAATGTCTCCGTTTGCATTCTGTTTCTGTATGTCTATAGCTGTTCCGCAAAAAAGGGACAAGGCTAGGCATTGTTACAATGGATCTGCAAAAAAAACACGATGCTATACGAATTTTTTGCGGATCCGTGTTTTGCGGGTTCATGTGCACAAGCCCTAACAGTTCTTGCCTTTAAGTAGCATCTGTCAGCAAGATCGACCCTCTTATGCCTGGAAGGGATGATCCTTCTTATTAAAAGCCTATCTTTAATCTGAAGATATGTTGTGCATTTGTGTAGAAAACTGTATTTAAATTCTTATGCAAATGAGACTTTTTTTAGTGCACTGAGGGCAGGCCCTAACTCTTCAGTGCACCTTAGCTCCGCGTCTTTCTAGATCTGGCCACTCCTCCTTCCCATTGACACACACATTGTCCTCTCATCTGGCCCTGTAATCCCGCTCTTGTGCCGTACATTCAACTATCAGCGCATGTGCAGTAATCACCTGTGTAAGTTCAAGACGCGGCTCTTACATGATCTTATAAGTTCTAGTTTTAATCCCTTTTTTTAGCCAAGAACTTTCATTACTGAGATTCTCATTGCGGTCAGCTGATCTGTCTGTATCAGAGTCTTGAATGACCATATTTGGGCAGTGCTACCCGCTTTTCATTAAACCACGCCCAACTCAGTGACATCTGTAATCTGATTGGTCCATACAGACCTACTGGTATTAAATCTCACACGTGATGAGGCAATCTGAAAACACAGAAGAAAAAAAAAATATCTTTATTTACAAAAAAGTAATGACAGCCATGTACAATCCATGGGTCACGGTACTCACAGGGTTAATTACAACAGCACAAAGACACAAAGTAAAAATACTGATCATACAACAAAGACAATATAATGGAGGGGAGGGGATCCACACAGCAGCCAATCACAGCATGGCAGTTGCAGAGCGAGCAGAGCCTCTAGGTGTAATGGTAACGCCCCCGTTGCTCCTAGAGGTTCATTTGCATATATTAAAACATCATTTTTCACAGCAATGTGGGTACATATGAACATGGGACCAACGCAGATGCCTTCAGCTACCTGTCAGCCAGTATCATAAGTACAAAACTACTCACAGATGTCCTTTAAACAACTAGCTTCCATAGAGTAGACTTAATGGGGGAGATTTATCAAACTGGTGTAAAGTAGAACTATCTTAGTTGCCCATAGCAACCAATCAGATTCTTCCTTTCATTTTCCAAAGGAGCTGTCAAAAATGAAAGGAGAAATCTGATTGGTTGCTATTGGCAACAAAGCCAGTTCTACTTTACCCCACTTAGATAAATCCCCCCCAATGAGTTGTAAACCACAACAATATTGGCTCCCTCATGTCCCATGGTGCACCTGGCCACACATTTTAACTTTTTTCAATTTACATAAAAAGCTGACATTTACAAATCTTTTGTTTTACTGCATTTGCCCCGATTTGATCAGTCATTTTTAGTTGTTTTCTCTGTTCACATCCAAAGCTGCTTTTTCAAAAATTCTTCTCGTTGCCCCTGAAAGCAGACAGCGATTTAGCTCTGCCCTGCTGTCAGCCATGTGAGCTATCTGCCTTACAGGGGTTGTCTCCTTCAGCAAATGGCATTTATAACATAGAGAACGTTAATACAAGGCACTTACTAATGTATTGTGATTGTCCATATTGCCTCCTTTGCTGGCTGGATTCATTTTTCCATCACATTATATACTTCTCATTTCCATGGTTATGACCACCCGGCAATCCAGCAGCAGTGGTCGCCCTTGCATATTATAGGAAAAAGTGCTGACCTATGTGTGCTCTCATGTCTCAACCGGCAGAGAGGCTGGCATCTTTTCCTATACTGTGCTAGCATGACCACTATTGTAGGGTGGTCGTAACCATGGATACGAGCAGTGTATAATGTGATGGAAAAATGAGCCTAGCCATAAAAGGAAGCAATATGGAGAATCACAATACATTAGTAAGTGCCTGGTATTAACTTTCTCTACATAATAAATGCCACTTGCTGAAGTGTGAGGACATCTTTAACTGTGCAGCTGACTTCTGAGCTCCTACCATGTATTAAATGACTTTAGGTTCGGATGTAAACAGAGAAGAAAACATTACAGCCCTCAAAATACGGACAAGGTAAGTAAAGTCACTTTTTCACATTTCATGCGCAGTGAAATCTTGTCCATGGTTGTTCGGCTTCCTGGGTTCCCAATCTATATATTCAATACTATTGGGGGACTGATTACTGTAATTTCTGGCATTTTTTTACTTCATTTATTACATAATATTGCCATTTTTAATACTATACATTTAAGAGCTATGGACACCTTCGGGGACATTTTTTATTATTGCATTTTACTATTTTGGGCTAAAAATAATTTTTTCTTTATTAAAAATGTTCATCCATTTTTGAGAAACAGGGTTAAAAATCAGTTTGCTGGCTGTCAGTTTCTGTTTTCTTTGAATCCCATCATCTGACGGCTCATGTGTAGCTCTTTTCTCCTGACATCATAAACACTAGTTTAAGCCATATTCTTATTCTTAGTTTGATAAGAATTGATATATATATATCTTTAAAAAATGCCCCAAAGGTGTCCATGGTCTTTAAAGAGGTTTTCTCAAGATAGAAGGAGTCTGACTGGCGTGGGCCCCCACCAATCATGAGAATGGGAGACCCATGTCCCTGTATAAAGAGAGCTGCAGGTCAGGCATGTGCACTGCTTCTCCATTCTATGAAAGTAGCAGAGTACAGAGCTCCGCGATCATCAGTAGTCCCATACAGAATGGATGTAGGGGCTGCGTGTATGCTCGACCAGGGAACTTGGGACCTCCATTCTTGTAATTTCTGGGGGCGCTCACCTGTCGGACCCCCATCAATCAAATACTTATCTCCTATCAACATGATAAAACATTAAAAATATACATTAATATAAAAATAATACATATTCATCATCGTAAACAAAAATCATCGACCATCACTGTCATATTTTTTCTTCTTTTTGCTCTCCAATACTATCGCACGACCGGCTCCTAATCCTGAAAGTGAATGTCCGCCCCTCTGTATCATTTTGTGTTTTTGATCTAAAAAAAAGGTCCGACATTCTGAGCTGATTAATATTTTAATACATCTCTAGGGTTAAAGCTCTCTTTTTTCTTCCACAAAGCTCCAAATCTCATGCGTAAAGGGTTAAATGATAAAATCCTTTCTGCTTCCAGCCACCACTAGAGGGAGCTTACTGTACGCTGTTAACAGTAGAACTTATTGCAGTGAGCTCCCTCTAGTGGTGACTGCAGGCAGGCAGAATCTTAACAATTACCGTAACTCTTTTCTCTTTGCAGGGGATTTGGAGCTCTGTATCAGAAGACTGACCTCTAACCCTATAGATATACTAAGAAAGTAATCCGCAGAGTATCTCTGACATGAAAGCAACATGGTGTTCAAAGGTCGTCACTGATAATGTGATTGCCTTAAAGTAGCTCCTAGATGAAGTTTCACAAAAACAGGGATTTCCACATTTATGTAAAGTTTATTTGCTGCATAATGAAAATGTCTGTGTTTCACTTCTCTGAAATTTTCAAGATCTCTGCTTGCTGTTAGGGACTATTAGCATCCAGATATGTCCAACTGACTCAGGACAAGGCTTGGTGACAGGTTCTCTCTCTTGTAATGAGCTTCTGGCAATTGGACATGCTCAGGACTATTTTTGTTTAGCCCCTACACATACATACTGTTTCCATTCACAAATAGCAAGCAGAGATCTTAGAAATCTTTAATCACAAAGGCCGACGTCCCCAATACTATGCAGGCAGGTATGGTTACCACTAGTATTAAGCAAATTGGTTCAAAAATCGGCCTCCTTGAGCAGCGAGTCTCTTGAGCAGCAGGAGTGGCCCCTCGCTGCTCAAGGAGGCTGACTTTTGAACAAATTTGACCCATATGAATCGTTTAGCTTATACTAATTACAACTAATATTCTTAGATAATAGGACCTCCGTCTACGAGCTCAAATGGAAATCACCTTCCCTGGAGGACTCAGCACATGAATTGGCCACTGATATCAGTGGGCAATGTGTAATGCTTCATTTCGCCTGTGGTGATGCTGCAGGGAAACAGAACAGCTCCTGGAGAGTTCCTACAGCTGATCGCTGGGGATCCAGCAGCAGGACCATCTATGATCAGTTTATTGTTGGTTTTTCCAACCTTTTTAAAGGTCTAATCCAAATGTAAGATATAATTAGTCGAATAGGTGGGGCCCCTAAGAATCCTAAGATTGATTTCCATCTTCAGCGGAGAGGTATCCATGTATCTTATGTATGCATCATACAACTAAGACCCGATCCTGAATTACCCTCATACACTGGGACATTTGTCACCTACTCCATCTTGTATCCTCCTCACCCCAAACAATGAAACCTCCTACGTCTCCTACACTCTACTCCAGGGATCACCAACCTTCGACACTCCAGCTGCTGTGAAACTACAACTCCCAGCATGCAAATATGCTTGGCTGCTCTTCTAACTCCCATAGAAGTGAATGAAGCATTCTGGGAGTTGTAGTTTCTGAACAGCTAGAGTGCCAAAGATTGCTGATCCCTGCTCTACTCTAGTATAAACCTACGTCTCTATCCCTCAGCGACATGCCAAATCTGCCATTAAAATGTACACCTCTCCTGAGACACGAGGTACGCTATGCCTCCGTATCCCACACACTTGATTACCCTGCCTATTATTCTGTACTGATTCATTTCTAAATCCCCTGCTTCCCTTCCCACAGCCATGAAGGTAAAAAGCTAAACTTCTGTAGTTACAGGTCATCTTTAAAGGGGTTTTCCGAGACTTAAAGGGGTTTTCCGAGGCTTAAAGGGGTTGTGTCACTTCAGTAAGTGGCATTTATCATGTAGATAAAGTTAATACAAACCGCTTGCTAATGTATTGTGATTGTCCATATTTCTTCCTTTGCTGGCTGGATTCATTTTTCCATCACAATATTCACTGTTTGTTCCCATGGTTATGACCACCCTGCAATCCATCAGTGGTGGTCGTGCTTGCACACTATAGGAAAAGGCGCTGGCCTCTCTGGTGCTTTTTCCTATAGTGTGCAAGCACGGCCACTACAGAGGTGTCGTAACCATGGAAACAAATAGTGCATAATGTGCTGGAAAAATTAATCCAGCCAGCAAAAGAGGCAATATGGACAATCACAATACATTAGTAAGTGCCTTTTATTAACTTCCTCTACATGATAAATGCTATTTGTTGAAATGACAAAACCCCTTTAAATATTGATGACCTGTCCTCTTATTAGGTCATCAGTATCTGATCGGTGGGGGTACGACACCCGGGACCCCCGCCAATCAGGTGTTTGAGAAGGCAGTGGCTCTCCCGCGAGTGCCGCAGCCTTCTCACGGCTTCCCCTAGGCCAGTGACGTGTCGTTCATCGTTTAAGTGGCCTAGGTGTAGCTCAGCCCCATAGAAGTGCATGGACCTGGGCTGCAATACCAAGCACTGCCACTATACAATGTGCGGCGCTGTGCTTGGTAAGCTGCAAGAAGGCAGCAGTGCTTACAGGAGCTCTGCTGTCTTCTCAAAACAACTGATCGGCAGGGGTACCAGGTGTCGGACCCCCACTGATCAGATAATGAGATTTTTCAGTAAAAAAAAAAATCTCAGAAAACCCTTTTAATGGTGTTGTCCCAACTACACATCACTCTTTAAAATAAAAGTTTGCCTAGAAATAAACTGATCATTCTGGGTCTGGCTGCTGCAATCCCTGGCGATCAGCTGACATGAATGGGGAAAACATTCTACAATTTCTCTACAGTGGCCTCTACAGGGATAATGTAGTATTACATGCCACCCATAGCCACGTTATACTTGATTATCTATGGTCCTCCAGTGTGGGCGATCGCCTTTGAAAGAGCTCTACATAGTGGCTGATGGGTGTGGTCCTGAGTGATGTCCACACAGTAAAGTCCTTGAGTCATCCTCATCGGTTCAGCTGTCTCGGGGAAGCAATATGGCCACCATTTCAGCTCTTATTAGGGCTTTCCCAGACCCCTGAATGGTGCATCTGCCTAGTAATGCACCAAAACAGTTCTTTCTGTTGTACTTTGCCATTCTTCACTGTAGACAAGCTGAGGACTGTCCCTTTAAGAGGCAGCCATGATGGTTGTCACCCAGACGATTATATGGCTCCTTAACATTTTGGTGGATTTCTTTTTCATTGAAAACCATTTTCAGTTCCAGACTCTTTTACGAACTTTTGTCGACATTCATGTGGAGGAGTGAACCCGCCCCTCGTTCCGCCACGTTTCTCCCTCCCGGTTTAAATCATGTGGCTTCCGCCGTTGTTTGGTCCATTTTTTTAATTTTCTTTCAAAGTAATGTTTTTGCGTGAAATGATGGGACACGATTTTCCACACTGATTTAGCGCGCCCCCGTCGAGAGCACAACTGATGTAGCCATGAATGGAGAAACGTAAGCGTTCGCCAGTTCCTGCAGTCCTAGAATCAGGAAGCGGCAGCCGGTCCTGACAGCTTTCCCGACATTCTGGAAAAAAAAACAACTTGAGAATGAAGAACGCAGACAGCTGACAACAAGGGACAATAGATCGCATTCTACCGCACTGCTAATGGCAGTAAGAAAAGACTTTGATTTTAGTTTTTCCGTGATCACATGACATACCATAACACTTTGGTGGAGTGTCCCTTTAAATTACTATGTTGTAATCTGGTGCAGATTACATAGTCCCATAAATCTGTAGATGATGCGAGTATCACACATGATATGACAGGAGATATAATTACCGGTTATTACAGCCTGAGTCACAAGTTGATATCTCATATTTCCCTGAAGCCACCATAACAAGTACACTAATCTGAAGCTTCCGGCAAAAATAAACCACCGCCGTCATAAATACTTAAAGGGGTTGTCTGGGTTCAGAGCTCAACCCGGACATACCCTTAATTTCACCCAGGCCTGATATTAGCATCGGAGCATCCTATGCTCCGATGCCATCCTTTGCCCTGCGCTAATTAGCACAGGGCGCAGGCCAGTAAAACGGCTAGGGCAGCGCTAAAGCCGGCCCATTACAGCCGGTGACGTCACTGAACACACTGCCGGGCGGAAGCTTCCGCCCGGCAGTCTGTTATTTGAACAGAAGAGCCCTTGCCCTGCGCGATCCAGCGCAGGGCAAGGGAGGGCATCGGAGCATGAGATGCTCCAATGCTAACATCAGGCGGGCTGTCTGGGTGAATTTAAGGGTATGTACGGGTTCAGAGCTGGTCTTCAGTGTCAGTCTCAATATTCCATTATTATAGTAGTTATATTCTTGTACATAGGAACAGTATTATAGTAGTTATATTCTTGTACATAGGAGCAGTATTATAGTAGTTATATTTTTGTACATAGAGGACAGTTTTATAGTACTTATATTCTTCTACACAGGAGCAGTATTATAGTAGTTATATTCTTGTACATTGGAGGCAGTATTATAGTAGTTATATTCTTGTACATAGGAGCAGTATTATAGTAGTTATATTCTTGTACATAGGAGCAGTATTATAGTAGCTATATTCTTGTACATAGGAGGCAGTATTATAGTAGTTATATTCTTGTATATAGGAGCAGCATTATAGTAGTTATATTCTTGTACAAAGCAGCAGTATTATAGTAGTTATATTCCTGTACATAGGAGCAGTATTATAGTAGTTATATTCTTGTACATAGGAGGCAGTATTATAGTAGTTATATTCCTGTATATAGGAGCAGTATTATAGTAGTTATATTCTTGTACATAGGAGCAGTATTATAATAGTTATATTCTTGTACATAGGAGGCAGTATTATAGTAGTTATATTCTTGTACATAGGAGCAGTATTATAGTAGTTATATTCTGGTACATAGGAGCAGTATTATAGTAGATATAATCTTGTACATAGGAGGCAGTATTATAGTAGTTATATTCTTGTACATAGGAGCAGTATTATAGTAGTTCTATTCTTGTACATAGGAGCAGTGTTATAGTAGTTATATTCTTGTATATAGGAGCAGTATTATAGTAGTTATATTCTTGTACATAGGAGCAGTATTATAGTAGTTCTATTCTTGTACATAGGAGCAGTGTTATAGTAGTTATATTCTTGTACATAGGAGCAGTATTATAGTAGTTATATTCTTGTACATAGGAGGCAGTATTATAGTAGTTATATTCTTGTACATAGGAGCAGTATTATAGTAGTTATATTCTTGTACATAGGAGCAGTATTATAGAAGTTATATTCTTGTACATAGGAGCAGTATTATAGTAGTTATATTCTTGTACATAGGAGCAGTATTATAGTAGTTATATTCTTGTACATAGGAGCAGTATTATAGTAGTTACATTCTTGTACATAGGAGCAGTATTATAGTAGTTATATTCTTGTACATAGGAACAGTATTATAGTAGTTATATTCTTGTACATAGGAGCAGTATTATAGTAGTTATATTTTTGTACATAGAGGACAGTTTTATAGTACTTATATTCTTCTACACAGGAGCAGTATTATAGTAGTATTCTTATATTCTTGTACATAGGAGGCAGTATTATAGTAGTTAATATTCTTGTACATAGGAGCAGTAGTATTATAGTAGTTATATTCTATAGTGTACATATAGGAGCAGTATTATAGTAGTTATATTCTTGTACATAGGAGCAGTATTATAGTAGTTATATTCTTGTATATAGGAGCAGTATTTATAGTAGTTATATTCTTGTACATAGGAGAGCAGTATTATAGTATTATATGTATTATAGTAGTTATATTCTGTACATAGGAGCAGTATTATAGTAGTTATATTCTTGTACATAGGAGCAGTATTATATAGTTATATTCTTGTACATAGGAGCAGTATTATAGTAGTTTATATTCTTGTACATAGGAGCAGTATTATAGTAGTTATATTCTTGTACATAGGAAGCAGTATTATAGTAGTATAATTCTTGTACATTAGAGGCAGTATTATAGTAGTTATATTCTTGTACATAGGAGCAGTATTATAGTAGATTTATTCTTGTACATAGGAGCAGTATTATAGTAGTTATATTCTTGTACATAGGAGCAGTATTATAGTAGTTATATTCTTGTAGATAGGAGCAGTATTATAGTAGTTATATTCTTGTACATAGGAGCATTATAGTAGTTATATTTCTTGTACATAGGAGCAGTATTATAGTAGTTATATTCTTGTACATAGGAGCAGTATTATAGTAGTTATATTCTTGTACATAGGAGCAGTATTATAGTAGTTATATTCTTGTACATAGGAGCAGTATTATAGTAGTTATATTCTTGTACATAGGAGCAGTATTATAGTAGTTATATTTCTTGTACATAGGAGCAGTATTATAGTAGTTATATTCTTGTACATAGAGGAGCAGTATTATAGTAGTTATATTCTGTACATAGAGCAGTATTATAGTAGTTATATTCTTGTACATAGGAGCAGTATTATAGTAGTTATATTCTTGTACATAGGAGCAGTATATATAGTAGTTATATTCTTGTACATAGGAGCAGTATTATAGTAGTTATATTCTTTACATAGGAGGCAGTATTATTATTATGTTCTGTACATAGGGGCAGTATTATAGTAGCTATATTCTTGTACATAGGAGCAGTATTTATAGTAGTTATATTCTTGTACATAGGACAGTATTATAGTAGTAATATTCTTGTACATAGGAGCAGTATTATAGTAGTTATATTCTTGTACATAGGAGCAGTATTATAGTAGTAATATTCTTGTACATAGGATCAGTATTATAGTAGTTATATTCTTGTACATAGGAGGCAGTATTATAATAGTTATGTTCTTGTACATAGGGGCAGTATTATAGTAGCTATATTCTTGTACATAGGAGCAGTATTATAGTAGTTATATTCTTGTACATAGGAGCAGTATTATAGTAGTTATATTGTAGGTAATTTTCATAGGTAATTTTCTTGTGATTTTGCAGTTGATAAGTTGGGTCACGTTGATATCACCCTTCACAAGGCCTCATTGGTCAAAGTCTAAAAGTTTAATTATTAGTTTTATTGAGATTATGAAACACAACATGGCTGGACAGGTATCTTAAGGACAGTGTGGACAACCTACTGGTCAGGGTGATGGGTCAGTAAAATATGATGATTAGCAGTGGTGATGATAATGTGTTTGTCTATAGCATATCCCTAGACCTGTCCCTTGAAAATTGGGATTGTTATGATATCTATGGTGTCTAGATGGATCTCCCCTAAAATTTTTCTACCATTTACCGACAGCCGAAATTCCGTTTTCTGCTGCACGTTATCTAATTTTAACAACTGCTGACTACATTCATTTAGAGAGTATTACTAATGGTTACAGACTTCATTTTCCATATCTTCATGTTGTCATGAACCTTCACTAATCACATCTATTAATGACTGCCAGAATAAGTGGAGCGAGGAGTAAGATCACACCCATCACATGCTGCCAAATACTTGTGGGGAAGACGTGCCATGAACCTGAGCAGGTCATGTATCTTTACACCATGAAAATCCACATCCTGACCCACCGGACGGACATGATCACAAAATGTATCACTGCTGCACACAAGAACAGATTTGGAACGTTACTGCCGCCATCTTGCGTCTCTCTTGATTGGCTAAATCCGATATATCCGATGACACATTTCCCCCATAGAGTTACATGATACATTTCTGTTGCTGTCACCACTAGAGGGAGCTCAGGAGATTAGTGCCTGCTGTGTTGATATTGAGTTTATCGTGAAATAATATATTCTGTGGTAAGCTCCTCAGCTCCCTCTAGTGGTGGCTGCAGGCAGACAGAAGTCTATCCTCTGTTTCTATGGCTGTACAGAGGATTTGGAGCATTGTATCAGAAAAAATATACTTCCAACCACTATCACTGCTAAAAGACCAGGCCAGTTTGTGCTTTATAGGGACTTTCCCACTATTAATACTTAAAGGGGTTATCCGACACTAACAAATGTCCCCCCCATACACTGCCGCTTCTTCCCATGAAAAAATCTGGTGTCGGGGGAAAGCAGTCAACAGCAGGCGGTGACGGGGACGTGCCTCCCTAGCATCGCAGGTGACACTAGGGAGGCTCAGGGAGCGTGAAGCCAGGTAAGTAGAATCAGTGTGAGGGGGCCAGACACATGGGGGCATTTGTTAGTGTCGGATATCCCTCTTTAATACACAGGATAGGGGATACATATCTGATCACTGGGGGCTGACTTGATTTCTAACAGTGATTTCTCCTGTGTTTCTTGGACTTTAGCTGTGTGACTTTGGTCTTGTATTAAAGCCTGGTTTGTCAGCTTTCAGACAAGACCAATTGAATGTTTCTAGCTGCTACCATGGAGGAGATATCACCATCTAAAGCAGCCCTCCCCCCTCCAGTGGGCTACTTTTCACACTGCTGGAGGTGGACTCGGGCAGAACAGTTAGGGGGTTAAGGCATTTTTCTTTCATTCTGACCTTCTAACAGCCACAACTTTTTTTTTTTTTCCATCAACGTAGCCATATGAGGGTTTGTTTTTTGGTGGGAATATTTGGCATGTTCATTGGTGCCAGTATTGGCTGCATACAACTTTTTGATCGGTTTTTAATCCGTTTTCTAGGAGGCGGGATGAACACTAACAGCAACATCTGTTCACCGCACAGGTTAAATAATGTGCTATTTAATTTTGGGTCATCAAGGATGCTGCAATACCAATTATGTATTTTTTTATTATTATTATTTTTTTTATTATTATTATTATTAAAAAAAATTATAGAGAAAAGGTTTTTTGTATTGCTTCTTATATTTTTTTCATATATTTCCATTTTTTTGTTTTTAAGTTCCACTTGGTGCATCAAAAGAGGCCTAGATGCCGGTGATGAGAACATAGTCCTGCCACTTTACACATCACTAGTCAGACCACACATGGAGGACTGTGTACAGTTCTGGGCTCCTGTGAACAAGGCAGACATAGCAGAGCTGGAGAGGGTTCAGAGGAGGGCAACTAAAGTAATAACTGGAATGGGTGGACTACAGTACCCAGAAAGATTATCAAAATTAGGCTTATTCACTTTAGAAAAAAGACGACTGAGGGGAGATGTAATAACTATGTATAAATATATCAGGGGTCAGTACAGAGATCTCTCCCATGATCTTTTTATCCCAAGGACTGTGACTGTGACGAGGGGACATCCTCTGCGTCTGGAGGAAAGAAGGTTTGTACACAAACATAGAAGAGGATTCTTTACGGTAAGAGCAGTGAGACTATGGAACTCTCTGCCTGAGGAGGTGGTGATGGTAAGTTCACTAAAAGATTTCAAGAGGGGCCTGGATGTATTTCTGGAGGTAATAATATTATAGGTTATAGTTACTAGAGAGGGGTCGTTGATCCAGGGAGTTATTCTGATGCCTGATTGGAGTCGGGAAGGAATATTTTTCCCTAAAGTGGGGAAAATTGGCTTCTACCTCAAAGGGGTTTTTTGCCTTCCCCTGGATCAACTTGTAGGAAAACAGGCCGAACTGGATGGACAGATGTCTTTTTTTTGGCCTTATAAACTATGTTACTTGAACGTCCATGAGCTTAACTGCTTATATAATACACATCTGTCAGCGGACCACTACCTCTGGCAGGGCCTAAAAGGAGTACTAAGGTTGCAGACCTAGGAGCTATTGTTAGGCCCCTGGCTTAAATGACAACCCATTGGAACCCTACGATCTGACAACTGATCAGTGGGACACCCCGTCCCCCCCACACACTGATCTAAAATTGATTGCTGATCCTTGGGGTAAGCCGTCATTATCAAAATCCTATATAAACCCTTTGCATTAAAGATATGTCGATAAAACAGTCATCGGCATGCAGCAGCAGGTACGGTACATCTACAGGACCGACCTCATGACAATTACATAAGACCCCATAATTAATGCAAATGAACATGTAAATGAGTTCAGCTGCTCTTGACTATCTAATGTGAATAGCTCTGCTGTATGGAGCAATGGCACTGCCCGTATACAGGCCTCATCTATTAACACCAGCCTTGTTGAGAGCATATCCCTGCACATGGCAGGCTGAGAACCGGGACATCTAATGTATATGGATGGAGGACTGAAGGAGGATATGTAATATATGGATACTCTCCTCCAGTCCTCCATCTAATGTACCATATATGTGCACCCCTCTATATACAGTGCACCTGACAAAAAAATAAAAAAGTTATTGCCAGAAAAAAAGCAAATAATCAATAATCATCCATCAAGTTGAAATAAGCGAGATGATTTTTTTTTGTTGTCATAATTGCCCAGCCGTACATCAAGGGCACCCCCAACTAGCCCAAATGCCGGGGTGTGCCCCAAGGCAAGAAAGGGTGTGCCCTCCAGTCACCTGCACGGCCCAGGAAGCCATAACCACTACTCCCATCCTCCGCTTGCTGCTCCTGGGGGCAACTTCTGCTACTTCTCTACTACAGCGTAGAAGGACCCCCAACCATCCTGGGCGCCTGCGCAGCTGAACCGACTGTACAAGCGCTATCCCCGCCCCTTCAGTTAGCTTTTTCAACCAACCGCCTGCAGCCAGCCCCATGATATCTGAGGCCCGGGACACTTTGCTTTGGGTGGTGGTAAAACTCGTCACTTTTAGTTGGTTTCTACAGAACACGAGGACAGTTCTGATCATTTTCACGAGGCTGACAACTGTATCTACTGTAAAGCCCGTCAGCCTCGTTGGATGGTGTCGTCTGGCCCAGCCGGTCTGATTGTTCACAAGACATTATTGTTTCCCTTCATCCGCTGGTAATTGTCTGAAAAGTCTCCATACAATGCCTACAAAGCTTTTAATGGACTCTTATCTGTCTTGTGTTATTTCCTTGTGTGTAACGACTGGGAGGTTACTAGAGAGGAAGCTAAATAGGCTATTCTTCCTGTTATCATCCAGTGGATGGTAGTGTTCTTCTATGGGATGACATCCTTGCCCCCATGATCCCTACTGTGCGCATCAAAGACAGATCCCATCTGTACGTGGGACTGATATTTCTAGCTTTTTTTTAAATAAATGTTATAGGTTAAAGAATTAGAAAAAAAACGCTTTTTTACAGCAAAACAGCGCCACTCTTGGCTGTGCCTGGTACTGCAGCATTAACTTGAATGGGGCTGAGCTGCAATACCAGACACGTCCCATAATCAGGAGGGGCGCTGTTGTTGGGAGGAAAATAAAGACTCCATTTCGTAATTTTACAATCATCAGAGACTGCACTCCCCACAATTCCATTCATTCCTAGCATCGGCGGTGGGACCCCTCCCAACTTTCTTTTATGACCTCTCAGATCAGGTTGGTCAAAAAAAATGGGGGGTCTTCCAGTGGCGTACACAGAGAAGTAAGGGCCCCATAGCAAGGATCTAACCAGGCCCCCCACACAGGACAGAAGGGTTTCTGCCTAAACCCTTTTCAATCACCCTTGGGCCATTTTTCCACTGCCTCATTGGCTAAAAGTTGTTCCTTTAGAAGGTAAAGTCCTGACCAAGTTGTCACCTTGGTAGAAGTAGAAGAGGAGATAATCCCAACTAAGACTGGGCCTCCTCTTGTACTGGGCCCCATAGCAGTCGCATGGTCTGCCCCTATGGTAGTTATGCCCTTGGGGTCTTCATAGGCAATGTCAAGAGAGAGTGACACCCTATTAGGGCACTTATAACCAACCCATAAAGGTTTTTTTTTTTTACGAACCGTGAGATGCCTCGAGCAGGACCCATATGGGGCAATACAACTATAGACATGTATACGATTATCATGGTGGGTAATATATCGGACAGGACCGGAGCCAAGACCTCAGGCCTGGACTGAACAGCATCACAGAACCTGCCTTCAACAAAAATGGAAATATCTTCAAAACCTGAAACGCGTTAGTCCACAATTATAGGACGCCGTTTCCCATCGCAGTATGGGGGGGGGGGCTCAGAACATAAAATACCGATGGGAACCTTCATCTGATTGCAGCCTGGAGATGATCACCCAGCTGCTGGAGGACTACAAATCAAAGAATGGCTTCTGTCCGGCAGTGGAGTATACAGATGTAGCAGAGCTGGGGATGCCATTTTATTTTGAGGACTGCGTAATTGGCTCAATATGAGAACATGAGTTAGTATAGGGGGCGGTCTCGTTTTTGAAAAACACCATTTTTATAGCTTTTTTTTAGTTAGATGAAATTATAAAACATCCCACACACGCTCTTTTTCTACAACCGTTTTGCCGTTTTTGCTCACTTGCCGCTTGTAAAAAAAAACCCCACAATTTCCACGGCAAGAAAACGTGTGGCAGTGCCCCAAACGCAGAGGGATTACCTGCAGTCCTATGCAAGAACACAAGCGACATTGCCATGAGTTGCGCAACATAACTAATCCAGCCCAACTACATCTGTACGCAGTTATTCCCCTGCTAGCGATTCACTTTAAAGACCCATAGAAACCTTCATTTGTTTGGGGCGGAAACCACTGGACACTGGTTCATCTTTTTGGAGAATTACAAATCCCAGCATGGTCTTGTAACTTAAAAGCAGGCATGAGGTGAAGGTCCTTGCTCTGAGCAGTGGAGTATAGAGATGTAGCAGAGCTGAGTTTGCTCTTTTGGTCTGCACTGTTATAGTTACCTGCAGTCCTAGGTAAGACCACAGGAGAACGCCATGAGATGTGCCAGATAACAAACCCAGCTATGCTACATCTGACCAAGGTTACTTGCTTGCTAGGTGCTATATACCCTGTCTGGCCCCCCTCAGCCCCCCAGTCACCTCTCACCTTTGCATATTTCTTGACTTTCTGCTTCCTCTTGTACTTCTTGTCCTCCTTGCACTCAGTGTCCTCCACATTCTCCTCCAGGGGTTCATACCTGTCAGGCAGGGGGCACAGGTGCACCTTCTTCCTGCTCCTCTCCTTCTTCCCCCTCTTCTTCTTCTTCCCCTGAGAGGTTCTGCGTTGCTCTGCAGGTTCCTGGGGCTCCTGCTGGGTTCTGCCCCCTTCTTCTGCCTTCTCCTCCTGCCCCTTGTCTGGCTGCATTCTCCTGTACTTGTTTTTCTTCTTGCCTCGGACCTTGGTGCCGCCTGCCATTCTCAGGATCGCACTGACTGTACTGAACAGGTAAATCCTGCAAACAACGCCACTCGGACTTTGCTTCCTAGGGCATTACACCATAGGAATGTCTCTGCTCCACCTCCCGCCTAGCGGCGCCTTCGGAAACTGCAGCTTTTATTTCCTATGGCGCAGATTGCTGTAAGACGTGGGCTCTACCACCCCATCTAGTGGTGGCTCTAGAAAAATGCAGCGTCTATTACTTCCTATGGCGCAGTAATGTCTGCTCTACCACTCTACCTAGTGGTCGCTGATGAGAACTGCTGTTATTTCCTCTGTCTCACCACAGGGAAAGGTGCTGGCTCTTGTCCCAGGCCTGGTTTTTGCAGCAGACCCTTTGTTCAGGGACACAGTGGGGGTCCTGCCGCCCATTGTTCCCTTATGCTTGGTTTATTTTCTTGACTTCATCCAGGATGTCTCCTCCCTGCTCCAGGATTGTTACAGCAGTGCCATGCTCCTCATCCCATACTGTCCAGACAGGGAGCACTGAGCGAGTACAATACCAGCTAAAAATAAGACACTTCCTATGAAAGCTTTCCTTGACGTCCACAAGACCGGATAGGGGGGTGTATGTTCTTAATTCCTTACGTAAATAGACGCAGGTATATAGGACGGCACATCATCTGACAACATTGGGGGTCATTTATCAGAGACCAGTGGTTTACAATGGTCTTCGATATCGCCTGTGCTGCTGGAGGATGCACTTTATTTATGACGAGGGGCATCCTACGCCAGTCCGTGCACCTAGACTGAAGTAGATAGGAGGCAGTGGTGTCTAACCTCCGACACTCCAGCTGTTGCACTACAATTCCCAGCAAGCATTGTTGCTCTGCTCTTCTCAGAATGCTCATAAAAATGAATGGAGCATGCTGGAAGTTGTAGTTTCACAACAGCTGGAGTGCTGGAGGTTCGCCATCATGGGTATAGGATAAGTATTAGATTGGTGGGTGTCCTACTGCATGAAAATGGGGGACCCCCAAAGGAATAAATGGAGCAGCCGGGCAGGCATGCACACAGCTGGTCATTCCATTTCTGTGGGAGTTTTGTCATTTACAGGTATAAGATCATTGGGGGTCAATTACTAAGACCAGATTTTACAGCAGTCTTAAATTCGGACCTACACTGCGGTAAGATTTGGCTAATTTATGACAAGGCTTGCCCCTGGCGTTAAAAATGATTCCAGCCTCAGACACACCCCCACTTTGCCTTTGTCCCACCCAAATGTCAAACATGGTGTAAATATTATTATTATTATAATATTAATATTATTGCACGGCCGGTCAGAAAAGGGACTTCCGACCTTTTTTTTAGGACTAACAAAGTTGCAAGTCCCTTGATAAATGACCCCCATTGAGTTCAGGCATTTAAAGAGGACCTCTCCCCGCCCCTGACATGCCTGTTTTAATAGCTTCATGCATTCCCCATGTAATAACAATTCTGGAACATCTATTCTTATGTCTCTATGTTGTACCATTCCTTTATTATTCCTACTAGAAGTTATGAATGAATTGCTATTAGCCTTCAGTAAAGGTACAGAGGGGAGGTGACCAGTTGGGGGTGTGTACCTGCACAGACTGACTCTGTCCAATCAGTGCTGTCATGTTCAGACTGTGCAGGTACACACCTCCAACTGGTCACCTCCCCTCTGTTCCCTTACTGAAGGCAAATAGCAATTCATTCATAACTTGTGCAAATAATAAAGGAATAGCACAACATAGAGACATAAGAATAGATGTTCCAGAATTGTTAGTACGTGGGGAATGCATGGAGCTATTAAAACAGGCATGTCAGGAGAGGGGAGAGGAGAGGTCCCCTTTAAGCAGCTGCATGTAGCTTGTCATTGTTCACATTAGGTTGTTTTTTTATATCATGTTTTCATTCTTTTTTTCTTGTATTTGTTCATACTAATCAACTTTACACTTTGAAGTTGTTGCCTTTAATTTCTAGAATTTACATTTTTACACTATAATTGTACACTATTTTTCTATACATCCAGTTTTTGTCACTATTCACACTTTGGCGCGGTTTACATAAATGCTTCACACACGTTTCTTTTAATTCCGCCCTTTTCACTGCACATTTACTTTACATTTATTTGCATTCATTTACATTTGAGTAACACAAATCTAATTTCTGTTTTACACTTATAGAGTTTCTGCAGTTTTACCATTTACCTTAAAGGGGTTGTCCCACGAAAAATATTCTACAGTTTTCAATCCAGCACCTGGATCTGAATACTTTTGTAATTGCATGTCATTAAAAATTTTGTATAGCTACTGAGTTATTCAATAGAATGTAGGACCACTTAATTTCTTATTTATTTGACCTGGTCACTGAGCAGGCCGCACATGCTCAGTTTCAACTTTTAATTGTCTCCTGAGTTGTGATAGGGAGAGCTGAGACACACCTCCTGAGCTGTGATAGGTAGAGCTGAGACACGCCCCCGAGCTGTAGCAGATAAGACACTCCCCTTGAGCTGTCAGCTTGATATAAATCTAGCAGAGCAATGAATGTGGAGATCTCTGGATCCATGTGAGGTACAGGGCTGGTTCTAGCTTTGTTAGAAAGAGATTGTCATGTACTATATGATGTCTGATTGTCATTTTTTACATTATTCATGGGATAACCACTTTAACTGAATTCAAAAATTCTTTTTCTTTTGGTCATTGTACACACTTTTTCTGTTCACACTTCCTTTTTCACAGATGTTTATTTTTCAATGCTAACTAAACTATTTGTATCTATGGATATTCAGTTAATATCAACTGAAATTGTCCATAGCAACTAAGTTTTGATAAATCTCCCCCATTGTGGTCAGTCCTTGCTGGTGGCTGCCATTTTGTTGGAGCCTTCGCTTAATCCAGGATGAGGGGGATAATTTAATGGAGTTTTGCATGTACAGTGGTCACTCAAGATACAATATTAATTGGTTCCAGGACGACCATTGTATGTTAAAACCATTGTATGTTAAAACCATGAGTAATCGGTTCCAAAGCCCCAAAATGTCATCCAAGATAAGAGAAAATGAAGATTTAAGACAAATAAGCAGATAACTAAGACAGATAAAACATGTCCTTACATATAACAGTCAGGAATGGCTGATAACTAGTTACTAAGGCCTTTTTCACACTAGCGTTAGCACGGATCCGGCACCTAAAGGGTGCCAACGGATCCGTGCTAACGCTGATACATGCAGCGCTCCGGCCCCACACATGTTGACAGACAGTGGGACAGAAATACAGACATACACACACAAACACATACATACATACTCACATACTCCAGCCCAGGACGCCGGCAGCACGCCTTCACGCGCCTCCTGCGCGCAGTGATGACGATTCCCCACAGCACCCTCTGCTGGGCGCAGTGGGGAAACGTCATAGCTGCGCGCAGGAGGCGCGTGAAGACATGCTGCCAGCGTCCCGGGCTGGAGTATGTGAGTATGTATGTGTATGTATGTATGTCTGTGTGTGTGCATGTATTTCTGTATTTCTGTGTAGCCGGATCCGGAATGACCCCCCCATTGCAAGTCAATGGAGGACAGATCCGGATTACTGGTGTGTCACACCAAACGGATCCGTCCCCATTGACTTGCATTGGGGGTCATTCCGGATCCGGCTTGGTGCAGATGCCTGGACCGGAGAGAAAACCGCAGCATGCTGCGGTTTGTTCTCCGGTCTGAAGACGGAACGGAATGCTTTCAGGAGCCTCCGTTGTCTTCAGTTCAGTTTTGTCCCCATTGACAATGAATGGGGACAAAACTGAAGCGTTTTTTTCCGGTATTGAGCCCCTATGACGGAACTCAATACCGGAATTTAAAAACGCTAGTGTGAAAGTAGCCTAATACAGATATTTTACCAGAGAAGTAGCCTTGATTGATTGGATCTGAGTCTGAGACATTGTATGTTGAGTCTGGTTTCAACTTACGATGGGTCAGAAAAGACCATTGTATGGTGAAAATATTGTATCCTGAGGGCGTTGTATATTGAGGGATCATTGTACAGTATGTCTGGGAAGCACAAGCATTCGTCATGCAGAGCCTGTGAAATTCCACCGCCAGATGGGAGCGAATATTTCTTCTGCTCTCACTGAGGCTCTAATGAGTTTGGCATGGACGACCGACCTCTGTCCAACAGCGATGCTAATGTGGACAAAAAATCTTATGCAGGACTTTTTAGCTGAAGTTAAAGGAAACATGCCATCAGAAAATGACCTATTGTTTAAATCAAGTTTTACAAAGTTTTAAAGAATTTTTGCTTGTTATTTTAAATTTTCCATGTCAATATCTATATTTAAACAAAAACTATAAATTCATGCAGTTTTCGCACTGGCCACTAAACCTAATAATTGGCGCCACTTCTTGGTCTGTACTAATCACTTTACGGCAGTTATCTGCTTATCTGTCGTTCTAATCCTGCCTGTAATGATATCACCTCTGTGTATAGATAAGACAGGATACACCATTCACAATAGGTGATATCACAGCTTATCTACTCCCTCCCTGTACAATGACCTCTGCACAGGTCACAGAGCATGCCTAGAAAACTCTCCCATAGAAGTCAATGAGGTGTCCCGTCCTGACCATTGTGTCTATGGACTATACGGCTGCCATAAAGCAATTTTCTAAATGCTGTTAAGAACGGCTCAGGCAAGATGGGCGCCCCCATAATCACGTTCAGGAAATAGAATTTAAAAATTTTACAATCAGAAAAAAAATATATTAGAAAAAATGTTGTGAGATGTGCTACTATGTGGTTTTAACTGGCAGATAACATTTTTGGAGACATTTCCATTAAAGATTCCCTTTCTCGTAGGAAGGACGTATCCAGATTGCCTTCACGTACTGTACCCGACTCTTTCTTCACCTAGACTAAGATTGGTGAAGATTTTACAGTCATTGAAGAGATTAATCTGAGAATGAGAGCGATCAGCAGATCAAGCTTTTCCCTCTAGAGAGTTTAACCTGTGTAGAAATGTGCACATCCACCTACTGAGGTGGTCGCACATGCTCAGTTCCATCCTTCCACTGCCAGCCATACCTACTCTTCGAAGCTATGACAGTTAGGCCCCTTTCAGACTCGCAGCGAGGTACCTGGCCTGAACTTCCAGCACTGCCGGGGTCACATAACATAATATTGATTTATGATGTAACCCTTACAGTTCTGGAATGTACTGGATAACACTGACAGCATTTTGATGTGTGACACGTGCTGGTCTGAAAGGGGCCTTACAGGATTAGAGCAGCAGCAGAATGCACACCACCCTGAGCTATGACAGGGAGAGAGCTGAAGCAGTTGCATTCTGGTTGATTGAATTTGCACATCAACATCATGGAGTTTGCACACATTTGTAAATCTAGATATTAGATTGTGCCATTTGAATGTGAGTATCCAGGTCCAAAAGTCTCCAGTGATCCTTAGCCATTGAACAGTCATAAAGTTAAAAATCCTGTCTGCCTGTAGCCACCACTAGGGGGAGCTGAGGAGCATAGTTCACAATTTTTATTAGATGCCGTCCATCAGAACTATATGTTATGTGGCTGCTTAATATAGCGGTATTGTCTTGGCATTATGTGGCGGTATAATGTGAAGAAATCCAGGATCCTATTTTAGATCAAAGCAGCCCTGCCCTAAATGACAACTGGAGGTGTAAAGTGGTTCTCCACTGATTAGTCCACAACTTGTCTGCTATGTACGCAGAGCACAGACTGCCATGTGACACACTGCTGGGTACCGGTCCTCGTGACGCCCTCTAGATACGGCTCACATGCTCATTAAATAACAGCAGGATCTTCTGGCAGGATGTACATGAACAGATGAATCCATCGTCTGTGCAGACTGTGTATGTGTTCATAACTTCTATTGACTACATACAGCCCTGCAATCATAACGTTACCTTTACGTTGCCCCTAGAGGACATCAGTGATGATCTCACTTGCAGAAATTTAAGAATCAGAAGGCCTAGTTGACAATGGGTTAAAGAGCATCTGTCAGCAGTTTTGTACCTATGAAACTGGCCGACCTGTTACATGTGCACTTGGCAGCTGAAGGCATCTGTGTTGGTCTCATGTTCATATGTGTCCGCATTGCTGAGAAAAATGAGGTTTTATATATGCAAATGAGCCTCTGGGAGCAACGGGGGCGTTACCATTACACCTAGAGGCTCTGCTCTTTCTGCAACTGCACATTGCTTGACAGGACCAGGCAGTCATGATGATGTTTACACTGCCTGGATCTGTCAAAGTGCAGAGGACGCGGCAGTTGCAGAAAGAGCAGAGCCTCTAAGTGTAATGGTAACGCCCCCGTTCCTCCCAGAGGCTCATTTGCATATAATAAAACATTCTTTTTCTCAGTAATGCAGGCACATAGGAACATGGGACCGACACAGATGTCTTCAGCTGCCAAAAGCACATGTAACAGGTCAGCCAGTGTCATAGGGACAAAACTGCTGACAGATGCCCTTTAAAGGGTCCATACACATTCAGAATAACCGACTGGGAAAAAAAAAAAGTTACCCATAACGCTTGAAGCCAATCTTCTTATGGTCCATTTTTCTGGACCTTGTACCAGTAGATCTTCATAGTCAACTCAGGTCATGGTTGAACTCACCCGATAGGGTAACTGTGGATCCTCACGTGTGCCCATGCTCAATGAGGTCCCCAAAGGTCCAGCAGAAGACAACTTTATTTGGCATGATCTCCGTATTGACATTTTGAATCGTCCATGCAGAGATAAGCGCCAACCTCTTGGCCATCTTGCCAGAGTTTCTGTGAACAGCATTTATAGATTTGCTACATGAACAACAGGAACCTGTATTCTGGAGATTACACATTGTCTATGGGAAGGTATTGTGGGCATGCTCTGTGAATTGTGCACAGGTCATTGTGCAGGGAGGGGCAGGAGGTGAGCTTTGACCATTACCTATTGTGAATGGTGGATCTTGTGTGGTGGATCGAAGATTCTATACAAAAGTGTTATCTTTCCTTGCAATGTTGCCTCTGATGATAATGAGATGACTGATGAGAAGTCATCTCTACAGAAGAGGAAGTGACAGCTTAGGCTATTTTCACACTTGGGTAGACTTTTCCGGCAGGCTGTTCCGGAGGGGGAACAGCCTGCCAGATTTGTGCTACCGCAAGTGCATCGTGCCACCGAAAGTCCGCTCATTCACTGTAATGGGGGAGGACCAGAGGTCTGGCCGCAGCACGCGAACATGACGGGAGGCGGCCGGAATAGCATGCTGTGTTTTTTGTCCGGCCGCACCACCCCCATTATAGTGAATGGGGCCGGGTGGACTTACGGCGGCACGGTGGACTTGTGGTAGCATGGATCCAGCAGACTGTTCTCCCGCCATAACAGCCTGCTGGAAGAGGCTACCCCAAGTGTGAAAGTAGCCTTAGGGCTCATGCAGTCCCGGCCCGTGCCTGTATTGCTGCCCGCATACGCCGGGTCCGCAATACATGGGCATCGGACGTGTGCAGCCCGCAATCCGGGAGATGCGGAGCAGAGGCACGGATCGCAACAACACGGAAGCACTACGGTGTATGCAAGCACTACTTTTTTGCGGTGAGGACCCTCGTATGTGGATCGCGGACCCAATTCAGATGAATGGGTCCACGATACGCATACGGCGGCCGCAATGTCAGTGCCGTGCGTTGTGGACCGCCCTTATTGTATTGAGCCCTTATTGTAAGGGTCAAATTGCAAGATTTCAGATTTTTTTTTTAAATTTAGATTTTGATATGAAAAAAAAAAAAAAAACTTAAAAAAAAACCTTGATTTAAAGAAGAGGTCACTTTCTGATGACCCTTTAAGTTAGATGACCAAAACTGCACCAAACAACCTGGGTCATGCAGCCCCCACAGCCAGGCAAGGGGCTGACAGAGATTTTCATTCACCGACACCAATAAAACCGAAACCTTCCCCCCCCCCAGGACAGGAAGTGACGAAACACTTATTACGAGAACTGTTCAAGTAGATTTTTTAATAGAGTGCACCAGAATGTGAATATCTTGCATTAAAATGTCACTAGATAAAAGGGGGCTAAACTTTTTTTTTTTGTTTGTTTGTTTTCAAATCACCCTTTTTTTTTCCGTCTAAGGCAACAATACACGTCCATTTTAGATCGAAACATTACAAAATAAAATAAAGCTACGTCACACAGTACAGTACTTGTTTAAAGTCCATTTCAACCAGGAAGCCATTGCAGAAACCGATGGCGACTACGAAAACAAATTGTAATAATAATAAAAAAGAAAAATGAAAATAAAAACACAAAACATGGTTAAATTTGAAAAAAATTTCAATTTGCTCACAGCTTCAGTTATGTTTTTTTTTTTTTTTTTTTTTCAACAGCTTTCTGACTGACCGTTCTCGTTACGAGCGTGTGCGGATGGGGGGGGAAGGGGCTGAGCCCAAAATATCGGTTACAATCAATACAACATTAAATAACATTGCACAATCAACCTCTAAAAGGTTAGTTCAGTACAAAATAACATGTATTAAAATGTACCAGCACTAGTGGTTTCTTTTTTTAATTTTATTTATTTTTTTGCTTTTACTAATTCCAAAAAAAAAAAAAAAAAAAGTTTATATATTTATATATATAATATTTATATTTTAGGCAATTTTGCCTTGTTGAAAAGCAGCACATTACAAGCATGATGAGCTGGAATAAATATGGAGGGGACAGGGGAGGGGTAACCGGTAAATTATGAAAGCGATTATACCAAAGGATTTTATGATCACATAGGCATGATTGAAGAAATCAATTTCCTTGCGTAAAACCAGGACATCATTTACAAAAAAAAAAAAAAATTTAAAAAAGGACCCCTCGCAGGCCCTGCCTGGGGGCAATAAATTAACTCTTTCACTGCCACAGTGACATGCAAAGCAAATGTAATTCTGGCTGCCAAAAAATATATATATACCGTATATATATATAGCAATAGAGGTAAAAATTTCCTCGTAGGAAAAAAACAAAACAAAAAACGTATTTATACAGACTATATATTTGCTGATATACATAATGGGTGGAAGCTTAGCACTGAACGTCTTCATTGATCCCTTGTTAAAGGTGTATCTTGCACAGACTGACAGGAAGGGCGGCCATTTTTGTGGGCAGCAATAAAATGCATATAACCAATTCAAAAAGAGCCAGACATCACATAGGGATCTGGCAAGGAGAGAAAAGGCCGAGGGGGGTGGGGAAGATATTGAACACTGTCTGGTTATCTAACCCTGTCCCTAAAACTGGCCATAGATAGGCATTGCCGCCAGCAAAAGGACTCACTGAGACTTGGCGCCAGTGGTACAGCCAAGAGATGCGATGGTGCCACCATCCCAACATCAATTTTCTTGACCATGTTTGTCTTTTCAAGTTGGGAGAACCATCAAAAACATCAGTTGTAGGCCATGGTGTCTTGTAAATTTTTGAAAAATCCCATAGGATCTGGCCGTAATGGTAAAACACTATAGTATCCAAGCTCTTCAGCTAACAGTTTTGATATTCCCTATGGAAGAAGAAGGATAAGCAGCTACCAACACCTCTGGCGCCACTCACCTCACAGGCTAGGTTGCAAAACACTGACATGGCCAACCCCACATTCCCCAAAAATTTAGATATGAGCTTATGGCCGAATCTGCTATCTACGAAAAGCTGGGAAGGATCTATCATCCTATTCAGCTGCCCCTGACTGAAAATGAGCAGAGCTTGTCTAGGGCCCACCCATTAGTGGGAGGCCCCAGACGGGTTTGGCATTCACGGGACGTTCCTGGAACAGGGGAACCTCTCTCCTATTATCCAAAATTGTTCTAATGACCTTACAGATGATGACCCAGTGTTAAAACGTTACCAAAGGTTTTGAGTACAGGAGATATTTTTGACATACTTGGGTTAGACTGTAAGCTCCTGGGGCCATGGGTTGCTCTGTGTCAAATGGAGCTTCAGCAGTCACAATGCTACAGCAGATCAGTCGTGCACCAGATCCAAAGGGCGCCTGATGGACACCATTGGCTTGTAACGGGGTCTGTCTGGATTCCATGAAAGTTTCTGTCTTGACTTCAAAAATAGCGCGGAAAGTTGTGCCCATTTTGTCGCCATGAGGGATGGAACTGACAGAGGAGGCTACAAAGGAAGCGGGAGGGTGAACGTAACCTCTCTCGCAAACATCTACTCCTCTCAAGTCTGCACTGTTCATAAATGGCAACGTGATGTTAACATTAACGAGGGTCTCTGAAGTCTTTATAAATAAAGTTTATTGAAACAAAAACATTAAGAGAGCCTCCGTAGCCGATCTCGTCATATTTGACAGGAAGAATGGGGATGCCCGAGACACCAAAACGGAACCCATTACAAGTCAATGGGATCCATCAGAAGCCACTGATGACCATCAACTGATCCAGCCATGAGGCCTGGCTTTTGTCATGAATGGAAACCACAACACGAGTGTGAACACAGCCTTATCAGAACTGGTATTTATCCATAGCAACCAAGTTCTTGCTTTCATTTTCAAAAGGCCTTTGAAATGATAGGTGGAATGATTAGTTGCTACGGGCAAATGCCGCATTTTTTGGTAGACCTCCCCCTACAGGTGCTCGCCGGCTGGCTCTGCACTAATTCATTTTTGAGAAGACCTTGGGATCTTTTAAGGACCAAACTTATGAGCACATTTGTTCCTTATTTTAATCAACTTTATTTATAAAGCCCAGCAGAACACTAAACAATTTGGATCTTTTTTTTTTTTTTTTCTTTCGTAGGAATGTTCCTAGATTTCCTTCCATGTCAGACTGTGCAAGTTAGGCTCTGATTCCATCTTGTATCCACAGGCCCAAGGTACCCAGCTTATGCCAAAAGGGTGACCTTTCGGCATATGCTGGATCGGTATAAGCATAACTCTTTTTAGTACACAGGAAAGCATACTATGCTGTGCGGGAACACAGTAGAAAATGGATTCTGCGCAGAATCAGGTTTTTTTTTTTATAACTGGAGTCAATGGCCACGTATGTTTATACAGCAGCATACGTCGGAGGCTTCTGTTGGGAATACTCCCGACAAATCCCTCAGACAGAGCCTTAAAGGGGTTTTCTGCTTTCCACATATTGATGACCTATCCTCAGGATAGGTCATCAATATCAGATTGGTGGGGGTCTGACTGGCTGTTTGAGAAGTTAACATCCATATGTTCACTGTATACCCGCTCGCCATCGACACTGCAGCACCAAGCTATGCAATTACCGCTACTCCGTCCCATTCACTTGAATGGTACACGGCACTTGTAGTTATACTCCGTCTAATTCCAGTGATCGGGACGGAGCTGCTGTAATTACACCTGCCGACGGCGAGCAGCACTCGCAACAGCGCTGCATCGTCTTTAAATAGCCCCACCGATCTGATATTGATGACTTATTCTAAGGATAGGAAACCAGAAAACCCCTTTAAGCCCCTAACTGTTTTGCAAGAGTGGAGCTCCAGCAATGGGAAAAGTAGCTAACTGGAGGGAGGGCTGCTTTAGATGCAACTGGTTTTGTTTGAAAGCAGACATTCAAAGCTTTCAGACAATACCAAAATGACAGCAACACATTCAGGACAGAGGAAGATATCACTGATAGAAATCGGGATTCTGTGAATGCAGCTGAAAATGAAAGTAAAAACAGGTTTCCCTAGCGATTATTCCCGACTTTCTAACAGTGATTTCTCCTCTGTTTCTCTGGACCTTAGCTGTTGGTCTTTTGATTTATTTTTATATTAAAGCCTGTACTGTCAGCTTTCAGACAAGACCAGTTGCATGTTTCTAGCTGCTACCATTGAGGAGATATCACCATCTAAAGCAGCCCTCCCCCCTCCAGTTAGCTACTTTTCACACTGCCCGAGCTGGACTCGGGCAAAACAGTCAGGTGGTTAAAGGCATTGTCCCATTATATAGAATAGGGGATGAAGATACACTAACGGGTTGTGCGCAACTATATGCGTTGTTTGGCGGTTAAAACTTTAAACACTGCCCCCCCCCAACCTTGGGGTCTTCACAGGTATCGGCCAAAGCTCAGGGTAAGAGCTGAATAGAGAGGCAGTGTGCATGACCGTCCACCGCTCCATTCACATGGAGGAAAATAGGCCCCTGTTCTCGCGATCGGCAGGTGCCCCAAAGGTCAAATACTTGGCTGATCCTATGGACAGGAAATAAGTTGCTGTAATGGGACAACCCCTTTAATGATCGTAATGAGTGCCAATCAAAAAAAATTTAAATCTGTCATCGGCCAATTATTTCTATCTATGGCGCATTGATCCTGCGACAGGTTAAAAAAAATAAAAAATAAATGCTTTGGATTCACGGAGACACTAGTACTGTTGGACGTTGGCTCAGGTAGAAGCTCCAGTGTATTACGGTATTCACTAGAGGAGGGCATCATTCATTATGATCCACAAAGGCAGAGGTGCAAAACCCTTGGGCCCACCGAGGCCATTGTTATGGGTCCCCAAATGTCAGGCATGCAATGGGCTCTTGTTAAGTATCCCAGGACAACTCAGGGGCAACACATACCGACATCATGGCCCCACATTTAGACGTCTTAGTGTTGAGCAGCAGCCGTATGTATGCAATATCTCACATTACAGATCTGTACAATGTGTAAACTCCACAGATTAGAGACGACACCCCCTGCTCATGCAGTCGGCACCTCACCACTAGGGGGCATGTTGGTCTTCTACCAATATGAGGTTTCAGCACAGACTTCAATCATAGCAAAGCAACGCATAGGTGTCAAAGGGGTTCCTAATGGCTATCCCACCCGACCAGCCCAGCCTATAATAGTACCAGACCCACCGGTACGTTGACGACTATCCTCAGAGGACTGTGAGAGTTGCATTTTATAAGACTGACCTATGGCCTAAGCATGCTCCTGGTTTGCCAAAACGTTAGGGCAGAGTCAGCGCCTAAACTTTTTCTACGAATTGCGATAACGGAAGTGAATGTAACACATGATATAGGGAAGGGGGAGACAGGCGGCACCCCTAATTTTCAACCATACGAAGCAGAGCAGCATTTGGACCTCGGGGAACAGGCGTAAGAACCTCAGTTCAAGAGCCTAAGAAAGTTGCCGAAAATCTTGACCGAAATATAAAATATTCTCTGGGTTTTCCATAGAATTTCTCAATTACCTTTAACACTGTCATCATAATTGTCTTTATCTCTCTCTCTAAACACTGGCGGGGAGGACATTTCGTCTACTGTACACATCTTTGGGGTGTAAAGGGTCATATAACAGCCCGACGGTGGTCACTGCCCAAAACCAGGCAGCACCTATGGATAAAACTCTTTTGGAGTTGGCGATTCGGCAGGACTTTCTGTAGCGAACCCTCTGTTTTCTTTAAGGGGTTTAGAAGATAAAAAAAAAAAAAAAAAACAAACAAAAATGTTAAAAAATAAAATGAAGGATCATCTCATCGAAATATGAAAGGAAGAACGTGGTTGTCTAAAAAAAAAAAACAAAAACAAAAAAAAAACACTGAACATAGACGTCTGTACAGAAAACTAAACCCAGCTATACAAGATCTGCTTTGGGCAAAGCAATCAATTGTCTATTTTACAATTCTATCCACATGGACCGGGTGGCGAATGTTCTCCGGGATTTGCTGTACACGAGGCCGGCTGCTTATTCACGGTAGAAGGGGATACGCAATTTCAAAATATACAATTGATTGGAAAATTTCTGTATAGCCTTATTGCAGTAAGGGCATTCATCTGTAACCTAAAGGGGAAAGGCGTGCGCGATAGCCAAGAGACGTAATGCCCGTTACTGGTAGAGAAGCCCGATTCTGCTCCCTGGCAGCGGAGCATCCAGCAGTACATTCAGATGTTTGTACGTCGCGTCGAACATCCTCCCTGAACCCGAGATTTTCACAGCTTAAGTTCGTTCGCGATCTTGGACGCAATGTTCTTGAAGGCGATAGAGGTCCCGGATATTCTCTTGAAGCGCACCCCGTTGAGGGACAGGCGAGGCAATTTGCACACCTCCATTTCCCACTGTACGAGACTGTCCTGCCGGGCGTCGCCATGCACGCAGAATAGCAGGAATCTCTCCTTCTGCTCATAATCGCAGTTGTTGGCATCCAAGACCTTGCGGATCTCCCTCATCATGTCGTTGGGGTCCATGGAACTTGTGGTCTTCATGCTCCAGGTGAAGCGCAGAGAACGGGGCTTGGAATCCTTGGAGTCTTCTTTTTGGCTCTCTCTTGGCTCCCCAGAGGTGCTCCTGAGGAAGGAAAAGCTTACAATCATTTCAAGCAAATTTACAAGAAGACAGTTCTACAAATTTTTCAAAAATACCGTACACCAGGAAAGTCACTTATATGCCTTGTAGGGCTAGCTCAGCTGAATGTAATGATTCCTTTCACCTAGCGAAACATTGCTCAATTCTGGAGAAACAGTAATTTTCAGCCATATGCAAATTAGCAGTTAAGTGCCCTCTGGGCGGGTTCAGGCTACTCCGTGCACCCTTGCTCCTCCTGCTTCCTCTGCCAACACCTCCCTTTCCTTTCTGATTGGCAGGCCCTGGTTCCTGCATAGTCAAAACACCTGGCCATGTCAATCAAAAACGAGAGGGAGGGTCTGGCAGTACAAGAAGGAGGAGCAAAGGTGCACAGCGTGGCTTGGGACCGCCCTCAGTGCACTTAACTGCTCATTGGCATATGGAAAAAAAAAAGTGCCTGCCTTCTCTTCATTGTTTACCTGCTCGCCGTCGGCATCGCAGCAGTGAGCAGGTGTAATTACATTCAGTCCCATTCACTTCAATGAGACGGCTTGTCCCTATACACTTGCCTAGAAGTGAATGGGACGGCTTGTAATCATAATGCTCACCGCTGCAATGTCGACGGCAAGCAGGTAAACTATGAAGGGAAGACAGAGCTCACATATAGTGCGGCCTTCCCTTCAACAAGCTGATCGGCAGGGGTGCCAGGTGTCGGACCTCTGCCGATCTGATATTGATGTCCTATCCTGAGGAGGGATCATCAGTATTAAAATCCCGGAAAACCCCTTTAAGATGTGGCAAAAAAGTGCCTGTCCTCCTATTGCAGACTGCGCAGTGGGGAAGGGCTCCTGCTGCACCCAGATGCCTTACAGCAGAGGCAGGCTTGATCTGAAGTTGGTGAGGGGTGGAAGCATTTTTATATATTTCTCAAAGCAGGGGGTGGGGCTTGCTAAGAGTCATTACAGCTATGGGTCTATAGCCCTATTAGCCAAAACAGCACCCATGTGAACATACCCTAAAGTTGTCCTATTATATGCATGAGTGGGTTGTTTTATGTCTCGTTTTCCTAACACACCTTACCCAAATTTCTTAAAAGAAAAAATCCAGTTTTGAACTCAAAATTTACAAGATTCCAGAATTACAATGTGGAGTAACTCTGGAAACTATTTGGAAATATGATGTGTTTTCTTCTCCTTTCACCCATAAAGCTAAATTCAGATTTATGGTATGTTGGTTTCCTGATGCACCGAGATTGTGGGGGCTCCGCTGATGGTTACAGCTCGAGAGTAAAGCAGCAGAGAGTAAAGTAACCGCTGTCTGTTTTCAAGAGCAATCAGCAAATTTGTGAAATCAGCTATGCATATAAAATAGCCTAAAACCAATACAAAGACAGCAAAGCCAAATATTTGCAAAGTGACACGAGTTTGAGAACAAGAATTTGGCACCGTGACCTAGAGATAGTCATCTAGGTGTGGACTCCCAATATGAGATGTTTTTATATTAAAGAAGAACTCCCGCAAAAAATTTTATTCCATGTCCTGCTAGAAATGTACATGATGTAATCTGTAGTGAATGTCATTTTCTTACCAGTGTCTGTATTTTTGACTTATATAACCCTGAAGTTTCTTATCTGTGTCATGTGACTAGGAATTAGACTCACCAACTCACACAGAGACTTGTGTGTGGACAGGAAGTCTAATTCTCTATGTATTCCTATGGGAGCCTCACTTTCAGTCTCATAGGAATGAATAGAGCAGTGACTGGCTTCCTGTGCTGGGTCAGTTGGAGGTCAGGGAGTTGGTCACATGACCCAGCTACAATAAGAAGAGAGGGGATAACTCACAAATATATTCTCTGATGAGAAGATGACATTCACTATAGATTATATCATGCACCTTTCTAACAGGTCAGAGAATAAAAAATTTTGTGGGACTTCTTCTTTAAGCAAAGTCTCTACTTTAAAAATATATTAAAGGGGTCCTCTCACTTTAGTAAGTGGCATTTATTATGTAGAGAAAGTTAATACAAGCCACTTACTAATGTATTGTGATTGTCCATATTGCTTCCTCTGCCGCACTCACTATTCTGCTGGTTGTTATTGGATGATGCCAGTGATCTTGCTCCTGACAGAGTAGTTAACCTTCTTTAATGTAAGGGGCAGTTACTTACTCCTACATCCTGTTATTGTCTAGTGCTCAGTGTGATTGCACTTTCCAGAAGGCAGAACACCAGAGGAAGCTCTGTGCAGGTATTAATCCAGCACTTTTGTGCCGGGAAATATAAGTGCTATGGCCTGCAGAATTGAGAATGCAGCTCTGGAGCACAATATATTGGACATTTCCTGGTAATGTTATCCAGGTACTCTCAAAGCCTGTGTAGGACACAGAGCAAACCAACCCAACTCTTCAGAAACAGCACCTACTCTGAAAAGTATAAAATACTCTTTTTCTAAATACAACATGTTGTATTTTCATACCGGCCGCCTCTCGGCAGGGGTTGCCGTGCTGAGGCCGGATCCGCGGCCCGCCCCCATTACAGTGAAAGGGGCCGGAGCGTAGTTCCGGCCCCACACGTGCACCTGCGGCAGCGTGGATCCAGCGGGCTGTTCACCCACCGGAACAGCCTGCCGGAGCCCCGTGCCGCAGGTGTGAAAGGGGCCTAAAAGCTTCCTGTTTTATATGCACTAGTATAGGGAGAAGACAAAATGGATGCCTCCAGGAACACACATCGGAGGCATTTATATTTTTATATTTTTACTTTTTGGATTGTAATATGGGACAAACTAAAATCAAGAGAGAGAGAGGATAACATTCTGTAAAGTAGTGCCGCTACATTTTTTTTTCATTTTAGTGTCCCTTTAAATTGCATAACGTACAATATATTGCATGTCTGTACATTATACATCATATACATCATATACATAACATCACCAGATCCGGATACACAACACAGCAGGCTGTTAAAGTCAAGTCATTTTAATGAAATTACAATATGTCATGTTAAGGGGAATGCAGGGCCCAAAAACAACTCCATATTATTCTCTCAACACCTTTTCATGACAAGGCCGGAATAATTGCTTGGAATCTATTTGGAATGGTTTTAAATTTAGTTAAATCCCAAAAAAGGGCATTACATTTTTTAAAAAAATTGTTTTATTAACCTATTTTTTTTGTCCCTGCATGGAGTTGTTTTTAGGCATCACTGTCCCTTTAAGAGCCATTCTGCGCAGAACAAACTGAGAAGGAATTTGTGTTAAAATAAATAAAAATGAATGTTTTAGGCAGAGAACACAAATTCTACTCGTAAAGGTGCAATCCCTTATTAAAAAAGAGAAAAAAACACGACAAAAAAGAAAAACAATAACGCCCAAATTTTAGGCTTGTTCTTACTACGCTAGCAATAATAATTACCGCTTTACTGCTGATAGTAAAACTCTATTCTGCCATTTCGAGAAAATGATCTGCTGTGACATCATTACAATTATTATTTTTTAAATATCCCTTTAAAAATCTATACAGCCCCTTTGGAGTTATGGAATTGCATAACATGAATTTCATTACTGGGTATGCTCACATGCTCC
This sequence comes from Rhinella marina, assembly GCA_900303285.1. NCBI lineage: Eukaryota > Metazoa > Chordata > Amphibia > Anura > Bufonidae > Rhinella > Rhinella marina. The sequence continues at coordinate 478,557 of ONZH01016968.1, read as the reverse complement.
CTCTAGTGGTGGCTGCATGAAGCCAGAATTTTATATCATTTAAAGGGGTTGTCCCACGAAAAATATTCTGCAGGTTTCAAACCAGCACCTGGATCTGAATACTTTTGTAATTGCATGTAATTAAAAATTCTGTATAGCTACTGAGTTATTCAGTAAAATATATCTGTTTCGTGCCACTTAATTTCTTATTTCTTTGTCCTGCTCACTGAGAAGGCTGCACATGCTCAGTTTCATCTTTCAACTGCCTCCTGAGCTGTGATAGGAGGAGCTGAGACACGCCTCCTGAGCTGTGATAGGGAGAACATGGACACGCCCCCTGAGCTGCAGCAGAAAAGACACTCCCCTGTGCTGTCAGCTTGATATAAATCTAGCACAGCAATGAATGGGGAGATGTCTGGACCAATGTGAGGTACAGGGCTGGTTCTAGCTTTGTTAAAAAGAGGTTGTCATGTACTATACGATATCTGATTTTCATTTTTTACATTATTCGTGGGATAACCCCTTTAACTGTTTAGGCACTTAACTGTTGGATCCTTGGGATATACCATAAATACCCCTTTTAAGTTAGAAGTGCTCACAAACATGGATTTCCTTCCCACCAGCATACCACACACTAGCTTCCCACAGTGGTATGAACCACCCACTAGGTACCTGGTGATATTAGAGTGGTGAAAAACTCAATACGCTTTATTAAAAAGTCGCACAGAGGGTAACTTGAAAGCCAAACCCATTTTTTCCAACACAAACAAAAATAAAATTTTTGTCTATGTTCCAAAAAGTGGCAGTGTGTATGGGGTTGATTAATAAAAAGGCATTCGGGTGTATGTTACTATCTCTTTTTAAATGTTTTTAAATTATTTATCAAACACTGCAGTTTCCATTGAGTAGGACCAATTTTATCGACCATAGGGCCGCCACTACCATTTTGTTTAGTAATTTCAAAATTCCTAGAGGTCTAGGCTAGTGAAAGGGCTAAATGAGAATTCCATGGAGGTCTAGGGCAGCAAAGGGTTTACTATGACATATCCTGGTGGTATAGGGCAGTAAAGGGTTTACTATGACCTATCTTGGTGGTCTAGGGCAGTGGAGGGGTTACTATGACCTATCTTGGTGGTCTAGGGCAGTGAAGGGTTTACTATGACATACCTTGGTGGTTTAGGGCAATGAAGGGTTTACTATGACATATCCTGGTGGTCTAGGGCAATGAAGGGTTTACTATGACATATCCTGGTGGTCTAGGGCAGTGAAGGGTTTACTATGACATATCCTGGTGGTCTAGGGCAGTGAAGGGTTTACTATGACATATCCTGGTGGTTTAGGGCAGCGAAGGGTTTACTATGACATACCTTGGTGGTCTAGGGCAACAAAGGGTTTACTATGACATACCTTGGTGGTCTAGGGCAACAAAGGGTTTAGTATGACATATCTTGGTGGTCTAGGGCAGCGATGGGTTTACTATGACATATCTTGGTGGTCTAGGGCAGCGATGGGTTTACTATGACATATCTTGGTGGTCTAGGGCAGCAAAGGGTTTACTATGACATATCCTGGTGGTATAGGGCAGTAAAGGGTTTACTATGACCTATCTTGGTGGTCTAGGGCAGTGGAGGGGTTACTATGACATATCTTGGTGGTCTAGGGCAGTGAAGGGTTTACTATGACATACCTTGGTGGTTTAGGGCAATGAAGGGTTTACTATGACATATCCTGGTGGTCTAGGGCAATGAAGGGTTTACTATGACATATCCTGGTGGTCTAGGGCAGTGAAGGGTTTACTATGACATATCCTGGTGGTCTAGGGCAGTGAAGGGTTTACTATGACATATCCTGGTGGTTTAGGGCAGCGAAGGGTTTACTATGACATACCTTGGTGGTCTAGGGCAACAAAGGGTTTACTATGACATACCTTGGTGGTCTAGGGCAACGAAGGGTTTACTATGACATATCTTGGTGGTCTAGGGCAGCGATGGGTTTACTATGACATATCTTGGTGGTCTAGGGCAGCGATGGGTTTACTATGACATATCTTGGTGGTCTAGGTCAGCGAAGGGTTTACTATGACATATCTTGGTGATCTAGGGCAACAAAGGGTTTACATGACATATCTTGGTGGTCTAGGGCAGCGATGGGTTTACTATGACATGTTTTGGTGGTCTAGGACAGCAAATGGTTTACTATGACATATCTTGGTGGTCTAGGGCAGTGAAGAGGTCAATGATAAATTCTTGGGAGTCCTTTACTAGAGGATGGCCCTAGGCAATTGCCTAGTATGCCACAGCTGTTGAGGACAATATGGTTCCCTATTTGTACCTCAGCCTTAAAAAACCTATGGTGACCACACTGCAGATTATTTCTCCTCTTCTCTTCACTCCACCCTCCCCTGGATAAATTTTGATGTCTTTATGTCTTCTTCCACCCACGTCATGTGTTCTCAATGAGGTAAAAACACCATTCAGATCCTGTCCTAGCTCCTGGAGGAATTGCACCTTTAAAGCTGATAAAAGAAGAGAAAAGCTCGGCCATGTTCTGAAAAGGCAGTGAATGCGCACAGTGAAGAAGATAGGAAAACAAGACGGACACCGCAGGATAGCAGCCCAGAGGCGGAGGTAAGTACGACAGCTCCTCACCTTGAGGTGTCTGTTCTGCCACTCGCTTCAACTTCACTTGGATCCCTCAAAACAAAGTCAAGGTTCAGATTCAATCATGAGCCAAAAACAGGTATAATAGAGATGTCACGTGCTAGAAGAACCTCACTCCCTACGGCAACCAGCAACAGATAACCTGTTGTGTTTTTTTTGCCTGAAATCTTCTGTTGATAACTCAGATACAAACTCTTAGGTGGATTTCCAGTAGATGTCTGCTCAGAGGGCTCTGACTCCAGGGAACTTTAAGGATCTTGAAAATAAGAGTGCTTAGCCTGCATTTCCAAGAAAGCAGCCATGCTTGTGCAATGTATGGGAGACAAGGTGCACTCAACCTTTTTTTTTTCCCCGTCTAAAATAATGGATTTCAGACTGGGAATTAAGAAAATGAAAATACTTAAATATTACTTTATTATAAATATATATTAAAATACCTTTCATTAGTTATAATGGCTCGTTTTGTCTAGGGAGCAATGATTAAGAGAAATAAAATGGCCGCCGTCCTATTAGTGCACACAAACCCTGCCCTAATCACTCAGGAGGACAAGTTACTTCACAACACTGAGGTAAAGAGCTGCCTCATCCTCCTCTCTGCTCCACTAGTCAGGGATTATGACCCTGAATACAGTTTAATATGATCTTCAGCTGAATCTTTGTGGGAATGGAGTTCATGAGGAGACATGAAGTACAGAGAGGACGGACAGGACAGACTGTGGTAATGGAGACTGCATACAAGAGCTGCTGTTCATCAGCCACATCCTCACCTCCTCTCTGTCCTTCATGTCTCCTCATGAGCTCCATTCCTACAGAGATTCAGCTAAAGATCTTATCATCTGTAGTCAGGATCGTAACCCCTGACAAGCAGAGAGGAGGATGAGGCAGCTCTTTACCTCAGTGTTGTGAAGTAACTTGTCCACCTGTGTGATTAGGACAGGTTTTGTGTGTACTAATAGGACGGCGGCCATTTTATTTCTCTTAATCATTGCTCCCCAGACAAAACGAGCCATTATAACTAATGAAAGGTATTTGGGAATATATTTATTATAAAATAATATTTAAGTATTTTCAGAATTCCCGGAGAACTCCTTTAAAGGAGTTGTCCGGGCTTTTAGTATTGATGACCTATGCTCAGAACAGGTCATCAATATCAGATCGTCGGGTGTCTGCTGTGGTCTATGGTAATGGTCTTTGCCATAGACAGCAGCGGTTAGCAGGAAGACAGACTAGAGATGGCATGTGTGCACTGCTCGCGCCATCTCCTCATACAGCTGATCAGCCGAGGTGTCGGGTGTCAGACCCCCATCCATCTGATATTGAGGATAGGTCATCAATACTAAAGTTTAACTCATGTCTATGGGAAAATGGGGTTGGATTTTTGCACTTTTCTCCTTCCGTTCATAAATGAGACCTAATACGTATGATTGGGGGATTCAGCTTTTAGTTGGCAACTACCAATTAGCAGTTTGTTTCTCAGTTAGCAACTGGTGATTTCAGAAATTGTATAACATGGACCTATGTATTTTTTGTTTAGATGAACATTGAAGGGTAACCCACATTTGAACAGATATTTGAATAGTTTATATACAGAATAGGTCTATATACAGAGCTGAGTAACTTTGCATATACTTTGCACTCACTATTCTGCTGGTGCAGTCACTTTGGGTATATACATTACATTACGTATCCTGTACTGATCCTGAGTTACATCCTGTATTATACTCCAGAGCTGCACTCACTATTCTGCTGGTGCAGTCACTGTGTACATACATTACTTATCCTGTACTGATCCTGAGTTACATCCTGCATTATACTCCAGAGCTGCACTCACTATTCTGCTGGTACAGTCATTGTGTACATACATTACTTATCCTGTACTGATCCTGAGTTACATCCTGTATTATACTCCAGAGCTGCACTCACTATTCTGCTGGTACAGTCATTGTGTACATACATTACTTATCCTGTACTGATCCTGAGTTACATCCTGTATTATACTCCAGAGCTGCACTCACTATTCTGCTGGTGGAGTCACTGTATACATACATTACGTATCCTGTACTGATCCTGAGTTACATCCTGTATTATACTCCAGAGCTGCACTCACTATTCTGCTGGTACAGTCATTGTGTACATACATTACTTATCCTGTACTGATCCTGAGTTACATCCTGTATTATACTCCAGAGCTGCACTCACTATTCTGCTGGTACAGTCATTGTGTACATACATTACTTATCCTGTACTGATCCTGAGTTACATCCTGTATTATACTCCAGAGCTGCACTCACTATTCTGCTGGTGGAGTCACTGTATACATACATTACTTCTCCTGTACTGATTCTGAGTTACATCCTGTATTATACTCCAGAGCTGCACTCACTATTCTGCTGGTGCAGTCACTGTGTACATACATTACTTATCCTGTACTGATCCTGAGTTACATCCTGTATTATACTCCAGAGCTGCACTCACTATTCTGCTGGTGCAGTCACTGTGTACATAAATTACTTATCCTGTACTGATCCTGAGTTACAGCCTGTATTATACTCCAGAGCTGCATTCACTATTCTGCTGATGAAATCACTGTGTACATACATTACTTATCCTGTACTGATCCTAAATTACATCCTGTATTATACTCCAGAGCTGCACTCACTATTCTGCTGTTGGAGTGCTTGTGTACATTAGATTACTTATCCTGTAATGATGCTGAATTACACCCTGTATTATACTCCAGAGCTGCACTCACTATTCTGCTGGTGCAGTCACTGTGTACATACATACATTACTTATCCTGTACTGATCCTGAGTTACATCCTGTATTATACTCCAGAGCTGCACTCACTATTCTGCTGGTGCAGTCACTGTGTACATTCATTACTTAACCTGTACTGATCCTGAGTTACATCCTGTATTATACTCCAGAGCTGCACTCACTATTCTGCTGGCGCAGTCACTGTGTAAATAAATTACTTATCCTGTACTGATTTTGGGTTACATCCTGTATTATACTCCAGAGCTGCACTCACTATTCTGCTGGTGCAGTCACTGTGTACATACATTACATATCCTGTACTGATCCTGAGTTACATCCTGTATTATACTCCAGAGCTGCACTCACTATTCTGCTGAGTCACAAAGATACACAACTCTTTATTTAGATTAATTCTGTATATAAACCGCACTCAGTCGCGCTCAGAGGAGGGCATATGGTTTAAGGACCAGGAAAAGTCTATAATAAGTTCTAGCTATCCACAATATAGAGCCAAAATACTACAGCCACAGGTCAATTTATAAGACGGGGCTTGGACGCAGAGGAAGGAGCTTTTCGACATATTGTTGATTCGTTATCACTTCAAGACTCTACTATGTTAACCGCAATTAATCTTAAGTTTTTAAAATGTACTTGTGACTACATAAGATGCGGTTGGCCACGTCATATGGTTTACCCCTGTACGCTATCAGTGCGCTGACATAGCCCTTATTAGCGGTTTACCTTCGTACGAACTTGGAGGTAATCTTGCTGATAATACCGGTGGACGTTCCTCTCCTGGTGTGGGAGAACTGGGTGGTCTCGTGGGCAGGTGATGCCGGTGGTCCGTTATAGGTAGCAGTGCGCCGATCCCTGAGCTGCTCTCCATGGAAAGTGCTCCGACTGGTGCTTCCGCGAGGAAACCGAGTCCGGTCCGGGGTACTTGTACTAATACTGTGAGCAGAGGGGGACGTGGCCGGTACTCTCTGGTTTGCACTGCTTTGAAAATCATGTAAAGATCCATTAGAAATGTTTTTGCGGGGTCCATAGGGCTGGTTATTGCATGTTTTTTATAGAAATATATACACACTATTTTTCAGACTATAAGAAGCACACTTTTGTGTGGCAGTGCGTCTTATAGTCCGAATGCTAATGACCGCTTCCATTATAGAAGCAGTCATCAGCATGCAGGAGTTATGGTGAGCGATTAGGGACGTGTTGCGCGGCTCTTACCACCCTCCCTGGTCTTCTTCTGGGCGCCGCTCTGAACTGTGTCCTGGCACATAGCGTAGGTGCGACCTATGACCTGACGCTGTGCAATGTCTGGTTACAGTGCAGCTCAAGCTGGAAGATGACCAGGGGGCGGTCTTCTTTATTTTTTTAACGTCTGATCTGAGGTCTGATTGGGGTCCGATCTGAGGCTGATGAAGGCTGAGATTGTCTGATCTGAGGCTGATGGAGCTTGGGGGTCTGAGGGTCTAATCTGAGTCTGATGGGGGTCTGATGTGAGGTTGATGGAGGTTGGGGGTTTGATGAAGGTCTGATCTAAGGCTGATGGACCTTGGGGTCTCATGTGAGATCTTATGGAGCTTGGGAGTCTGAGGAGGGTGTGATCTGAGGTCTTATGGAGCTTGGGGGTCTGAGGAGGGTCTGATCTGAGGTTGATGGACCTTGGTGGTCTGAGGAGGGTCTGATCCGAGGTCTTATGGAGCTTGGGCGTCTGATCTGAGGCTGATGGAGCTTGGGGGTCTGATCTGAGGTTGATGGACCTTGGGGGTCTGATCTGAGGTCTTATGGAGCTTGGGCGTCTGAGGAGGGTCTGATCTGAGGCTGATGGACCTTGGTGGTCTGAGGGGGGTCTGATCTGAGGTTGATGGACCTTGGGGGTCTGATCTGAGGTCTTATGGAGCTTGGGGGTCTGAGGAGGGTATGATCTGAGGTCTTATGGAGGTTGGGGGTCTGAGGGGGGTCTGATCTGAGGTTGATGGACCTTGGGGGTCTGAGGAGGGTCTGATCTGAGGTCTTATGGAGTTTGGTGGTCTGAGGGGGGTCTGATCTGAGGCTGATGAACCTTGGTGGTCTGATCTGAGGTTGATGGACCTTGGGGTCTGATCGAAGGTCTTATGGAGCTTGGGGGTCTAAGAAGGGTCTGGTCTAAAGTCTTATGGAGCTTGGGGTCTAAGGAGGGTCTGATCTGAGGTCTTATGGAGCTTGGGGGTCTGAGGAGGGTCTGATCTGAGGCTGATGGACTTTGGTGGTCTGAGGGGGGTGTGATCTGAGGTTGATGGACCTTGGGGGTATGATCTGAGGTCTTATGGAGCTTGGGGGTCTGAGGAGGGTATGATCTGAGGTCTTATGGAGCTTGGGGTCTGATAACAAATGGGGGGTCTGATCTGAGATCTGATGAAAAAAAAATGTTTTTTCTTATTTTCCTCCTCCAAATCCTAGGTGTTTCTTATAGTCTGTATATATACAGACTACAGACTAGTGCTGTACTCACTATTCTGCTGGTGCAGTCACTGTGTACATACATTACTTATCCTGTACTGATCCTGAGTTACATCCTGTATTATACTCCAGAGCTGTACTCACTATTCTGCTGGTGCAGTCACTGTGTACATACATTACTTATCCTGTACTGATGCTGGGTTATATCCTGTATTATACTCCAGAGCTGCACTCACTATTCTGCTGGTGGAGTCACTGTGTACATACATTACTGATCCTGTACTGATCCTGAGTTACATCCTGTATTATACTCCAGAGCTGCACTCACTATTCTGCTGGTGGAGTCACTGTGTACATACATTACTGATCCTGTACTGATCCTGAGTTACATCCTGTATTATACTCCAGAGCTGCACTCACTATTCTGCTGGTGGAGTCACTGTGTACATACATTACTTATCCTGTACTGATGCTAAGTTACATCCTGTATTATACTCCAGAGCTGTACTCACTATTCTGCTGGTGGAGTCACTGTGTACATACATTACTTATCCTGTACTGATCCTGAGTTACATCCTGTATTATACTCCAGAGCTGCACTCACTATTCTGCTGGTGGAGTCACTGTGTACATACATTACTGATCCTGTACTGATCCTGAGTTACATCCTGTATTATACTCCAGAGCTGCACTCACTATTCTGCTGGTGGAGTCACTGTGTACATACATTACTTATCCTGTACTGATGCTAAGTTACATCCTGTATTATACTCCAGAGCTGTACTCACTATTCTGCTGGTGGAGTCACTGTGTACATACATTACTTATCCTGTACTGATCCTGAGTTACATCCTGTATTATACTCCAGAGCTGCACTCACTATTCTGCTGGTGGAGTCACTGTGTACATACATTACTTATCCTGTACTGATCCTGAGTTACATCCTGTATTATACTCCAGAGCTGCACTCACTATTCTGCTGGTGGAGTCACTGTGTACATACATTACATTACTTATCCTGATCTGAGGTCTTATGGAGCTTGGGGTCTGATAACAAATGGGGGGTGTGATCTGAGATCTGATGAAAAATTTTTTTTTTCTTATTTTCCTCCTCCAAATCCTAGGTGTTTCTTATAGTCTGTATATATACAGACTACAGACAATTCATTAAAAAACTTTTAATAGGAATAATGGAGGAAAGCCACAACACAGAGTTAAAAGAATTGTTGCTCCAGATACAAACAGTTGCTAAAACAGACGTGTCAGGATCGGTGACAAGTTCTCTTTAAGAGATTACAAAAGACTCCTGGGGAAAATCTACATTTGTAATTTTTTTGGCACTTTTCTTCTGAAACTGGGTCTCCGCCCTGGAACTGCAGCTCCAGTGTATGGAAAAATGGAAGCTATATGTATTAAAACATATTATGTCATTTAAAAAATGTGCAGAAATTTGTAAAATTATTAAAATAAAACTGCCTGTTTAAAAAGTGAAAAATATAAATAAAAAAATTACCACATTACTATAAAACTGGCCCTGTGTATCAGATCACAAAAAAAACAGGCCCATTAGGCAACATGTAGAAAATCACTATAAAGTGTCTGGTCAGCACAAGACGCGGGTAAGGTGGGCACAGGGGGCGGCAGATACCTGGGCCGGAAGCCTTCTGTACCATCTTTGATAGTCGGTAAGGTGACTTTAATGGGATGTCCTGAGGCTGACATTGACTTCTGGTGACGAGGTCGTGTGGAGGAGACTGCGGAACCCGTAGAGGATGTGCTGCCCGCAGACATCTCTGTTAAGCTGCAAAACAACCACAAAGCCTATTATCCTCAGTGCACAACTTTCCAAATCCCAAACTGTCTATTACACATGTGATATAACCCTATGAACTTCTCCTGGGAGTGCGCCTAAAAGACAAACTGTGGACGACTGTTTATTTATCTAATATTTATCAAATATATATATATATCTGACATAATCTATCGATCTGTCTATCTATCTATCACCTATCTAATATCTATCCATCTGACATCTATCTATAAATGTATCTAATATCTATTAAATATATATCTCACATCTATTTATGTATATATCTATCAGTCGAAAATCTATCTCATATCTATCTATCTATCTCATATCTATCTATCTATCTATCTATCTATCTATCTATCTATCTATCATCTTTATCTATCTATCTTTATCTATCTCATATCTATCTATCTATCTTTATCTATCTATCTCAAATCTATCTATCTCATATCTATCTATCTATCTATCTATCTCATATCTATCTATCTATCTATCTATCTATCTATCTATCTATCTATCTATCTATCTATCTATCTCATAAGAAGAGTTTGTAGGAAAACCCAAGTCAAGTTTTTTTTTGCCTAAAACAAACTACAGGGAGGGATGGTAGAGAGAAATTATGTACTGATCCTCTGTTTTTCCTTCAGTAAATGTATGAATAAATTGACAAGTGGTTGTTACCATTCTCAGTGTCAATGGGGTATGCAAGAACACAACGTACTGACAAAGAGAATGGGATAGAGATAGATAGATAGATATGAAATTATATATATATATATATATATATATATATATATATATATATATATACAGCGGGGAAAAAAAGTATTTAGTCAGCCACCAATTGTGCAAGTTCTCCCACTTATAAAGATGAGGCCTGTAATTGACATCATAGTTAGACCTCAACTATGAGAGACAAAATGAAAAAACAAGTCCAGAAAATCACATTGTCTGATTTGTAAAGAATTTATTTGCAAATTATGGTGGAAAATAAGTATTTGGTCAATAACAAAAGTTCATCTCAATACTTTGTTAGATATTCTTTGTTGGCAATGACAGAGATCAGACGTTTTCTGTAAGTCTTCACAAGGTTGGCACACACTGTTGCTGGTATGTTGGCCCATTCCTCCATGCAGATCTCCTCTAGAGCAGTGATGTTTTGGCTCTGTCGCTGGGCAGCATGGACTCCCTCCAAAGGTTTTCTATGGGGTTGAGATCTGGAGACTGGCTAGGCCACTCCAGGACCTTGAAATGCTTCTTACAAAGCCACTCCTTCGTTGCCCTGGCGGTGTGCTTGGGATCATTGTCATGCTAAAAATCCCAGTCACATTTCATCTTCAATGCCCTTGCTGATGGAAGGAGGTTTGCCCTAAAAATCTCACGATACATGGCCCCATTCATTCTTTCATGTACACGGATCAGTCGTCCTGGTCCCTTTGCAGAGAAACAGCCCCAAAGCATGATGTTGCCACCCCCAAGGTGCTCTTTGGATGCAACTCAGCATTCACTCTCCTCCAAACACGACGAGTTGTGTTTCTGCCAAACAGTTCTACTTTGGTTTCATCTGACCATATGACATTCTCCCAATACTCTTCTGGAACATCCAAATCCTCTCTAGTAAACTTCAGAAGGGCCCGGATATGTAATGGCTTAAGCAGGGGGACATGTCTGGCACTGCAGGATCTGAGTCCCTGGTGGCGTAGTGTGTTACTGACGGTAGCCTTTGTTACGTTGGTCCCAGCTTTCTGCAGGTTATTCACTAGGTCCCCCCGTGTGGTTCTGGGATTTTTGCTCACAGTTCTTGTGATCATTTTGACCCCATGGGGTGAGATCTTGCGTGGAGCCCCTGATGGAGGGAGATTATCAGTGGTCTTGTATGTCTTCCATTTTCTAATTATTGCTCCCACAGTTGATTTCTTCACACCAAGCTGCTTGCCTATTGCAGATTCAGTCTTCCCAGCCTGGTGCAGGTCTACAATTTTGTTTCTGGTGTCCTTCGACAGCTCTTTGGTCTTCACCATAGTGGAGTTTGGAGTGTGACTGTTTGAGGTTGTGGACAGGTGTCTTTTATACCGAGGGTTCAAACAGGAGCCATTACTACAGGTAATGAGTGGAGGACAGAGGAGCCTCTTAAAGAAGAAGTTACAGGTCTGTGAGAGCCAGAAATCTTGCTTGTTTGTAGGCGACCAAATACTTATTTTCCACCATAATTTGCAAATAAATTCTTTAAAAATCAGACATTGTGATTTTCTGGATTTGTTTTCTCATTTTGTCTCTCATAGTTGAGGTCTACCTATGATGTCAATTACAGGCCGACCTCATCTTTTTAAGTGGGAGAACTTGTACAATTGGTGACTGAGTAAATACTTTTTTTCCCCACTGTACATAACATAGATAGATATTAGATAGATATGAAATAGATAGTTATAGACAGGCACATAGATTTTCTATTAACTCTTCTCTCTGACATATAAGTGACATCTGTCGTGATGAGAGAAGCCAGTGATTATCTATGAGTAACTGTATAATTGCTGCTATTTTCAGTCGGCCATATGACAGCTGGGCTGCCGGAAGAATCACATGGATCTTCACCGTCTCTGAGGATTCATCAGAGCTCCTCCAGGAGCCCCACAGCATCCCTCACTGAGGATGGCACCCCCATATGTTACAGCAATCCCCCATCTGGAAGGAACCTACGGCACTGTTCATCCTGAGCTACCTGCTTCATATAGTGTATATATGATGTAGCAGGGAAGGACCCTGATGGTTACTCACCTGCTATCTTTCCCATTCTGTACAGCATTGAGTCTATCAGTAGTGCGCTCACATACGTAAGTGTTTCTTCTGGTCATCCCACTGCCAGGAAACAGGCTGTTCTGTAAGGTGAGAAATGTACAGGCGTGATGTCAGCACTGATAATGTCTGATTACATACTGGTATATGGAAGAGACGTGTGTATAATTATACAGGGTGGGCCATTTATATGGATACACCTAAATAAAATGGGAATGGTTGGTGATATTAACTTCCTGTTTGTGGCACATTAGTATATGGGAGGGGGGAAACCTTTCAAGATGGGTGGTGACCATGGTGGCCATTTTGAAGTCGGCCATTTTGGATCCAACTTTAGTTTTTTTCAATGGGAAAAAGGTCATGTGACATCAAACTTATTGAGAATTTCACATGAAAAACAATAATGTGCTTGGTTTTAGCGTAACTTTATCCTTTCATGAGTTATTTACAAGTTTCTGACCACTTATAAAATGTGTTCAAAGTGCTGCCCATTGTGTTGGATTGTCAATGCAACCCTCTTCTCCCACTCTTCACATACTGATAGCAACACCACAGAAGAAATGCTAGCACAGGCTTCCAGTATCCGTAGTTTCAGGTGCTGCACATCCCGTATCTCCACAGCATAGACAATTGCCTTCAGATGACCCCAAAGATAAAAGTCTAAGGGGTCAGATCAGGAGACCTTGGGGGCCATTCAACTGGCCCACGACGACCAATCCACTTTCCAGGAAACTGTTCATCTAGGAATGCTCGGACCTGACACCCATAATGTGGTGGTCACCATCTTGCTGGAAAAACTCAGGGAACATGCCAGCTTCAGTGCATAAAGAGGGAAACACATTATCATGTAGCAGTTGAATGGCCCCCAAGGTCTCCCGATCTGACCCCCTTAGACTTTTATCTTTGGGGTCATCTGAAGGCAATTTTCTATGCTGTGAAGATACGAGATGTGCAGCACCTGAAACTACGGATACTGGAAGCCTGTGCTAGCATTTCTTCTGCGGTGCTCCTATCAGTGTGTGAAGAGTGGGAGAAAAGGGTTGCATTGACAATCCAACACAATGGGCAGCACTTTGAACACATTTTATAAGTGGTCAGAAACTTGTAAATAACTCATGAAAGAATAAAGTTGTTAATGTTAAAACCAAGCACACCATTGTTTTTCTTGTTAAATTCTCAATAAGTTTGATGTGTCACATGACCCTCTTCCCATTGAAAAAAACTAAAGTTGGATCCAAAATGGCCGACTTCAAAATGGCCGCCATGGTCACCACCCATCTTGAAAAGTTTTCTTCCTCCCATATACTAATGTGCCACAAACAGGAAGTTAATATCACCAACCATTCCTATTTTATTTAGGTGTATCCATATAAATGGCCCACCCTGTATATGGGAGGAAGAATAATAGATAAATGGATAGATAAATAGATTGAGATAGATAGAGAAGCTAGACAGAGATAGTTAACTAGATATGAGATAGATGTGAGAAGATGGAAAGATAAATAAATCAATTTTAGATAGATATTAGACCTATAGGTAGATATGGGATATATAGATGGATAGATATTTCAGATAGATAGATTTAGATGCATAGATAGATAATAAGAAGAGAGATAAATAAATAAATCAACAGATAATAATTTTTTGGACAGACAGCTAGATATAAAATAGATAAAGTAAATAAATAGATAGATATTAGATATATAGATAATAGATAGATAGATAGATAGATAGATAGATAGATATTAGATAGATAGATATTAGATAGATAGATATTAGATAATAGATAGATAGATATTAGATATATAGATAGATAGATAGATAGATAGATAGATAGATAGATAATAGATATGAGATAGATAGATAATAGATAGATAGATAGATAGATAGATAGATAGATAGATATGAGATAGATGATAGATAGATAGATAGATATGAGATAGATAGATAGATAGATAGATAGATAGATAGATAGATAGATAGATATTAGATAGATAGATAGATAGATATTAGATATATAGATGATAGATAGATAGATAGATAGATAGATAGATAGATAGATAGATAGATCATGTAACTTACACTCGGGCCGGTTGTGGATTTCTTCCTCTCTGGACCAGACAGGGGACTAGCGGTCACTTCTCCTTTGGACCCCACGGTGGCGCTGCTGAGCTTGCGAGAGCCATTTTTGTCCCAATCCTCCTTCTGTTCGCTTTCAACACTGTTGGCCTGTCCTCGTTTTGTGTATGAGACAGATGGGGGGATGGAGGGTCCGGCTGCGGAGGACAGAACCGCCACATCACTAACAAGCCTTTTCCACTACAGTATCAGTCCTCGTCATGTCCTGCCCGTCTTATGTGGACATTTCTCATATCTACTCTGCCTCAGCTATTGCAGATTTGTCATCCAGGGCTCCGGGAAAGCTTGGGTGACAGCCATTTATAAACCCAGAAACTGATCATTGTAATTTCTGGATAAAATAAGCAAAATTAAGATGATGATGGAGAAGATTTTGTGTCTTTATCTACAACAATCCAAATACCTTCACTCCAGTGGAAAGGGTTTAGTATTGATCCTCCTAATGGACCATTAAACATGCCCGTCCCGCTGCTATTCCTGGCGGCCGCCATCATACTGCGCTTTCAGGTGCGGCACTGCTTACTGATGATAATCGCACCATATTATATGGTTTCACCTTTTTTCTGTATTCCTTCCATAATTCCATAAACTGTAGCATATCTATGGGGAATGGAACCTGCAGCTCTGTTTATCCTGAGCATCCTCGAATAGAATTATAGAACTACACTGTGGACTGACACACAAAGCAGTATAAATGCAGTAGCATAATATCTGAATGTAGATTATTCCCACCACTGATGGCTACAGAAGGCTGGGAAAACGGCATCATAGCTTCACCCAATGCTTGCAATTCTGTTGTAGTTCAAGGAGCCATCCCACGATGGACTGTAAGTATTAAACTGATGCACCCTTGATAAAACCGTCATATCCCACATGGCTATGGTAATAACAGAAGCCAAAAGAATGCTCCTAGTTTCAGACTTTTTTCATGTAGATGCTTCCCTTCCAGAAATACATGCTGGATCTGTGCGTCTAGGATGCTGCTGTCTTCACTAGTTCTCATATATCAGCACAGCTTTATTTATGCAGAATCTTGTCTCCATTTTGCTGCCAATCATTGATTTCTCCTTCATCCCCTTGCACATTTGTTGCTGCATCCTCTTCTCACTCTGTACGTACTTACATAGCCTACGTCTGCAGACTGTCCTGTGTGTATGTGTTCATCCCCATCTACAGCCCTCCAATCTGTCGTGTACAACCTCCTCCCCCTCCCTGCTGCCATCAACAACACAGAGAATGGAGGGGGAGAGCAGACAACCATCAGAAACAGGCATAGTACTCTGATGGATATATGTCAGATTCAGCACCACCAGCTAGGTGAAGGATTTTCACACACTCTACAGAATTTTTAATAAAGATTATTCAGAAAGTTCCTCATTTTTGCATTTTGAAAGCAAATGAGCAGTAAAAATATCAGCGTAAAGGTCTCCACATCCTCTAAAGAGGTCGCATCCGTACTACCCATATCCACAGGACCTACAATAGGCATTTTCATTCCATAGATGGGGGGTAGGTCCACACTTGCTATAGCAGAGCGCTGCTCTGGAGGGCTCACTGTGTTACATTACATGTCCACTGCAGAGGGCACAGGATTCTTTTTGAATGTTTTTGAAAGTAGTAGGACACTCAACCACACAAACATGAGAAAGCCAAGCAAAAATATGCAGACTGCACTGGCAAAGTCACGCCCAAATCGCCAATGCCGCAAAGTAAAAGAAATGCACTAAAAAAAAAAAAAAAACCACAATAACTGACCGTGATCGCTGAACCGCCGCTGCTTCTGGTTGGCCGATATACTTCTCTGGACCTTCATGTGGGCAGGGGATGGCACAGAGCTATTGTTCAGGTCACTGCTTGGCCGAGACCTCTGACACAGGTTACTGCTGGAGAGGGATTCACTACCTTCAAACTAGAGGAAAAAAGATGATTATTACTGACTGCAAGATTCAAAATTTCTATCCACCGTCCAATGGACTAATCCATATGATCTGCTGATATCTGTCCACGTTTTATGAACTGCCCATGTATACAAGGCATACGTCCAGAATAGAAGTTTATACTGTTCCATGAAAAGCCGTGAAGTCCTTGTATACCAAACAATAGAAGATGCAGTACATAGTATTGTCCAGCAGAGGTCACTGTTGTACATGCTTTGGGGGCTACTGCTTCTAATGAAAGATAACAGTGGTGTATAGAGAAAATGTTCTATCTATAGGAAAAAGTATGGAAATGATCTCATAATAGAAAAACCAGAGACACCCGTCTGTAGATAAACTGCATAGTGCTGCACATGGAGAGATCCGCAAAGTAAAGAGAGACAAATGTGCAACTGATAACACTCCCTGGACATGAAGAGAGAACAGTGAGAGCTTACATGTTCTGGTATCATTCACATTGATTTATATTTATTATTAACACCTTGTGATAACTGATAGAGATGAGAGAGATACAAAGATAGATATGACATAGATATATGATAGATAATAGACAGATAGATATATAATAGATAACAAATAGATATAGATAGACAGATAATAAAATCAGATAGATAGATAATAGATGATAGATAATAATAGATAGATAGAGATAGATAGATAGATAGATAGATAGATAGACGGATAGAAAATAGACGGATAGATATTAGATAGATAGATAGACAGATAGATAATAGATAGGAAATATACAGATAGATATTAAATAGATAGATAGATAATAGACAAATAGAAAGATAGATATGAAATAGAAAGATAGATAACAGATGATAAGATAGATAGATAGATAGATAGATAGATAGATAGATAGATAGATAGATAGATAGATAGATAGATAGATAGATAGATACTTACCTCTGGAGGTTTTCTTCCCAGGAGTAGGTAAGTTGCCATGACTTCATCATACTTCTGGTTAACTACTGCCTCAGTAATTTCCTCTCTAGAAAATCCCATTGTGACCATAATGTCTGCAAAATGATAAAGAACGTTCAGATCTTCAGAGTAAAACTTCAACCACAGAAATGTAGAAAACCATTATATAAAGATCCTTCATGAAGACCTGAGAACATGGCAAAGAATTTGCAACCTGCTTCTATTAAGTGGTGGGACCCAACTGGGCGATCTCCCGCCATATATCCTATTATTTCCTGTTATCATCCAGTTGGATTCCCACTCAGGACCCCTCTATGAGCCAGAGAGGAGACTTAGTGGGGGGGACTGTCGACTCTTCAGCTAGAGAGGTGAGCAGCGGTAAAGAGCACCTACCTATTCTCTTAGTATCACTGTTGTCAGGTTCGGGCTCAGTGTATGGCTTCAGTTCATCGTCTTCATAGCCAACGTTCATCCACCGATCCTTCATAATTTGCTGCAGAAAGTAGAATACGCTGTTAAGTATCAGACGTCACTATTAGATAGGTGGGGGTCCAACTCCCGTCACCGCACCGATCAGCTGTCGTGCTGCAGCCATGTCACAGGATAAAAAGTACAGCGCCATATACCGCATAGTGGCTGTGCTTGGTATTGCAGTTCAGCCCTATTCACTGGAATAGGACTGAGCGGCACAAAGACCAAGAGACCAATGGATGTGACATCACAGGCTGAAGTGCTCACTCGAGTGCCAGGAGCTGGACCACCACTGATCAGATCTTAATGAGTCTATCCTGACAATAGGCCATTGATAATTAACTCCTGGAAAATGCCATCTTGTTACATTCAATGGAACCTGCCTATAATACCGAACCACCACGCCAGCAGTGTGCTCACCAAAAAGACAAGCCAGGCCACTAGTATGGGGCCCTTGGTGACAATGAAACTCAGAACTTAAATCATTAGATCCACAGGATTTTCACACATCTGCCACAAGGCGGAGTATAATGCACAGATATTTTTACAGCTTCTATTGAGCCCAATGGCAGATGTATACATTCCTATGCAGTGAGCTCCCACTAGTGGTGGCTGCAGGCAGCCACATTTATAATGTACTGTATGAAGGGAAGCAGGGGATAGAGCTGTAGAGGCAAAATTTATTAGAAAGCATTAGTACGCTGCTGGAGCAGGGTATGAGTTTGTTTCTGCTTGGCGTACTGGTATGGTGCAGTGTATCAGCGCAGCCTGTGTAGAGTCTTTTAAGTCTGACTGAACAGACCCCACACAGGCCACCCTGACACCCGGAACCCCTAACAATCAGCTGTTTGAGAAGGAACCGGTGATCACAGTACTGCTTCAGCCTTCTCGCAGCTTTTTTCATTGGTCACATGACCTAGGTGCAACTCTAGCTAGATTAAAGTGAATGGGGCTGAGCTGCAATACCAAGCATGACCACTATACAATGTACGGTGCTGTGCCTGGTGAGCTGCGAGAAGGCTGTGGCGTTACTGTGAGCTCTGGTGCCTTCTGAAACAGCTGATCGTGGGCATCCTGGGCGTTGGACCCCCATGAAATAAGATACTGATGGCTTATCCTCATCATAAGTTCAAAAATCTTGGAAACCTGTTTTAAAGGTTAATAAAGTTTATTTAAAAAAAAATAATCTATAAAAAGTGTTTTTA
Organism: Rhinella marina; assembly: GCA_900303285.1. Lineage (NCBI taxonomy): Eukaryota > Metazoa > Chordata > Amphibia > Anura > Bufonidae > Rhinella > Rhinella marina. The sequence continues at coordinate 459,433 of ONZH01016968.1, read as the reverse complement.
TTTTATAAAAGAAAGCAAACATATGGTATACAGCATCCCCTCAACCGATATATTTAATTAAGATAACATGTTTTTTTTACCGCCCCGCTCCAACCAATCTCCCCCCAAAAATTATAAATTTTATTCAATAAGTCCCATGTGCCCCCAAATGGTACCAGTCAAAACTACAGTATTTTTCGCTTTATAAGATGCACTTTTTTCCCCCAAAAGTAGGGGAAAAATTGCAGTGCGTCTTATAAAGCGCTCACTTGTTTGTTTTAGCTGCGGCACCTCCATCAGACCTCAGATCAGCCCACCCAGCCCCATAACAATAAAATAAAAACCTCTTACCTGTCCTGCGCCGCGGCTACGCTCCAGGTCCGGCGCTCCTCTGACTTCCCGGGCCGGCGCTGCACTGTCCTGACCGTGTACAGCGTCAGGATGTAGTGCGCGCACTATGACCTGACGCTGCACGCAGTCAGGTGACAGTGCAGCGCCGGCCTTAGAAGCTAGAGGAGCGCCGGACCCGGAGCGGAGCCGCGGCGCAGGACAGGTAAGAGGTTTTTATTTTATTGTTATGGGGCTGGGTGGGCTGATCTGAGGTCTGATGGGGGCACAGTGGGCTGATCTGAGGTCTGATGGGGGCACAATGGGCTGTTCTGAGGTCTGATGGGGGCACAGTGGGCTGATCTGAGGTCTGATGGGGGCACACTGGGCTGATCTGAGGTCAGATGGAGGCACACTGGGCTGATCTGAGGTCTGATGGGGGCACACTGGGCTGATCTGAGGTCTGATGGGGGCACACTGGGCTGATCTGAGGTCTGATGGGGGCACACTGGGCTGATCTGAGGTCTGATGGGGACACAATGGGCTGATCTGAGGTCTGATGTGGACACAATGGGCTGATCTGAGGTCTGATGGGGACACACTGGGCTGATCTGAGGTCTGATGGGGGCATACTGGGCTGATCTGAGGTCTGATGGGGACACACTGGGCTGATCTGAGGTCTGATGGGGGCACACTGGGCTGATCTGAGGTCTGATGGGGGCACACTGGGCTGATCTAAGGTCTGATGGGGACACACTGGGCTGATCTGAGGTCTGATGGGGGCACACTGGGCTGATCTGAGGTCTGATGGGGGCACACTGGGCTGATCTGAGGTCTGATGGGGGCACACTGGGCTGATCTGAGGTCTGATGGGGGCACACTGGGCTGATCTGAGGTCTGATAGGGGCACACTGGGCTGATCTGAGGTCTGATGGGGGCACACTGGGCTGATCTGAGGTCTGATGGGGGCACAGTGGGATGATCTGAGGTCTGATGGGGGCACACTGGGCTGATCTTTAGGTCTGATGGGGGCACACTGGGCTGATCTGAGGTCTGATGGGGGCACACTGGGCTGATCTGAGGTCTGATGGGGGCACACTGGGCTGATCTGAGGTCTGATGGGGGCACACTGGGCTGATCTGAGGTCTGATGGGGGCACACTGGGCTGATCTGAGGTCTGATGGGGGCACACTGGGCTGATCTGAGGTCTGATGGGGGCACAGTGGGCTGATCTGAGGTCTGATGGGGGCACACTGGGCTGATCTGAGGTCTGATGGGGACACACTGGGCTGATCTGAGGTCTGATGGGGGCACACTGGGCTTTTCTGAGGTCTGATGGGGGCACACTGGGCTGATCTGAGGTCTGATGGGGACACACTGGGCTGATCTGAGGTCTGATGGGGGCACACTGGGCTGATCTGAAGTCTGATGGGGACACAATGGGCTGATCTGAGGTCTGATGGGGACACAATGGGCTGATCTGAGGTCTGATGGGGCACACTGGGCTGATCTGAGGTCTGATGGGGACACACTGGGCTGATCTGAGGTCTGATGGGGCACACTGGGCTTTTCTGAGGTCTGATGGGGGCACACTGGGCTTTTCTGAGGTCTGATGGGGACACACTGGGCTGATCTGAGGTCTGATGGGGGCATACTGGGCTGTTCTGAGGTCTGATGGGGGCACACTGGGCTGATCTGAGGTCTGATGGGGGCACACTGGGCTGATCTGAGGTCTGATGGGGACACAATGGGCTGATCTGAGGTCTGATGTGGACACAATGGGCTGATCTGAGGTCTGATGGGGACACACTGGGCTGATCTGAGGTCTGATGGGGGCATACTGGGCTGATCTGAGGTCTGATGGGGACACACTGGGCTGATCTGAGGTCTGATGGGGGCACACTGGGCTGATCTGAGGTCTGATGGGGACACAATGGGCTGATCTGAGGTCTGATGGGGGCACACTGGGCTGATCTAAGGTCTGATGGGGGCACACTGGGCTGATCTGAGGTCTGATGGGGGCACACTGGGCTGATCTGAGGTCTGATGGGGACACAATGGGCTGATCTGAGGTCTGATGGGGACACACTGGGCTGATCTGAGGTCTGATGGGGGCATACTGGGCTGATCTGAGGTCTGATGGGGACACACTGGGCTGATCTGAGGTCTGATGGGGGCACACTGGGCTGATTTGAGGTCTGATGGGGACACAATGGGCTGATCTGAGGTCTGATGGGGGCACACTGGGCTGATCTAAGGTCTGATGGGGACACACTGGGCTGATCTGAGGTCTGATGGGGGCACACTGGGCTGATCTGAGGTCTGATGGGGACACACTGGGCTGATCTGAGGTCTGATGGAGGCACACTGGGCTGATCTGAGGTCTGAAGGGGACACACTGGGCTGATCTGAGGTCTGATGGGGGCATAATGGGCTGATCTGAGGTCTGATGGGGGCACACTGGGCTGATCTGAGGTCTGATGTGATGTCCTGAAATTTATGGGGGGTCTGATATGAGGTCTGATGAAAAATATTTTTTTCTCATTTTCCTACTCTGGGGTGCGTCTTATCTTCAGGTGCGTCTTATAAAGCGAAAAATACAGTAAATCTCGCAGCACACAGCTACATCAATGGAAAAATGATAGAGTTATGGCCACAATAAAAAAAGTGAGATGAAAATTGATAATCGTCCATAAACTAAAAGGAATCAAAATGTATTTATTTTTTATTTGCAAAATCATCCTGTCATAATCAGCAGGTTGCTATGAGTTTTTATTCCTGGAATGATGTCGGAGCGTTTTTTTTAAAGAATATACCCGGAAAACTCACCTCTAAGCTGCCTCGCTTCACAGGGTTCAGTACAAGCAGTTTCTTTAGCAGATTTTCACAGTCCGTGGACATATAAAAGGGGATACGGTACTTTCCTCGTAGAACTCGTTCCCGTAATTCCTAAAGAAAAAAAAAGTTTTTCCACATTAATGAACACATTTGATGTTCCGAGGACATGGGGAGGAGTCTGGGCACCTCGCCATTCAGATTATATGGGAGTGATGGAGACAGTGAAGTAGGGGATTAGTAGCTGTCTGCAGCGCTTGCACCAGTCCTATGAGAGTCCTTAGACTACTACAGTAAGCTTGGTACTGCAGCTCAATCTCATTCACTTGAATGGGATTGTGTTGCAGAAAGGTCACGTGATCAACGGACTTGAAATCACAGGCTGAGAAAGAAGGTGCAGTGCTCACCCAAGCGCCACAATCCGTTCAAACAGATGACCCGTAGAGGTGCCAGATGTCAGACAGTTACTTAACCACCTAACTGTTTTGCCCGAGTCCAGCTCGGGCAGTGGGACAGGGCTTCTTTAGATGGTGATATCTCCTGAATGGTAGCAGGTAGAAACATGGTCTTGTTTGAAAGCTGACATTTCAGGCTTTCATACAAGACCAAAATGACAGCTAAAGTCCAAGCAACAGAGGAGAAATCACTGTTAGAAATCGAGTCGGGAATAATTGCGAGTGAAACCTAGTTTTACTTTCATTTTCATCTGCATTCACAGCATCCCAATTTCTATCAGTGATATCTTTCTCTGTCCTGAATATATTGCTGTCATTCTGGTATTGCCTGAAAGCTTGGAAACAAGATCAGTTGCATCTTTCGATCTGCTGCCATTCAGGAGATAGCAGCATCTAAAGCAGCCCTCCCCCCTCCAGTTAGCTACTTTTCCCACTGCTGGAGCTGGACTCCGGCAAAACAGTTAGAGGTTAAGCCACATTCATATCAGTTTGATAAGAATTTAGCTATCATAAGTGTTTATGAGGTCAGGAGATGAGAGATAAGAGCTACACATGAGCTGTCAGATGAGGTGATTCAAAGAATACAGCAAGCCCAATTGAAAAAAATATTATTAGGCAAATACAAGTGCCTTTACACATCTTTGATGAGGATCATGAGAATCCTGACGAGAGAGCGGATCCTAACCAATAATCCTCTATGACCTTGGGATTTCTAAACTATGACCTTAGGAAGCATTGTATACAGGTCCTTCCATAGGGGGCAGTATTATCACTCTTTCCCCTATGCACTCCTCATACACAGACCCTTGCACCGGTAGCTACTCCGCCTACACGTATGCCCTTACTCATAAAACCCCCTCCCGGCATCTTTTGAGGCCACAACCATTATTTTTGTTTCAGCCTTACCTTTAAATTCTGCCCATCGAAGGGTAAGGACCCGCTGACTAAGGTGTAGAGGATAACCCCCAGGCTCCACACGTCCACCTCGGGGCCGTCGTACTTCTTTCCCTGAAAAAGTTCAGGTGCTGCATATGGGGGGCTCCCGCAAAACGTGTCCAGCTTGTTCCCGATGGTAAACTCGTTGCTGAAGCCAAAGTCGGCGATTTTGATATTCATGTCTGCGTCGAGGAGAAGGTTCTCCGCCTGTTCACATAAGAGAACATGTCAGAAGGTGATTCATTCTTTAGACATTTCGGGTCTGGGGGGAACGTATGACGGCTGGAGACCCCATTATGTGCTGATTACACCACCATCTGAGGGGACATCCGAGCATCTGTGCTAATGACTAGTTTCACACCTGCGGCTGCCTCTCTGGACACGAATTGGCCGGACAAAAAACGTTGCGTGCAGCGAATTTTGTCCAGCTGATTTACGCCATATTTGCTAAACAGCAGCCTATCTCTGCCAGACCCCATTATACTCAATAGGGACCAGGGGGAAGGCGGCAGTATCCTGTAATGCTGGATCCAGAGAAATCCGGCAAATTCCGGAACAGTCCGCCGGAGAGGCAGACGCAGGTGTGAAACTAGCCTTGGTCGGGATCAGACCAAACCTGCAGGTGCAAATCCCAGGTGTTCTGTTCAGAGATCCCTGCCCCTAAACTGTGAGGATCCCCCGGGAACAATCTGGTCCACAGGCTGCTTTTCTTCTAGAAACAGTGCCACCCTTGTCCATAGGCTGTGTCTGGTATTGCAGCTCATTCCCATTCTCCAGAATGAACCTGGACTCTCTTCGGCAATCACATGCCTTCCCACAAAGAGACACACCATTACGCTCCAACTCCTCTAAAGCTGGCTATGCACATTAGACAAATGACGGCAAAACCCGCCGACCACCTAATGCGCATGGGGGAAGACTTCTTTCTGGCAGATGTCAGAGGAGATAAAGGATTACAAGTAGCCGATCTTTTTGTTCTTGGGGAGAGCTTTTTCCCCTTTCCTCACTCAGGAGACATGCACACTCAGCCAAGCCCAGTGTGAATGTGTACGGAGGAATCAAGAGAGACAGTGTTCACGGTTAAAGTGGTTTTCTCATCGTTAGGATATGCCCCCATTGTCTGATAGGTCACCACTGTGACCCACATCTATATCGAGAACGGAGTCACAAAGGTGGTGGAGGGCACACTGCATATGCGCAGCCGCCCTCCATTGATTTCTATGGAGCCTCTGAAAATAGCCAAGCACTGGCCCAGCTATTTCCGTTGGGCCCATAGAAGTGAATGGGAGTGGTGGCTGCGCATGCGCAGTGAGCTCCCATTCATTTGTATGGGGAGAGTGCTTGGTGGTGGCCAGCCTGAAGTCCTCCAGCCACCACCTTCCCTGCTCCGTTCTCGATATACCGTATTTTTCTCCCTATAAGAAGCACTTTTTTCCCCCCAAAAGTAGGGGGAAAAATGCGATGTGTCTTATAGGGCGAATACAAGTGAGCGCTGAAGCGTCAGGTCATAGTGTGCGCCGGCAGGGAAGAGAGTGGAACGCGGGACCAGAGGGCAGCCGCAACGCAGGACAGGTAAGAAAGGTTTTTATAAGTGGATGGGTGGGCTGATCTGAGGTCTGATGGGGGCACAAGACGCTGATCTGAGGTCTGATGGGGGCACAAGACGCTGATCTGAGGTCTGATGGGGGCACAAGACGCTGATCTGAGGTCTGTTGGGGGCACAAGATGCTGATCTGAGGTCTGATGGGGGCACAAGACGCTGATCTGAGGTCTGATGGGGGCACAAGACGCTGATCTGAGGTCTGATGGGGGCACTTACTGCTGTAATCTGAGGTCTGATGGGGGCACAATATGCTGATCTGAAGTCTGATGGGGGCACATACTGCTGATCTGAAGTCTGATGGGGGCACATACTGCTGTAATCTAAGGTCTGATGGGGGCACAATATGCTGATCGGAGGTCTGATGGGGGCACAAGACGCTGATCTGAGGTCTGATGGGGGCACATTCTGCTGATCTGAGGTCTGATGGGGGCACATTCTGCTGATCTGAGGTCTGATGGGGGCACATACTGTTGATCTGAAGTCTGATGGGGCACATTCTGCTGATCTGAGGTCTGATGGGAACACATACTGTTGATCTGAGGTCTGATGGGGACACAGTGGGCTGATCTGAGGTCTGATGGGGGCACATACTGTTGATCTGAGGTCTGATGGGGGCACATTCTGCTGATCTGAGGTCTGATGGGGGCACATACTGTTGATCTGAGGTCTGATGGGGACACAGTGTGCTGATCTGAGGTCTGATGGGGGCACATACTGTTGATCTGAGGTCTGATGGGGGCACATTCTGCTGATCTGAGGTCTGATGGGGGCACAGTGGGCTGATCTGAGGTCTGTTGGGGGTCTGACATGGAGGGCTGATGGAGTTCTGACTGGAGGGCTGATATAGGGGTCTGATGTGATGTCCTGAAATTTATGGGCAGTCTGATAAGAGGATCTGATGAAAAATATGTTTTTCTTATTTTCCTACTCTAAAACTTAGGTGCGTCTTATGGGCCAGTGCGTCTTATAGGGCGAAAAATACAGTAGGTGCGGGTCCTAGAGGTGGGACCCGCACCTATCAGACAATGGGGGCATATCCTAGTGATATGCCCCCATTTTCTCAGATGACAATATCCCTTTAAACTGGGGTGATCAAATCCTGACAGTCTAAAAAAATCCAGCAATATTGGATTTTTTTGCAACTGTGGGTCGCAATGTAACCCCATCTCTTAGATTTTTGGCAATACAGGCAGTGCTACTCAGCAATCTTTGGTTGTGCAACACTTGTTGCAGCTGAAGTCGCCATGTAGCCCCAGCCTTAAAAAAAATTTCCGTAAAAATGTGGTTTAATATTGCAAATGCTTTTGAAAAGATATACCTATACATAGTACTCCCACAATCATAAAGACCTGAATAATAATGTAAAAATTAAAAAAAGAAAAAGAAAAATACAACCGCGCAGATTTTTTAATGCAGTGTGTGGATGAAATCTGGTAAAATCTCACCCACTTTGTTGCTACTGTAATACGCTGCTGATTTTCTACTGAGATGGTCATATCCACTACATATGAACTTGCCCCAAGGCGTTATTTGAAACCGGCAGCCGTCAAGCATTTCTCCATTCAGGGGCTTGAAAATGAAAAATGTGCTATAGCAATATTTGTATTAGGGCTCCCCGCTTTGATGCGAGTCACAGTACCATGACTATATGGTGTGCTGCTATGGAAACAGTCATATAGCTGTGAAGCTGATTACAATGGCATTATAACGCCAATCTGCACGTAGCCTTTACAGGAAATATGCAGTGACGACAGTATGTGTGCAAAGGGTTAATACATTTTGGAACAGGCTTCTTCTTGAACTTTAAAGCTATCCATTTCATTCATTTAATTAAAATTATTCAGGATTGTTCTTTCTTCCTGTAGCAATCTGGCTAGTCACCAGCAGGGGGAGCCCCTGCATCATTTCTGTATAATGAACGGCACAAAACATCATAACAAAGCAGCTGCCTAGTGTCAAGGCAAGAAAAATGGGCGGAAAAATATCACATGGTAAAAATATAGGGATAACATTAAACCCGTACAAAACATGAAAAATACGTTTTTTAAAGAATTACCTTTAAATCTCGATGCACAATACACTTTTGATGGCAATACTGCACGGCAGACACAATCTAAACAGAAGAAGTACAGGAAAATGTCAGCATGCATCGTTGGAGGCGATTTACTAAAATAAGTGCAAAGCAGAAGTGGAGTTTTGATGGCACATTCTGAATACACCCCTGAGAAAAGGAGTGCAACTCAAAGCTGCAGCATTATAGCACCAGGGCTCTATAGCGACATCCGAAAGTAGAAGGTAAGAGGAGTGAAATCCATACAGTCCCTCACTGTTGGATTGTTTACGACTGGAAAATAACAGGCACATGAAATAAAGTACATATGATGTCACTGGCCATACAGACAAGGGCATAACGACGGAGGTCGCTGGGGGTGAGACTAGAGGGGCGCCTGCTGCAGTCCCAGACACAGTCTAGTTGCCTGCTCTGTTTGTAGACCAGCTTCCCTCACAGGAACGGTGCATGCAAAAGAAGCAGGGGTGTTAAAAATCAGCTGTTGGGCACCAGAAGAAGAAGGTGACGTGATGCACAGTAGGCACAATCTCTCACCCGCTCCAATGAGGCTCACACATGTCAGAGAAGGTACTGTACTCTGGATTTCAGCTCTATGTGTGTGCAGGCAGTAATGGGAGTGAGGACCCTCACTGAACTTGGGAACAGGGACTCCATACCTCATGGGGCCCTCCAAAATAAATGGATTGGCCAGCTGGGCATCGGCACAACCACTGCATACACCTGTATGGGAATTCAGGAGATAGCCGAGTACAGCACTCGGCTATGTCCAGAACTCCCACAGAAATGCATGGAGAAGTTGCAAGCGTGCCTGACCAGCTGCTCTGTTCATGTGGCCATGCCCTTATGGCAGCATGGTTGGTGAGAATGTAGGAGGTAATGGATTTAATAGGTGGGGGGTTTGGGTCCAGTCTAGTTCGCTATGAGACCCACTGCACTCTAATTACAACTCTGCTTAAAGACATACTTTAGTGAATGCACTGCGATCAAAATGTATGCAAGCAAAGGCCTCGTGAAAAAACAGGTGTAGTTGAATGAGCTCTTATGGAGAAGTAAATAACCACAAAGCCAGGAAATATACATCCTCTACAGCAGGGGTGCACAACGTTTTCTGGGTGGGGGCCACATTGTCCGACTGAACCAAAGTCAAGGGCCGAAAATAAAATTTAAAGGGGTATTACCAACTGAAATACTGTATTTATGGCAGATTAAACACACAGTGTATACCATTAATGTCTAGTTACAGTTCCAGGAGTCCCATCTAATGGGAGAAATACATGAAAAATGCATGTGAGCAGCCACAAAACATGGACATACATGTCTGTTACCAGATGGATGGGGCCACACAGAATGGTATCAAGGGCCGCATGTGGCCCCCGGGCTGCAGGTTGTGCACCCCTGCTCTACAGTGTAGGGGACTTCTAGGGCCTTCAGCTCTTTCAGTACTGCACCGAACCGTGCATCCCCATGCAGGAGAGTAATGGGGGGGACTGATAACATGCACAGAAGTCCATGTCACCCCTCCCCTAGGGTCATGTACAGTTGTACAGGGACAGAAGGATTCATGCTTCTTCTCCTCCTCTCTCTGCAGCTTGTCAGCATCTCCCCCGCTGCCTGCTTTCTCTACCAGAGATCACAGCCAGCTTAAGGTGGAGGGGACTACTTCAACCTGCTCTGTCTCAGGCTATATTTAGCAACCAGGTCTTGTTTTAAAGTTGACAATCAAAGCTTTAAAATAAGACTGTGATCATGGGGCTAACCGCAATGGAGGTAGAGCCTTTAGAAACCAGGTCAAAAGTGAGATAGGTGATACACTATCTCAGGCTGCTATACAGCCTGAGATAGAGCCGTTAGTAGCAAGGCACCATCGCATACCATCTTGGCTACTGAATTGAAAATTACTTTTAATTGCAATTAATGTAGGCGGCACAAACCAAATTCTGTCACCGATCTCGCAGTGTTAACACCAGGTTGCCATGTGGCAACCCTAGTTGTAATACCATGCACAGGTGCAGTGCTTTTTTTTTCTGGAGAAAGCAGCCATCTGTCCCTGTGAAACGTCCCTTTAATCCGCTTGCCACATGCTCTCAGGCCAAAAATGTAAATTATAAGGGAAGTCGATAAGTAAGACAGTAAGGAAGTTGGCATAACCTTTTGTCTCATTTTCCTTCCTCCGCCAACAAACCATAGGAATGTCAGCGCTCCCAAACATTTTCCCTCTTCCAAGACTCTACAAATGAGAGTGGAGGAGCCTGGACGGGGTCCAAACTGTAGTAAATGAAGGAATTATGTCTAATGATTGTGCAGTTCCTGAAGTTCCCTGTGTGACGGGTATTTATAGTGTCCGCCCTACAGGATGCCAACAGCTGCCTCCCTGCATCAGCCGAGCAGCAGCGCTGGGATCTAGTGCGAGAACCGGGCCGGCTGGAAAATAATCCACCGGGGGAGGGATTTTCCATTCATGCATGGTTGATATTTCCCACTGGTGAATACAGTGTTAACCACTGCACTGCCAGACGCCTTCATTATTATTAATAAATGCATTTTTATAATAAAATGTAGGATTTTAGATCTACATAAAAAGCTGTTTAGCTTTACAAATACTTTGTGACTGCAATTGCACCGATTTGGATTACTTTAGGTTGTTTTCTCCATTCACACCCAAAGCTGCTTTCAAAAATCTATTGGTTATCCTTGGCAACAGAGAACATAAAAAGGTACGACTACAGGATGTGGTTGTGCTTGAGACATGGGCGCTCAGTGATCAAGTACCGCGGGGCTGTAAGGGGGCGGCAACGGGCTGTTTAGTTGGTCTGCGTTGTTAATGGCCGCGTGGCACCTTCAATACTGGAAATAATCGATCAAACGATCATTTCTGATAATCGCACAGTAAATGAAAACCCTTAATAGGGCATCAATCGACTTGCTGTACTGGCGCTCTGATATTTTCGGCACTCCCATAGAAATGAAAGGCGGGTGGTTGCGTCTGCATGACGCACTGTCCCTTCTCTTTGGGGGCCCCCGTTCTAGAGATAGGGGTGTGTCCCAAAGGTAGCCCCATTCTAGAGATCACTGGGTGTCCCAGAGGTGGTCCCATTCTAGAGATCAGTGGGTTTCCCAGAGGTGGTCCCATTCTAGAGACCGCTGGGTATCCCAGAGGTGGCCCCATTCTAGAGATTGGCTGGTGTCCCAGAGGTAGCCCTGTTCTAGAGATCGGTGGTTGTCCCAGAGGTGGTCCCATTCTAGAGATCGATGGGTTTCCCAGAGGTGGTCCCATTCTAGAGATCAGTGGGTTTCCCAGAGGTGGCCCCATTCTAGAGATCACTGAGTGTCCCAGAGGTGGTCCCATTCTAGAGATCGATGGGTTTCCCAGAGGTGGCCCCATTCTAGAGATCACTGAGTGTCCCAGAGGTGGTCCCATTCTAGAGATCACTGAGTGTCCCAGAGGTGGTCCCATTCTAGAGATCGGCTGGTGTCCCAGAGGTGGCCCCATTCTAGAGATCGGTGAGTTTCCCTGAGTTGGCCCCGTTCTAGAGATAGGTGGGTGACCCAGAGGTGGTCCCATTCTAGAGATCAGTGGGTGTCCCAGAGGTTTTCCTTTTCTAGAGATAGGTGGGTGTCCCAGAGGTGGCTCCATTCTAGAAATAGACGGGTGTCCAAGAGGTGGCTCCATTCTAGAGATAGGTGGGGGTCCCAAAGGTGGCTCCATTCTAGAAATAGACGGGTGTCCAAGAGGTGGCTCCATTCTAGAGATAGGTGGGGGTCCCAGAGGTGGGAGTCCCAGAGGTGGGACCTGCACCTATCTGACATTGGTGGAATATGCGAGATGGAGCAACCCCTTTATTCCTCTCTCCCATATGAAGACATATGCACACTTGGGGAGCCAAGAATGCATGTGTATGAGGAAAGGAGTTGGGTCGGGTCTAAGGCAGAAGCAGGGTGATGGTTGGTGAATGACTATTATGCCGACACAATAAAACGCATTTTAGTCCATATTCATTCAATCTCGCCAGACCATCACTGTCTGGAAAGAAGTTGCCCATATTTAAAATTTTCCTCCAATAGTTGAACATCCATGGGTGATCTTTCTGTGAAAAAATGCTTCTCTGGTGTCTTAAAAAATGTGAAATGAAACGTGTCTGATCGCTGCATCGGCATAACGATCGTTCACTAGACGATCATTCATTCAAAGGTTTTTCACCCATCAACCTACTATATGTTTATCTAATGTGTACAGCCATTTTCCCATGAACAACCCCTCACCACCTATCCATGGGGCGGTGGACAAGTGTCTGATCGGGCCCTGCTTGGGCCTCCAAAGATCTCGGGAACAAGGCCTCTGATCAGCAGGGATCCGATTGCTGGAGCCTCCAAAGACCATGGGAACGGGGTTCCAGATTGGTGGGGATCCACCTGGGGGGGCCACTAATGATCACAAGAATAGGGGTCCTGTGGTCCTCTGTTTGAGAGATCAAGCATGTCCTCTGACACTACAGTCAACTCTTTAGGCCAAATCCTGCACATAGTCTCACTGAATTGAATAGTGTGTCAAGGGAAACATGTGACCACCAACGATCAGACCCCCGGCATTCAGGTACCCCTTTATTTAGTGGATAGGGTATCGTCACGAACGTGCCTGCATCAGGTTGCAGGCGATCGGCTAGACTTTCAAAAGTGACATAATTTGACATGTTTTCCTCTTGGTTTGGTTGCTGTTTACCACACCCCTTCCCTTCAGCTGTTGCGGGTGTGGTGATTGTCTTTCCCCTATTTATCCCTTCCTCTCCCAGTATCCATTGCAGTTTATACTTTCTGCTGACATTGTTGTGTGTGGTGTGGATCTCGGCTGAGATCCAGTTGCTGCAATATCTGCATTAAGATAAGTGTCATTTTCCCTTTTGTGTTTATCCTACTTTTCCCTGTTGTGGTTTTGCCTTCTGGAGTCTCCTGTTCGTCAGTCCTTTTGGAGGAACGGGTTGACTCTTTCCCTTGTCACTAGCTGCAGGGTTCTATAGGGTGAGTTTGTTATTAGGTTCCTATGTATGAACTCTCCTACCACTAAGGCCTGTTCATACTGGTAGTCAGCCAGGGCCTAGTTTCAGGGTTTCCCGCAGGAGGTGACCGTTTCCCTTGTTTGGTCCTTTTCCCTTCCCTCTTACGCTTGGTGTGGCTATACCCTCCACACCAGAGCGTGACAGGTATGCATAGTTCATCAAAAAACTCCTTTAACTCCAAAAACAGTTAAATTAAATGCAGTAAGGCAATGTAGTAGGATCTCTGCACTGATGACAACCTCAGCTCTGCTGCATCCTACTTCAATTCAGTAGTACACAGTGCGCAAAAAAAATAAGGCCGGCCTCCGGCAATTCTTGGAAGTGACTGGATGAAGCAATTAGGCCTCCGACGTTCCTAAGCTACTCTCTCAACGTCATTGCGGAAGCCGGTCTGCTTATGTTAACCCGCAAAGGAACCGGCTGCGCACAAGTGGCTTTTAAGACTGTCCAAAAATAGCTCAGGCCTCAGAATATCAATACAACCCCCCTCCGCTACCACCTCCCCCCCTACTTATTGCATACAGCAAGTCACACAGTGGAGTGTGCGGTGTGCAGGAGGTTAATTCAGAGCAGACCACCTGGAAAACCTCCATGTGAAAAGACGTCACTCAGGCTAAAAATAGCCGCCGCTTTCCTTCTTTACCTGCCTAAATTTCGCCCGTGCCTCCTTCTCCTTCATCCTCCCGTGAGCCACTAAATAATCAAACACTTCTCCTGCAAGAAAGAAACACGGTTATTACACACGGGTCATGACTGGACGCTCAGAAAGCTCATTTCACTTCATTTGTGTCCCTAGACATAGAATACGGTATATACCATAGGAGCGTGCGGAGGGCGAGCGCTGCATTAACCCCCGCAACTGCTGCAGCAAATCAATTAATCACACAGCAGAAAATTCTAGAATCAAAACTTTTTTTTTTATCTGCCAACTTCAATATCCAGAATATGAAATATCCCGGATTATTAAAAACGGACATAGAAAAAGCAAAATGACAATGATGCAAATGACAAAATCAATTATTCTGTTCTCAGCTTAGAATCTTGTCCTTCCTGACAATCTGCGGATCAACGGATAAACAGATTAGATAGATGGATAGATAGATAGATATATAGATAAATAAACAGATAGATGATAAAGAAAAAAAAGAAGTAAATTAGACACATACATACACAGAAGGAAGGAAAGAAAGAAAGAAGTTAAGAAAGAAAGAAGTTAAGAAAGAAGGAAGGAAGGAAGGAAGGAAGGAAGGAAGGAAGGAAGGAAGAAAGAAAGAAAGAAAGAAAGAAAGAAAGAAAGAAAGAAAGAAAGAAAGAAAGAAAGAAAGAGATAAAAAGCAAGAAAGGATTTAAATAGGATAGATAGATAGATAGATAGATAGAAGAGAGATAAAGAAGAAGAGAGATAAAGAAAAAGAAAGAGAAATAATATAGATAGATAGATAGATAGATAGATAGATAGATAGACAGACTTGAGAAAGGCCTCATTGTGTTGGGCTAAAATGCTACAAGTTGGGTGAATAAAGCAGTCCACTATTTTGGAGTGCAGCCGCATTCTATTTTATAGATAGATAGATATGACATAGATGATAAAGAAAGAAGAAATAGAGAAAGTAAAATAAATAATGAAATTAGAGAAAGAAAGAAGGAAAGAAAGAAAAAGAAAGAAAGAATTAGATAGATAGATAGATAGATAGATAGATAGATAGATAGATACGAGACAGATAGATACGAGATAGATGATAAAGAAGAAATAGAGAAAGTCAAAGAAATGAAAGAAAGAAAGAATTTGGATAGACAGATAAGCCTGTCCAAGGCTTTTAAATAGAGCATAGTATCGCTGAATCCTACATTTCCCAAAATTTTGTAGGCTTAGGCCCAGGAGAGGTAAGTCTTATAGTGCAGGTCTCATCTATAGAAGGCACTTGTCACTGGTAGATGGGCCCAACACAATTTTTTTTGCGCGAAGAGCTTCTAATTTTCATGTATGGTATGTATAGGACTGATGCCATTCAGATTTATCCATGTTTCCAGAATTTGCATGGAGCAGGCCGCTGCCACATATAGTATGTGTGTTTGCTTTTGTATGTCAGCCTGTACTTTATTTGGAGGAAAGAATATACCAGGAGATAAATATGACCAATTACGTTTTATTTTATTAAGTAGGTCACAGTTTTAATAATAAACATAAGTTACACTGCGCCTTGCCCAATTTGATCAAATTCTATGTTGGAATAAGTGGCGCTTCATACACAGGCCGCTCTTTCTGGACACCATACTTCTGTAGACAAATGGAATAAATACATTGATAAATCTCCCCTTTACAGATCGAACATGATAAACCCAACTGCCTGAAGTCACCACTAGGCCAAGCTCAGTGCAAAGGAACATATAAAGTAACCATTAAACATAATGGAAGCTGTACAAATAAAATCTCTATGTGATAAGCTCCCTCTAAAGGCAGCAGCCAAAAAATGCCTATGTGTAGTCTGTCTGCATGGCAGGTACACGGCTGGATATGAGATATAGATATGAGAGAGAGAGATAGATAGATAGATAGATAGATAGATAGATAGATAGATAGATATGAGACAGATGGAGATAGATAGATAGATAGATAGATAGATAGATAGATAGATAGATAGGAGATAGATAGATAGATAGATGATAGATAGATAGATAGATAGATAGATAGATAGATAGATGATAGATGATGGATAGATATAAGATAGATAAGCTGATGGGATACTTCTTTATTAAAGGGGTTATCACGAGACAAGCATTTATTACCTATTCGCTAATGTGAATCAGTGGATGGGGGTCCCAAACCGCCCACCTTCTTTCAGGGGCATTTGCATGGAGCAGTGGTCACACATGTCCCATTAAACACTGAATGGAGCGGCAAGGGTGCATGGGTGACCATTGCTTCATTCAAATGCCTCTGAGACCGGGCGCTTGGGACCCCCATTGTAATCACTTGGGGGGGGGTGGACCCCTGCAAACATATATTTATGATCTATCCTGCGGATACCTGCTAAATGTTTGCCATGAGGATAACCCCTTAGGATTTCCTAGTAAGATATTTAAAACAGTTTTGAATAGAATAACAGAACTACAGTGCAGACTGACACAGAAGCAGAGCAGCAGAAAGGACACGCCCCTTGTGGTGCCTAGTGAAAGACAGCCTAGCAGAGCAATTGGAGCAATGAATGTGGAGATCTCTGGATCCATGTGAGGTGCAGGGCTGGTTCTAGCTTTGTTAGAAAGAGATTGGCATGTCCTGTATGGTGTCCACTGTTATCAGCCATTCTCCAGTGGGAGGACTGGCGGGAAGTCTGTCAGCACCCTGTAATACTAATATAACGTGCAAGGATTATAATAGCAGCTCTTCTTCCGTCCCCGGACACGATGATGACATCATACGCCTATGAATCATTAACGGACCACGGTTCCCACGCTGGAGTCGATCCCACTAGCCGTAAGCGATAACAAGTATCAGCGTGACCGAACATACTGAGAAGAGCTGAGGTGGCGGTAACATGATCCGGGATGAAGTGATCGGCCTGGAATCCATCTACTGTCCTGATACGCAGCTGGATGAAGCCTCTGCCAAAATCACCATCACACAGTACAATTAGGTTAAATCTCTGATGCCTTCACCTTTCAAGGCTTCTCCAGGGTGTGCCCGCATTTATATAATGATTTAAGGGGGTCATCCAATGATTGGGGGGGGGGGCTCTATTGGGGATCCTCATCACCTCTTGGCCACATTGAAGAGCAGTTATAAAGGGCGTCTCTCGCTCTCTGGAGGACCTGTCCTGCATTACACAGACCACACATTGATTTGAAGGTGTAATTCTTCATTTGCCCTGTGGTGGCACTGCAGGGAAACTGGACACTTACTAATAGGTTTCCTCAGCTGATCGCTTGTGATCTCAGCAAAGACACACTCTTTTATCAATAGTTTAAAAGGGTCATCCAATGATGGGGGGGAGGGGGCTCTATTCGGGATCCTCATTTCCTCTTGGCCACATTGAACAGCAGTTATAAAAAGGGCCTCTCTCTGGGGCCACACATTGATTTGAAGGTGTAATTCTTAATTTGCCCTGTGGTGGCACTGCAGGGAAACTGAACACTTACTAATAGGTTTCCTCAGCTGATCGCCTGTGATCTCAGCAAAGAGAGACTTTTTTTATTAATAGTTTAAAGGGGTCATGCAATGATTTTTTTTTTTTTTTGGGGGGGGCGGCTGTATTTAGGATTCTCATCTCCTCTTGGCCACATTGAAGAGCAGTTATAAAAAGGGCCTTTCTCTCTCTGGAGTACCTGTCCTGCATTACACAGACCATACATTGATTTGAAGGTGTAATTCTTCATTTGCCCTGTGGTGGCACTGCAGGGAAACTGAACACGTACTAATAGGTTTCCTCAGCTGATCGCCTGTGAGCTCAGCAAAGAGAGACTTTTTATCAATAGTTTAAAGGGGTCATCCAATGATTGGGGGAAGGGCTCTATTTGGGATCCTCATCACCTCTTGGCCACATTGAAGAACCGTTATAAAGAGCGTCTCTCTCTCTCTGGAGGACCTGTCTTGCATTACACAGACCATACATGGATTTGAGGGTGTAATTCTTCATTTGCCCTGTGGTGGTGCTGCAGGGAAACTGAACACTTAACTAGTAGGTTTCCTCAGCTGATCGCCTGTGAGCTCAGCAAAGAGAGACTTTTTTTTACTTTTTTATCAATAGTTTAAAGGGGTCATCCAATGATTGGGGGGGGGGCTCTATTTAGGATCTTCATCTCCTCTTGGCCACATTGAAGAGCAGTTATAAAAAGGGCCTCTCTCTCTTTGGAGGACCTGTCCTGTGCTGCATTACACAGACCATACATTGATTTAAAGGTGTCATTCTTCATTTGCCCTGAGGTGGCACTGCAGAGAAACTGAACACTTACTAATAAGTTTCCTCAGCTGATCGACTGTTATCTCAGCAAAGAGAGGCATTATGATCATTTTATTGTAAATGGTCGCTTCTGATGAAGGTGGATTGTCCAAGTTAGGACATCCTTGGGGTTGGCTCATCAAATAAGCAGCCGCTGATAGAAACTGGTAATCATCCAGATTTCCGCTCCTGGCAGCCCCATCGATCAGGTGATTATGCTGAGAGATGTTACTGGGAGCCAAGTCTTTTTCCATGCAGAGGCAATGTAGCGCTACCTTCAGATGAATAGCCACCCATGTGGGCGACTTGAGACACTTGCAGAATGGGAGTCATACAGAGGGGTCCTGAGAAGAGGACTCTCCGCTATGATGTTCATATGATTCATGAGACAGGGGCTGATAAAAATGTTATTTAAAAAAAAGGTCAAAATGGGTTAAAAAAAAGCATTATTTACATTACCGATACCCTCCTTCTGCTGATCCAACACTTAGCGGGTCTCTGCTGATCTCCACCCACTGGTCCCAGGTCAGCACACAGGAAGTGCTTGGAGATGCCTGCTCAGCCAATCACGGACTGAGGCCAGTGATTGGCTAAGAAGACATCACCTGCCACTTCCTGTGTGTCAGGCTGGGACCGGGAAGAGGAAACCAGTAGGGATTGGTACATATATATATATATATATATATATATATATGGTATGAGGCGCATCACACGTATACCTCAAAACTGAGAATAGAAATAATGCACATTAGATCAGCCAACCACATGGCGGCCCCGACCCTTCACTGGTGGACTTGTGCAGTTGTAATCAGCACCGCACCATGGACGCAGCTCTCGTCCACACGTTTGTCCGCAGTATTACTCCTCGCCTACTGCACTTGTATCGATCTAGATGGAATTATATTGGCATCGTAGGGCAAGGTTGGCAAATTCGATAAGAAAATCTCCTTCCTGACTCCAGTGAGTAAGACCTGTCTGCATCAATACGGAGGACCACCCGCCCCTCTCAGCAGGGACACGTACCGCCCGTTGTATGGACATGTGATTAACCGGCCAATGAATGGTCCTGATTAAAAAATTATCATTAGTCCAGTCCAGAAGGTTCAGTATCTTTTAAAGAAGAACTCCCGCAAAAATTTTTATTCTCTGACCTGTTAGAAAGGTGCATGATATAATCTGTAGTGATTGTCATTTTCTTATCAGTGACTGTTTCTGTGAGTAAAAACCTCTCTTCTTATTGTAGCTGGGTCATGTGACCAACTCCCTGACCTCCAACTGACCCAGGATGACCCAGGACAGGAAGCCAGTAACTGCTCTATTCATTCCTATGGAAGCCTCACTTTCAGTCTCATAGGAATACATAGAGAATTAGACTTCCTGTCCACACATAAGTCTCTGTGTGAGTTGGTGGGACTAATTGCTGGTCACATGACACAGATAAGAAACTTCAGGATGATATAAGTCAAAAATTCAGACACTGGTAAGAAAATTACATTCACTACAGATTACATCATGTACATTTCTAGCAGGACATGGAATACAATTTTTGTTGAGAGTTCTTCTTTAATGTAAACTCCTTAAAGGCGATTTCCAGGATTTTTATATTGATTACCCATCCGAATGTTAGAGGTCCGACACCCAGGAACTACACAGCTGTGTCCATTGTGTAGTGGTCGGAGCTGGTTACTGCAGTGAACACGATGGGTGGAGCTGTGAGGTTCCAGTCCAGCTTATCGTGGGGGTGCAGGGTGCATGATCCCCCACCGATTAGATATTAACGGCCTATCCTCAGACTAGGTCATCAACATAAACATCCTGGAAAACCCCTTTAAGAGTTAGTCTCTTTATGATCGGTGGTGGCCTACCCACGCCGATCCTGAGAATGAAGGGCAGTAGTGCAGATTTAGCACTAAGTCCCCTTCACCGGTTTTACCTGCACAGCCCCCGTTACACAGGGAAATGAAGACAACTCAATTAAAGGGGTTGTTCACCCCCATGGGGTCTCTCGGGCAGATCCCCCAGTGTGACTGGAGCTGCAGAGGGAATCAAACTTATGTGATCCCCGCCAATGGGTTTCGACTCCTCCCCTCTCTAGTCACTGATCTTGGGTCTCCCAGAGCCAACATCCACGGGCCACATGACGGACATGTCACCGCTGCAGTCAGTCATTGGCTGCAGTGGCCAAACCAGATGTTGATGGGGGGAGACCATAGATCTGTAGCAGCGGAGCAAAGGAACTGGAACCGCCAGAACCGACAGGGATCAGGTAAGTATGATTCCCTCCGCAGGTCCAGCCATGATGGGAGGGGTCTGCCCGATAGGTCCCTGGGGGACAGCAATACTAGAAGCATAACCTAATGACTGGGAGAACTCTAAAGGGTACAAGGCACCGTAAACTAATGGAATACCCCAGCGATAAGTCTGGAATACCCCTTTAATCATCTTCAAAGTACAATCAGAGTCTAGAACTTACCTCATCTCCCCGGTGCCCCCCTACGGGACTCTCTTTTCGTATGGGCTGAGCATATGAGGTCCCATAAATAAGTCATGGTTTTCGGTAACATGCTGTCTGCCTGCAGGATTCTATTATCTACTGGAAGTGCGGAGTCACCAGTCATCCGTCTGTCACGGCGGCTGTGGGTAAGGAGACGACCAGCCGATGCTTTCTTAGGATCCCCTGAGGGCTCGCTCCAGCCAGTCATCAGAAATACTCCAAAACCACAGGAGACAGATAATGAGACGAAAGGCAAACTCGCCCGGAGCTATGAGTGTGGCCCCATGACTGCGTTATTTACATAACGCTACCCAGAATACATCGCTGGGTGGCAGACGTCTGGCTTCAGAACATGCACTTTTTTATTGCACCTAAATATATGAATTTTATGTATTCATTAATTTATATTGTACTGATGTTTTATATAGCTCCGCAGTGCTGTACATAGACAGTCAGCATCCACATGGGGGTTCACAATCTACGTGCCAGATTAACCTATCAGTATGTTTTTTTAGGTGGGGGGAGGAATCCGAAAACCTGGAGGTAATCCACACAAACACGGGGAGAACATGCAAACTGCTGACCCATGATGAGCGCCGATTAGGTCGAAGGGGTTGTCCAGGATTTTATTATTAATGGCCTAGGGTAACAATATCAGATTGCCGGGGGTCTAATATCCCACCAATCGGCTATTTCAGAGCTGCTCTAGCACTGGAAATTAGCCCGGTAGTACTACACACCGCCATCAATTGTCTAGTGGTAGGAGGTGGTAACTGCAGCGCTGCACACACTGAAGGGAACAGGAGCAGCACTGCAGTTACCACCTCCGCCCACCACACAAGCTGTGTAGTTCCATTGCCAACTTCCGGCACCACAGCCTACGAGGAAACAGCTGATAGGGGAGGGGAATGGGGTGCAGTGTGTTAGGCCATCAATAGTAGAATGCTGAACAACGCCTTTAAAGTGTAACTGTCATTTTTTTTTAATTGCTAGCTTAATACAGCTAGGCATGTATACCTGAGTTAGTCTGTCAATTAGTGTCGAAAGATCTGTAATTACCTTTTGACTGTTGCTAGGCCTTGTCTGTCTTCCCTTTAGTATAAACAGAAGACAGAGGGGCGGTCCTTCACACTGCATGCCTGCATTAGGCTTCAGAGTGAGGAGGCGTGTCTCTCAGTAATCCAATCTGATTGGCTGACAGGGAGTTGCTGGCTACAGGAAGTGTATATGTGAAGTGGGGGAAGACCTCAGAGAACTGGCAGAGGAGCCATCTTGAGAAGATCCACATATTGTAGAGGTTAAAACAGCTGTAACTAAGGGAAAAACTCAAGGAAAACAGTGGTATGTGAAGAAACTAAAGATTGCTTTATGCATAACGCTCCACCAGCAGTAACATATGCTAAAACTGATTTTTTTTTATGAAAACATGACAGTTATGCCCCTTTCACACGAGCAGGAGACTCGCATGTCTCCCGCAACGCATCTACAGGGCTGGACTCGGCACTGACAGGGATCGCATAGAATTATATGCGATCCCAGTCAGTGCCGGAGTCCAGCCCTGTAGATGCGTTGCGGGAAACATGCGAGTCTCCCGCTCGTGTGAAAGGGGCATTACACTTTAAGATTAAAATAAAAATGAAAAACTACTGAAAACAAAACACATTTGCAAATGAATGTATTGCAGTTACAACATTAAGTAATAATAACACAAAAGCACCAACGAAATAAAATAAAAAAATAGATTTGCCTTTTTTTTTGTGTTTTTTTTGGTCAGGACAACATTTCTACTACATCAAAATAAGAACATATGGGGAACAAAAAGCAACCATGTTGACTGGTACTGATAACTGTGAACCACAGGAAAAGTATCTTGTAACGAACAACAGATTAAAAATTTTAATGAATTTTCAAGGCAAATTTGGTGTTTCCGTGGCCCAAGGCAAAGGTATGTCTGGGGGGCCCCTATTGCACTGCTAAGCACCACTCTTGGGTTAGCGGTGCACTTCTGCTACTGCTCGACAGCTGAGAACCGGCTGCACAGATGGTATGACCACCCCTTCTGTGTTTTTTTCAGCCACCCACTACACGTCGTAGTAAAGTCCACCTATTAATACGGTAGTATTATGGTAACCCAATGAAAATGAATACTACAAAAGCAAGGCTATGACAAAGAATCCCACAAAATGATCCATAAGAGTCACAGAAATAGAAATTGTGGCCTCGGTACCAGGAACAAGTAGCCAGATAGATAGAAAAAGTAACAGGAATGCAAAGATGCCTTTGGATTTCACAATCGTCGTCATTGTGTAGCAAAGACCTAAGAATAAAGGTACACGAGTAAGACAGATATAAACCTGTGATGAACACTCACCTCCGCTTGCATATTCCATTATTAAGTATAATGTCTTCTCCGTTTCTATGACTTCAAAGAGTTTAACTAAAAGAATGAGATAGAGAATTAATGATGGATCAATAGATAGATAGATAGATAGATAGATATGAGATGGATAGATAGACAGATAGATATGAGATGGATAGATAGATAGATAGATATGAGACAGATAGATAACTAGATATTAAATAGGTTACATAGATAGATAGATAGATAGAAGTGTCAGATAGATAGTTAACAAAAGAAAATAAAAAGATAAAAAAATGAATCTTTTCTTAGACTCTTACCAATATTTGGGTGATTTAATATCTTCATTATTCGGACTTCTCGAAATAACTACAAAAAAAAGCAAAACTGCAGTTATAATATACGGTATGTACTAAAGCAAAGTATTGGCAGAATCAGAGTCCTTTTTTATAACATGTACCTTCTCCCCTACCTTCCTCGACACAAGCAAATTGTCCCAACAAAAAAAGGGGTGGAATTACTGCCAACGCCTGACCTGTGAACTGGGAAGTCTCTTAGCTCCTTCTACCGGGAACATTCAGAGATTCAAAGAACCTATGTACATAGCTGTAGCTACTAGGCGGTATATTCCTAGTAACCAGTCCCGTCCACATAGCTATGGTAAACTCAAAGCCAGGCCGGCACTGTGTTGCTGACAGCTGGACAGCAGTAAAGTACCGCCATGTCATTCTGTATCTCAGCCTGCACTATTAATCAGATTTTTATAGGAATGAAGCTCATACTAACAAACAATACACAGGACAGTACTGATACTGGCATCATTGTAAAACCTCATAGAAGAGGTAACAGATCTTCAGACCCTCCTGTTCGGGTGACTATGGAGGGTCTTATTGCTGGGAACACCCCAGAGTTAAAAGCTGAATATAGCACTGTAATCCATGACCATTCATGTTCTTCTATAATGGATGACAGTGGACGTGCTGTGCTAGCCAAATACTCCCCAAGGGCATTTGAAAAGGGTCTGACCGAAAGCATTGTTCTTTATATCACATACAGGGTAATACAGGGTAAAACAGTTGACAGATGCAGTACCCCCTCCCACCAGGTGTGGCAGTGTTTGTTTTCCCCATACATACACTACAATAGTGCAATCAACCGTAATCATCAATAATCTCTGAAAAACGATAACTATCATATGAAAATTCTTCTCCCAGAAGTGACTGGCAAATATAATCCAGAACATTAGTCTGTTAAGGGGTTGTCCCCGGACAACACAGGTGGTCCACCTGCAATACTATTACTTTTCATGCAGGTCCCACACCGCCGCTCTGGTTCTTCCATCCGGGATCTGTTTAGCGATCACTGGCCTCAGGGGTGCTCCAAGAAAGCCAGTGATTGGCTGCGGAGGTCATGGGCTGGCAGCAGCGGTCCAGAGAATGGAAAGAGCAGTGGCATGGAATATGCCGGGTGAGTAATGATTACGTCTTTATTGCAGGTGGATCCAGTGTTGTGTGGCTTCCTCTTAAAACCAGACAATCCCTTTAAGGAATTTGTCATCAGCTTCATTAATTTCCCCCGTACCCCCCTCCCCACCTCCACAAAGAATTAATGCAGACCATATTCTGGACATAAAGCACCATCACAAAAAGAAAAAAGAAGCTGACGAGAACCAGAAGACCCCATTTTATGGCAACAAAAATAACAAATTAAGTAACTTTGCAAACATTCTTGATTTAAAAAAATCTACTGTCTACAGCTCCAATGCAGACCAATGTTTCCATGGTAACAGACTACAAATAAACTCTGTGTAGTCTGATCCTGCACACACAATATAATTAGCGCCACCATGCACAATAACTTCCATCATTCATCTACTTCTCTGTATTTGGTAGGTTAACAAGAAGTGGGGGAGGCTTGGAAGAGTCCATGACTACCGGATCAGACTACAAAGGGTTTGCTTGTAGTCTGTAACCATGGAGACACATAGGTCTGCATGAGCTGTGGACACAAAACAGTAGAAGATTTTTAATGAATCCTATTCGCAAAGTTACTTTATTTTTTTTTTTATTTTAGATCCACCCAATTAATATACAATGTTGTCTCTGCAGGTGGACCTTCCCTTTAACCACCTAACTGTTTTGCCCGAGTCCAGCTCGGGCAGTGTGAAAACTAGCTAACTGGAGGGGGGGAGGGCTGCTTTAGATGGTGATATCTCCTCAATGGTAGCAGCTAGAAACATGCAACTGGTCTTGTATGAAAGCAGACAGTCCAGGCTTTCATAGAAGACCATAAAGCTAACGTCCAAGCAACAGAGCAAAAATCACTGTTAGAAATCAAGTCGGGAATAATCACGAATAAAACCTGTTTTTGCTTTCATTTTCAGCTACATTCACAGCATCCCGATTTCTATCAGCGATATCTTTCTCTGTCCTAAACATATTGCTGTCATTTTGGTCTTGTATGAAAGCCTGGACTGTCAGCTTTCATACAAGATGCATGTTTCTAGCTGCTACCATTGAGGAGATATCACCATCTAAAGCAGCCTTCCCTCCCCCCTACAGGTAGCTACTTTTCACACTGCTGGAGCTCCACTCTGGCAGAACAGTTAGGGGGTTAAGGAGTCAGATTTCGGGACACCTTCTATGGAAGAGAAGATGGATTTCTATGATGTATTACGAGCGAGTATGATTAATAGGAATAACACGCTGTGGGTTTTACTCCATATATTTTCATTTTTTTACGTATTCAGCTTCATTTCCTAGTACGAGAGGGCGCTAATAGGTTTCATGATGGGAAAACATCACCGGCCGGGCTGCCGCTACTTACCTGCCGCTCATCCATCTCTTTTTACCAAAATCCTTTCAAGCGGAATGAATGCAGCAGCGGCCGGCGGGCCGAGCAGTGATTTGCTGTGTGACTTGTGCATATGTCTCCAGGAGCTGAGGCTTTATGACAGCCAATAAAAGGCCTGTCTGGCGGTATATTTATGAGGAGAGGCCGCACTGTATACGGTATATACCGCCGCGCAGATGGAAGCGCACAAGTTATTAACTTTTACAACTGGGCTAATCATTTCTTCTCTAATGAGAGAGAGTGGAAGGAACAAAGACATCAAGCTCTATTTATAGCAGGAGCCCAATCTATACAAGGCCATAGGCTGAAGACGCTCGGAATTAACCCCTTCTGGAGCAGAAATGATAGGAGCAGGTGTAGGTTTATAGTTACATATACACGGTAATGTGCCTTTACTCTGGCATTAACGGAACCAGATACGTGCTGGATTATCAGAAGGTCACTTCTACGACTTATCATTTCTTGGTCCCATGATAGATCAGTGATGAAAACACGTGTCAGATTATCCGCATTTCTGGATTAAGGCCTCCTGCACACAACCCTATCCGTTTTGTGGTCTGCAAAATACACCATGGCACAGTTTGTGGGTGCCATCTGGCACTCTTTATGGGGGACACAGTTTGTGGGTGCCATCTGGCACTCTTTATGGGGGACCCAGTTTGTGTGGGACCTCTGACACTCTTTATGGGGGCACCATGGCACAGTTTGTGGGTGCCATCTGGCACTCTTTATGGGGGCACCATGGCACAGTTTGTGTGGACCCTCTGGCACTCTTTATAGGGGCATCATGGCACAGTTTGTGGGTGCCCTCTGGCACTCTTTATAGAGGCATCATGGCACAGTTTGTGTGGACCCTCTGGCACTCTTTATAGGGGCATCATGGCACAGTTTGTGTCTGGCACTCTTTATAGGGGCATCATGGCACAGTTTGTGTGGACCCTCTGGCACTCTTTATGGGGACACCATGGCACAGTTTGTGGGTGCCCTCTGGCACTCTTTATAGAGGCATCATGGCACAGTTTGTGTGGACCCTCTGGCACTCTTTATGGGGACACCATGGCACAGTTTGTGTGGGCCCCCTGGCACTCTTTATGGGGACACCATGGCACAGTTTGTGTGGGCCCCCTGGCACTGTTTATGGGGACACCATGGCACAGTTTGTGTGGGCCCTCTGGCACTGTTTATGGGGGCACCATGGCACAGTTTGTGTGGGCCCTCTGGCACTGTTTATGGGGGCACCATGGCACAGTTTGTGGGTGTCCTCTGGCACTGTTTATGGGGGATACAGTTTGTGGGCCCTCTGGCAATCTTTATGGGAGCACCATGGCACAGTTTTTGGCGGTCCTTTGGCACTCTTTATGGAGGGGGTACTGTGGCACAGTTTATTGGGGTGGGTTCTGGTGCACTTTGTGCAGATCCCTCTGGCACATCTATGTGGTTTTCCCTGGTACTATTTAAGGATACCCTCCTGCACCCCTTCTAATGGGCCCTCTGGCACTGTTTATGAGGGCCTAGTTTATGGACGACCTCCTGCAGTTTATGGGGTACACCTGAAGAATTTATCTACCACAGTTTGGAGGGAAATCTACTACAGTGTACTGGGGCCTTCTAGTGCAGTTTATGAAGTCCCGGCCTTCTCACTACTTACAGGGTGGCACTGAAATGGGGCATGGCCAAAATTTTAGGACCTGGCTCCAGACAACATTTTTCAAAATTCCACCTGATGGCTGTTCTTGAAAATTAGCAACTACAGTATATAACCATATGTGATATACATACCATAGGCCGTATAAGTAAATACAACCCAAACTAAGCCCATATGGACCTTTAACCATCTTATGTTGTATACTTTTGTAGTCTAATCATTTATCAGGCAGTCTGGAGCACGTCATTGCAACATGGCACCTCATAGGGGCCCACGGCCAACTCATAAGGGCCCAGAAAAGAGTTGCATGCTACATACACTGCCGTTTACTTTCATCAAAATTGTCGGGAGGCTCAAAATAATCTTGTCCCTTTGAGTCAAGACCTGAAACCAACCATTCGGAGCCATTTCTCCCTGGACTCGCTCATAGTGTTCCACGAGGCGCAGTGGTAGAAGACGTGCATTTGCCATTAGGAATTTCCTACACGTGCCTAACTTTTTGGCTTATTTCCCATTGAAGTTAATGGACGTTAGCGCCAATCTCTTGGATTTGTATAACTTGTTCCTAAAATTCACAGTATTCTGTGCCACCAGGTTGGAACTTTTATATGTGTGGCAGTATAAGGGTAAATTCTCACCGGACAGAAATACTGCCGGTTTCTATTGGAGCGGGTTTCACCCCTTTCATCAATGCAGCAGGAGTGAAATCCGCAGGGAATCTGCAGCGAAATGCACAAGAGGATTTACAGTGAAATCTGAGTTGGACCTCAACTAAGGTCATGTTCACACACCAAATTTTCCATGAAGATTTTTGGTACATTTTCCACCTTAAAGGGGTTGTCCGAGTAATATATATTGATCCCCTAGATAGGTCATCAATATCAGATCGGTGGGGGTCCGACACCCAGCACCTCCGCCGATCAGCTGTTGGAAGAGGAGGCGCACGCCGTATCAGCGCTGCCTCCTCTTCACTGTTTACATGCTGGCCAACACGGGGGTAGTGGTGAGTACGTGTAATTACACCCATTCATTTCTATGGGAAGAATCGCTTCCATAGACTTGTAATTACACCTACTCACCACTACCCCCATGTCAGCCAGCATGTAAACAGTGAAGAGGAGGCAGCGCTGATACGGCGCGCGCCTCCTCTTCAAACAGCTGATCGGTGGGGGTGCCAGGTGTCGGACCCCCGCCAATCTGATATTGATGACCTATCCTGAGGATAAGTCATCAATATATATAACTCGGAGAACCCTTTTAAAATCCATGCAAAATCTGCTCTCAACCCATTGTTTTCAATGGGAAATCAGTGCTGTAGGTAACATGAAGGGTTTGTTTTTGTTTTTTAATCCGCGCAAGGATTGAAAATCTGCGCAGTGGAAAAAGTAAGCAACATGCTCATTGCCTTAGGCCTCTTTCACACGAGTGTGACGGATTAGATCCGGATGCGTTTAGGGTGCGTTCAGTGAAACTCGCACCATTTTGCAAGCAAGTTCAGTCACTTTTGTCTGCAATTGCGTTCAGTTTTTTCCGCGTGGGTGCAATGCGTTTTGATGCGTTTTTCACGCGCGTGATAAAAAACTGAAGGTTTACAAACAACATCTCTTAGCAACCATCAGTGAAAAACGCATTGCACCCACACTTGCTTCAGGATACAATGCGTTTTTCACTGAAGTCCCATTCACTTCTATGGGGCCAGGGCTGTGTGAAAAACGTAGAACAAATGTAGAACATGCTGCGTTTTTCACGCAGAACCTATGCGTGAAAAAAAAACAAACACTCATGTACACAGACCCATTGAAATGAATAGATCAGGATTCAGTGCGGGTTCTATGCGTTCAAGTCATGCATTGCACCCGCGCGGAAAACTCGCTTGTGTGAAAGGGGCCTTAGGATATGTGTACATGGTTGTATTAGCACGCTGAAAATTAAAAAGTGCAGAATCCGCATTAAAATTCAACATATGTTCCGCACTTTTTAAGTTTTAAGTGTTTTTTGGTGCAGATTTTGATCTAGTTTTTAGGCCTCCCGTTGATTACAATGGGCATTTGCGCAAAAAAACCCAAACATTTTGCTTCACGTTACTGCCACGCGGATTGTCAATTCACGTTCGGGAAAAAAAATACGCTATGTATGAACTACAGCGCTGATTTTCCACTGAAAGCAAGGGATTGAGAGTGAATTCTGCCCAGATTTTGGTCAGAATCCACACAAAAAATCCGCCAGATTGGATCTGCTGCGAATCTGTGGCAAATCTGCAAGACAATCCGTGACAAATTTTCCAGCAGAATCTAAAAATCTCATCCACTTGCCTTGTACTGCATTCCAGTGCAAATCTGCAAGAGAACTCTGTAGGATTTCTGTCCTGTGTGAGCTGACCCTAATAGGACACTACGGCTGGTACTTTCATATGGTCACTACGCCTGAACATAATGATGCCCACGAAAAAAAACAATACAATACATCATGTAGTCCATTTTTTTTTCTTGGCATCCTCTGAACACGTCGGCCACGTTCCATAGCTTGATCGCTGCAACTATATAAAGTGTCACAGATAGCGGGTTATGTGGCAGGGTGACATTTCCTTGTTTGTTATCAGCCAGGGTCCCCCGCTGTCTAATTACTACATCTCCGGTTCTGACCTACTAAAAGAAAGGCGCCCGGCCTGTCAAGTGTCACCCCGTGTTACGGCAAGACGTCTCTGTATGCAGGGCGCAGCTGTTCCGATGAGAGATGGCGCATAGGAAACGGGAGGGTGACCGGTTCACGCGTTACCAAGATAATTCGGCATCTTGGGGTTGTAAAAATTCTAAAATTAGCAGGTGCTGTAAGCAAGGTACGCCATAGTACGAAGCTGAAGGCTTCATGTCGTCTCACACCCGAGGCTCCGCATTGTTCTATTATAAGCCATTACACCTACATACCATCCAATTTAAGAAAGTTACATGTGATCCTACGGAATGCGTGAGGTCCGTCTCCTTTCATGTCACCATCTGCAGCTAGGAACCCAACAGTCCCCTGAGAAAATGACTGGCTGCTATGTATGCCTTTATTACTGGCATTATCCCTGCTACGGCGGTACTTAACTCAGTAGCGCCGAAAAAAACACTCAAACCCGCGCTATGCAGGCCGATATAAAGCAACTAGCATAAAAAGCACAAATTCAAGTCATATCAACATACACAAAAAAAACACTCAAAAAGTCAACCAGCGAGCGATGAAAACCCACCTTAAAGGGGTCCTCTCACTTCAGCAAGTGGCATTTATCATGTAGAGAAAGTTAATACAAGGCACTTACTAATGTATTGTTATTATCCATATTGCCTCCTTTGCTGGCTGGATTAATTTTTCCATTACATTATACACTGCTCGTTTCCATGGTTACAGACCACCCTGCAATCCATCAGTGGTGGTCACGCTTGCACACTATAGGAAAAAGCACTAAGCCTATGTGCGCTCCCATGGTCCCAGCCACCAGAGAGGCCGACGCTTTCTCCTATAGTGTGCAAGGACGACCACCGTGTGATGGATTGCAGGGTGGTCTGTAACCATGGAAACGAGCAGTGTATAATGTGATGGAAAAATGAATCCAGCCAGCAAAGGAAGCAAAATGGACAATCACAATACATTAGTAAGTGCCTTGTAGTAACTTTCTCTACATGATAAATGCAACTTAGTGGAGTGAGAGGACCCCTTTATTTAGGCATGTCTCGCCTGTGGAACAAAGGGGGCGTTTTATGCAGCCCCTGCACTGGCGGTGGATGGCCGAAGGTATGTAGAGCCGCCGGCCTCTACATAACTTCGGCGCATCCACCGGCCCTTCCAAATGTAAGCCAGTTTCCTAACCGTCGTACATTTAGACCATTTTATACGCCTAAACCACGAGTAGAAAATGATGAATGAGACGGGCCCTCCCCGCCTACATTTTTAGACCTCGCATGAGCAGGGAAAAGTCGAAGATTGTGGCGCAACTAACCGTGCCCCTGAAATACGCCTATATTAAATGACATCTTACCGTTACGAAGATGGATGCATCGGCCCATTCTGGAACCCAGTCACGGGATGCGCCTCTCCTGAAAATCATGCTTCCACCCACGTCACGTCTATGGTCTCCAGTCTGGTCTAAGGACTAGGGCAGGGCCAGAACCGTTCCTCTCCCTGGAGCATGCTCAGATGAAGTGGATTCAAAGTTTGTGCAGGCACCAGGGAGAGAATTTTTGAGTATTTTCCCATACTCCAGGTATTAGCAACCTCCTCTGAGGGATGCGCTCACTTTGGCAAAGGAGCAATAAACCTAAAGCCTGCAGCTTCTGTCTGGCAGTGATCTACTATGATCACCTATATGTATGTAAATGTTCTTACTTCTGGATATATGGTAAGTAAAACAATACAGACAGCCTCTCCCCAGCCTGAAATGGCTTATAAAGGAGAAACAATGACTGTATTCAACTGCAAACAGAACCTGGAGAAACCGAGAACGTAGAGAAACTCTTAAGGCTCCTCCTGTCCTTCTTGGCCGGACAACCTTGGCTATCTGCAATGTCTTGACAATAGGTCCCTAGAGAACATTTAAAACCACTCCACATCGCTCAATATTGCTCCTTCGCTAATGGAAGCAGAAGACACAATGAATAATTCAGCAGGCCAAAGAATGCTTCCTTAATTTTATTAGCTTCTCTTATGGTCCACGACATTTGGCACGTGAAGCCTGGGATCATGAGTGCACAACTGGCCAAACCCCCGATAAACAATTATTGAGCTGTCCAATGCAAACCGTTGTCCTCCACAAGGAACCGATGGAGTACATACCATAGAGAAAGACAATGTGGGGGCCTGAGCGTGACTGGTCCATGCCCTGTGCTCCTGGATGGAGAGAACCTGTGAAGGACTTCCCAATACAAAGTTACAGTGGTTGGAGAATGGGAGGAAGGGTCAGAGAATGGGCAGAGGAGGCACAAAAGCCAGGCAAGGGGAGGAATAAAAATCAGGCCCTACGTTATTGGTGGTACTGGGATCTTGTGATCACCTCTTCTACGTAAACAGCTGGGTCAGGAAATGGGCACAAAGAGGAGGAACGAGAACCAGATACTACTATTCTCGGTGACAAAATCCAGCACCATATTGGAAGGACTCATTTTGATCTTGAGATCCCCTCTTCTATGTAAGCAACTGGGTCAGGGAATATGCAAGAAGAGGAAGAACCAGATACTACTATTCTCAGTGACAAAATCCAGCATCATATTGGAAGGACTCATTTTGATCTTGAGATCCCCTCTTCTAGGTAAGCAACTGGGTCAGGAAATGGGCATGAAGAGGAGGAATGAGAACCGGATACTACTGTTTTTGGTGACAAAATCCAGCACCATACTGAGAGGAGCTCATTTTGATCATGGGGTCCCCTCTTCTATGTAAGCAATTGGATCAGGGAATATGCAAGTAGAGGAGAAGCAAAAACCAGACACTAATGTTCTCGGTGGCAAAATCAAGAACCATACTGGGAGGACTCATTTTGATCTTGGAGTCCTCTTTTGAAAGCAACAGGAAGGAATAAAACAGTCTCTAAATCTGGTCATAGACTGGTGATAATTATCCACCAAAACAATCAATTTTAACAGTTTCCCCCCCAATTGCCAACTTTTAACTGGCCAAATGACTCCTTTTACATGGGCAGATAAATTGCCTGAAAAAGAACCGATTGATGGTTTGGTCCAGACATTGCCAACCTGAGGCTCTCCAGCTGCTGTAAAACTCCCACCATGCCCTGCTGTAGGCTGATAGCTGTAGGCAGTCTGGGCATGCTGGGAGTTGTAGTTTTGCAATAGCTGGAGGGCCTAAGCTCTCCATCCCTGGTTTAGTAAATCGGTGCTTATTTAAAGGGAACCTGTCATCTCCGAAACACCCCCTGAACTAGAGTAAGCGGTGTATAGTGTAAGTGATGATGAATCAGAATATGTAAGTTTTATCTTCATACTCACTTCCATTCTGACACTGTGCTCCCACAAACCGGCAGTAAAATGCAATGACAGGACTCTTCTTTGAGTCCTCTCCATTATGTGAGTGAGCACCGGAGTCCAGTGAGTGCATTTTACTGCCGGTTTGTGGGAGCACAGCGTCAGAATGGAAGTGAGTATGAAGATAAAACTTACATATTCGGTTTCAGCATCACTTACACTATACAACGCTTACTCTAGTTCAGGGGGTGTTTCGGAGATGACAGGTTCCCTTTAAGGGTCTTAAAAGGGGTATTCTCATCTTGTACAATGGGGGCATATCACTAGGATATGCCCCCATTGTTCCAGCGGTGGGACCCGCACATATATCAAGATTGGAGCCCTCAAAGCACAGGAGGGTGCACTGCGCGTGCGCAGCCGCCCTCCATTCATTTCGATGGGGCCACCAAAAGTAGCCGAGCACTGGCTTGGCTATTTCCGTTGGCTCCGTAGAAATGAATGGGAGCGGTGGCCGCGGTGCGCTCCCATTCATTTCTATGAGCGCAGCGGGGAAGCTGCGCCTGGTGGTGGCCGGACCCCGGGAAGCCTGGGGTCCTCCAGGCACAGTGCTCTCCCCCTCCGATCTCGATATAGGTGTGGGTCCCAGCGGTGGGACTCACACCTATAAGACAATGGGGGCATATCCTAGCGATATGTCCCCATTGTACAAGATGAGAATACCCCTTTAACACCGGGTGATTATCGGGAATGATAGTACAACGGTTCACAACTCAAAATCATTTGTTTCTATTACAAGCAATAGCACAAAACCTCCGATTTACACGAGATGTGCAGCCAAAACAAAAAGTTGTTTTTTTTGTGTTTTCATAAAAATGAGATCAACGAGCAACAAATGAATTACCATTCATCATTCAAGCGCCGAACATGCGCACAATGGGCAATTATGGGGAACGAACAACCATAAGAATTATCATTGCGGCAATCACCCTGTGTAAAAGGTCCTTTAGTCAGCCAGATCTGCAGATTTTCATATGTCAGACATTATAAAAGAGTTTGGGTATTACTTCTGCTCCATCTGATGATATTTATCAGACAAAAATATGTTTGTCAACCATCTGTCAGCCAACAACTCCCATGGTTGACCCCGGTCCGAAACTGTTAAAAAAATTGCCAAGAAAAGAAGCCATGAATTTTTTTTCAATATGGAACACTTTGTCAACTATTTTAATTCCCCAGTTTTAAAAAAAAGGAGAGATAGAAGTTTAAAAAATAGGCATAAAAAACAAACTCAAGAAAAGTAGAAGTACAGTATGTCTTCTATCCCGAAGGCAGAAGACCTGGCGACGGAATCAAGAAATGTAGATCCTGTATAAGACTTGATAAGACTTTCATGACTACCGTGGTCCGGGCTTGCTGCCCAGATAGATCGTAATCAAATCTCTATGTAATGAAATTATATTTTGGAAGCTGAAGGATGATAAGAAGGCCATGGTTGAGATTAGAAGATTCCATCGAAGAAGATTCGGCTTAGATCCTAAGGATAAGGAGTTGGCAACAAGACTCTATAAATAGGGAAGATCGGTGGAAGAAACCTGAGGAGGCCACGACTCTATTTGGGCTGTATTCAGTGGAGAGACAGACCTCTCTCATAACCTAGATGCAGCACCGACTGATTAGCCCAAAACCACATAAAGGGGCTGCAAGACTGATTGTAAAACTAAGAATTCCTTTAACCCTCTTAAGGACTAAGCTATTTTTGGGGATGAAGTTTTTGTTTTTTGTTCCCTGCCTTCAAACAGTCAAACATAACTTTTCAAATATTCGAAATATCGAAATGTTTTTTTTTTTCTTTTTCTTTGCTGAAGGAGTTGTACTTTTTATTGGACCCATTCAATGGTTTATATAATGAATTGAGAAACGATAAAAAAAAAATATTTATGGGGTTCAAATGGAAAAAAAAAAGCAATTTTGCCTTTGTTTTTTTTCTGTGTCATGGTGTTCATTGAGAAGTAAACATTACATGTCAATTTTATTAACGTAAGTTTATATATATTTTGCTTTTGTTATGTTTTACTACTTAAAAGTACTAAAAATTGAAAAACTTTTTTTGAATAAAATTTCTTTTTGTTGGCAAATTCTGACACCCACAACTTCGACAGAGCAGTGGGAGGGCTTGTTTTTTTGCAGGACGAGCCATACTATTATCCAGGATGTGTAGACCTGTTGGAATGCACATTCAGAGACGTTGTGCTTATGCTCTGTTAAATATGCCATTAATCAAAAGCAGATGGATTTGTTGTTAAATCTGAAAAATAAGCATTTTCATGAGGGCACTTTCCACTATAATCATCACACAGACAAGTTCATAGGGGGGGACTATTGTGCCATTGCCACCATAGCCCCCCTCCCCTTATGAACTGTGCCTGCGTGTTGCTTATAATGGATACTGCCCTCATGAAATTGCTCAAGGTCTCTTCATGCACATTCCAATAGGGCTGCATGTTCTGGGTAACAGACAGGGTCCCCCAACCCATAAACTTTTAATTTAAAGTTGCAGTGCACTCCTGCTGTGCTCACTTACTGTGCACTCCACTATAGCTTGCTGTGTGGCAGAGCAGCAGGTAGGCCAGGGCAGATCTTTACATGGATCACGGAGGTTGAGCCCCTCTCTCTGCGGCACAGGTGAGGGTGACTAGTTTCTGGGGGTGAGACTGTCCCCCAGTCACAGTCAGGTTAGGTAACAGCGGGGGGCGGGCGGCAGCAGAAGCAGTTCGGCGGCGCGGGTGCGCTGCAGACGGGGCGCTCTAGGCTGAGTGAGGGCTGCAATTGTGACTGTGGGCAGGGCACAGAGTCAGGAAGGAGGATGGAGGATGAAGGGGCCCGCATGCCTTTCCAAGCACAGAACCCGAAGACAGGGCCCAAGCACCAGACAGGGACTCGGGAAGGCTTTATTTAGTATAACTAGAGGGTGGTCCTTCCATCCACAGCCGGGCCTCCTTCCCCACACGCCCCATAGCAGGAGACGTGAGCCCAAGATGCAGGAACCCAAGCCACACCCACCCTCTATGCCGGGTAGTGTGAGGAGCGGATCTTCACCCAGCAGACGTCCGCGGTGTGCGTCTGCTGGATGAAAGGCTTTTCTTCTTAAAGAGGCAGAGCAGCGAAGGGTCTAGGCGCAAATGGCAACAAGACTACAAAGTCTTTTCGCTATTTTGCAATTCTAAGTCGCATTGGCGACCATTTTGCTCGCCATCTGGAGCACTGCATAACATGGCAGGCCTTGTGACCTTCAGAAGGCCCCCTGCAATAACAACCAATCGGCACCTTGAAATGATGTAGTTGTGGGGGCGCCGATTGGAATGAGCATGCTCCCTCTAAGTGCTCAGATGCCGCAGTTGCTATTGACCGCAACATCTGTGGTTAAACAGCTGAGATCGGAGTATCTCCGATCCTGGCCACTGCGGGCAGGTTTCAGTTGTATAATTCAGCCAGCACCAACCATATATAGAGTGGGCTCAGCTTGTGAGCATGCTCAATGCCTTTCTTAGCAACTACTGCTGTATGTGCATGCCCCCCACCACAGCGATCAGCTGTAATTTGTGAAAAACCTGGCAGTGCTCAATTTCCCTGCAGCGCCACCACAGGGTATATTAAACATTACACTGTGCTTATTCATATCAATGGGTAGTCTGTGTAATGCAGGACAAGTTGGGTCCTCGAGAGAGAGAGAGAGAGAGAGAGACGCTTTTTGTAATCACTCTCCACCTTGTCCAACTCCCTAATAGTGTATAAGATACAGGTTTCTACACTAGACACCCTGGGATCACTTAACCACTTCCATAGAACCTACCCTTTAATTTAAAGGCGTTGAGGATCCAGTCAGCTGATTTTACTCAGACAATGTCTCCCCTAAGTAGGTCCTGCGCACTTAGTCAGGTCAGGGACAGTCGCCCAGTTGGGGGCCAGCATTTAGGGCTTATCGTCCAAGTAGGTAAAGACAGTGGTGTGGGTGGAGGTCTAACTGTTCCCTGCCTGACGTGACAGTAAATGCTCTTCACAAACTGATTCACTGGATGCCCTACCCATGAAATATTCTCCATCCTAAATATTTGAGCAAAGCAGCTTGTGATATTAGAGGATTCTTCTGTGTTCTATATTCTGCAATGTAAAGATACCAACTGGGCAAATAAAAAAAAAAGTTTTTAGTGCAAAATTACTGATCATTCTATAAATAAATTGATTTACATTTATATTCAGCTCAGTTTTCGGCGAGTGGTCGACAGTCCTTAGCGTTATTTATAGACCCAAAGAAAATATCACTTCAAGCCAAGTTGCTAAACCAGCTGATTCATCGAGCGGTGAGTTATATTAAACGGTTTGATGAATCAACCGCCCCACGCTCTAATCCAGCCTGAAGTGCTGTATCTCAGCATGAAACCTAACAACACCAACTGGGCCTGGTATGCGTGCCAACTTCAAGGGGAAAGGACAAAAAAAACTAAATGGATTGCTTCTGTCGGTACATGACAACGTCGTAGATCACAAATAGGCCCTAATGTGCATACTAAAAAAAAAAAAGTTATATTACATCATAGCAAAAGTGGTAGCAATGTATTTCACTCACAATATAGTTGTTAAAAAAAAGATTTTTAGAAAAATCTGATTAATAGTGCAGAGTGAGATGTCAGATTACAGAACATTACTGTTAGGCTACTTTCACACGAGCGTTTTATAATTCCGGTATTGAGTTCCGTCAGAGGGGCTCAATACCGGAATAAAACGCTTCAGTTTTGTCCCCATTCATTGTCAATGGGGACAAAACTGAACTGAAGACAAAGGAATGCTCCTGAAAGCATTCTGTTCCGTCTTCAGACCGGAGAGAAAACCGCAGCATGCTGCGGTTTTCTCTCCAGTCCAGGCATCTGCACCAAGACGGATCCGGAATGACCCCCAATGCAAGTCAATGGGGCGGATCCGTCTGGTGTGACCACAATGGTAAACGGATCCGCCCTCCATTGACTTTCAATGGAGTTCAGGACGGATCCGTCACCTACACATACATACAGACAGACATACACACAAACACATACATACTTACATACTCCAGGCAGGAAGGCCGCACGTCTTCATGGCCAGGAGGCGCGCCGCTATGACGATTCCCTACAGCGCCCAGCAGAGGGCGCTGTGGGGAATCGTCATAGCTGCGCGCCTCCTGGGTGTGAAGACGTGCGGCCTGCCTGCCTGGAGTATGTAAGTATGTATGTGTTTGTGTGTATGTGTGTGTATGTATATGTACTGTGTGACATGTGTGGGGCCGGAACGCGGTTCCGGCCCCACACATGTCCTTGCGGCAGTCCGAATCCGACGGCACCCTTCACCTGCCGGATCAGGACTGCCGCTAGTGTGAAAGAGGCCTTACAAAGTAGACTTTCTTATCTCCTACGTGTCAGGGCAGAGCCAAGCACAATGTTTTTAATGGGATTATCAGGTATCAGCTCAATAGCAATCATTCCGTCTCAGATTACTTGGGCAAGGCAGTATTTAAACTATACTTTTCTCAGAGTCGTATTAATCAGATTTTTTCAAAAAGAAACTAAAAGTTCTATTGAGAACTGCAATCCTATAGGGCCACTATAGGGTGAGGATGGGGTTACCCGCTGGGACCTCATTCTATTAGCAAGAGTCGAAAGATGCTGAAAAGGACAACCCTCCTTGGGTAGTTTTGATCATATCAATGGGTGCCATGTAATACACATTTATCCTGCAGTGCTGCTGCAAGGAAACTGAGCACACAGCAGCTGCATGCTGAGCAGATAACAGCTGGTCATGGGGAGGCCTACCTACGGGACCCTCCTTTATTATCGGCTCATCTAACACTGAAGAGGAGAACGGCTGTCCAAACAGAAAAACCCCTTAAAGCGGAAGTGCTCACTAATATGCATTAGGTGCCGTGAAGTGCTTCAGATACTCACCCTCCTGCGCTGCGGCTCCGCTCCGGGTCCAGCGCTCCCTTGTTTTCTCCTGCCAGCGGTGCACTGTCCTGACCCCTGACCCCGTACAGTCAGGTGACAGTGCAGCGTCGGCAGGAGAAGGCAAGGGAGTGCCGGACCCGCAGTGGAGCCCCGGCGCAGGAGAGGTAAGAGAGGTTTTTTATTTTAGTCTTATGGGGGCTGAGTGGCTGATCTGAGGTCTGATGGCGGCTGATCTGAGATCTGATGGGGGCTGATTTGAGGTCTGATGGGGGCTGATTTGAGGTCTGATGGGGGCTGATTTGAGGTCTAATGGGGGCTGATTTGAGGTCTGTTGGGGGCTGATTTGAGGTCTGATGGGGGCTGATCTAAGGTCTGATGGGGGCTGATCTAAGGTCTGATGGCGGCTTATTTGAGGTCTGATGGGGGCTGAGTGAGCTGATCTGAGGTCTGATAAGGGCTGATCTGAGGTCTGATGGGGGCTGATCTGAGGTCTGATAAGGGCTGATTTGAAGTCTGATGGGGGCTGACCTGAGGTCTGATGGGGGCTGATCTGAGGTCTGACATGTAGGGCTGATATGGGGGTCTGATGTGTTGTCCTGAAATTTATGGGGGGTCTGATATGAGGTCTGATGAAAAATATTTTTTTCTTATTTTCCTACTCTAAAATATGGGGTGCGTCTTATCATCGGGTGCGTCTTATAAAGTGAAAAATACAGTAAATTACTAATTTACTTATTAAAATAACATTTAATGTTAGTAGAACCCCTTTAAAGACCCTATGCCCAGAGCTACGCATTTTTTTTTTCTCCCGGAAGTCAAAAATAACGTTGTAGGAGAGTTCCCTTTAACTTCTAAGCAGTGTGACTAATGTATGGCACTGGATTAAACAAATGAAGCCATCGCTTGCATATTTTGGCAACACCTGGTCGAAGACACGTTTAATAACCGCCACTCAGTGCTCAATTATGGGTCGTATCAGTGCACAGCAGAAGCACCTCCTAAAACCGGCCATACAAATAAGATAGTTGTCCTCTGAACGTTGGTTCGACTGATAACGACTAGTCAATCACTGGCTCACATGGGGAACTGCTATGGCTAGTGATTGGCTGAGCATGCATCTCCTGGGAATTCTGGGGGGTCAAGTTGGAACTATGGAATGGAGAGCAGTCGGTCCCCAAGCAGCTTTAGAAAGGCAGCAGAGGGGAATATATGTGGAGAGTATGGAATCTCTTATTTTTAAAGGCTATGGATACCTTTGGGGCAATTTTGTTATTATTATTGCATTGTACTTATTTTGAGCTAAAACACTTTTTTTTAGCTCAAAAAATAAAAACATGGAATCCTTTTTTTGTGTACATAGCTGAGATGATTTAGTGGCTGCCTGTGGATTTTCTATCTTTTCCATCTCTCTGATCTCTGACATTATAAACACTCATTAAAGCTCAATCCTTACCTTACTGATAAGAATGTGGCTTAAATAATCTGGATGGACAGATGTCTTTTTTCGGCCTTAAAAACTATGTTACTATGTTTATAACCTCTTAGTAGCTTAGAGATAAGGGTTATTAGATGACAAAGTGAAAGTACCAATCACACAGTTAGAAAAACGGTTAACCCTTTCTGACAGAATGGCTCAATATTTTAATAAAGGCCAATTGAAAATAGGATTTTTAGCCAAAAAATGAGTAAAATGCAATCATTAAACAAAAATTGCCTCCAAAGAGTTTAAATAGCCTTTAAGCCCTATAAACTATATTTTTAAAAAAATACTATTGGAATTCCCCTTTAAAGGGGTTGTGCAGTGATAGTATATTGATGATCTGTCCTCTGAATAAGTCATCAATATCAAATCACCAGGAGTCCCCACACCCCAGCCAATCAGCTGTTGAAGAGGCCATGTCCTCTTCGTTTGAATGGGACAACCAGTTGTAATTACACTGCAGTGCCGCTACCAGTTAGACAACATGCAGAGGATAGGTAATCTCTACCAGCGCAGGACACTGGCAATGTCGCATTACATTACAATTTCAGGCGTTAGCGAAGGGTCATTTACAGGTTGATGTGGATGGATACGGCACTTGCGTTATAGAAAATGTCTGTACACCCCCTTCCGTGTGAAATTTAAAGTTCTTCTTTTAGTGCCAAAGCAAAAAACAAAACAAAACATATCATTGCCATAAATGGATATGCAGCAGGGCCGTCGCCCAGTTTACGCAGGCACCAAGATGAAAAAGTCAAAGGAGATTCTGGTCGCCTGTGTAGAACGGCACCGGCCCAATAGAAAATGCAGCCAGAAAGGCGGTCATGTCGCTAAATCATGCTGGCGCAGTCATCATGGACACGGTGGTCAGTTTACATATGGCACCCAGTGTAATGAGCGCCATTACCGTCATAACCTTTCATAGGTCATTATATAAAAATCTGTGAAATTTCAGAAGGTGGACAACTCTTGTAAAGTGATGGAATATCCTTAGGATCAATCTTGAGAATGAAGAGGCCCCACCGCTAGTTTACTTTGTTATTTTCTTTCCTGAAGAGCGGCACCCCGGTCGCTCAGCTCTGTAAGGTACTGCAGCAGAGCCTCATTCAAATGAGAGCGTCAGCAGATACCTGCACACCCAAAGCTGGGAATGGATGCTCAATCAACACTACAGTCTCTTCATACACAGGATTAGAAGGAGTCATAGCGTCCAGACCCCCACTGATCATAAAGCAATGGTATATCCTAGTAAAATACCATCACCGATCTCCCCTCCTCAATCGCTCAGCTGTTTCCATCGGTCTCATAGGGTGAAAATGAAGCAGCAATACACACGCTCGACCACTGCTCCTCCTCATCATGGTCATAGGGGTGAGGCTCATGGGAACCCCATTCGAGTAATCGTGAGGGTCCCAGTAATCATTTATGAATGCATGTGGTGGGAGAACCCTCTTTCATCCTAGCCATAGGGCTACATTCACATGACATATGTTTCTGCCAGAACACACTGGTATACCATTTTTTCAACTGTATGGAAGAGAGCTATTCCATACAGAGATATATCATATGGAAGGGTCTTTAACATTAGACCACGTGGGGTCTGACACCTGACACCCCCACTGATCAACGGTTTGGGGCACTATATAGTCTATGGAGTGGAAGCAGAAAACTCTGTACACTGCGTGCAGTTTCCAGCGCAATAAGCCGAATAGGAGCTGAGCTGCAGTACCTCGACACGGCCACTACACGGTGTATCGAGCCTTCTGCTTTCACGCAATACACTATATAGTTTCCAGCGCCGTGGCTGCCCCAAACCGCTAGTCAGTGGGGGTGTCAGGTGTCAGACCCCCACGACCTAAAACTGGTGATGTATCCAGAGGACGAGTCTTCAGGGTCCGTAGTCCGGACAGTCCTTTTAGAGCAGCAAAAGTATTAGGAAAATAGGAGTCTTACCTTCTGTAGACTGGTAGGATTTAACTGAGTCTTGTCAATTATTTTCACTGCCACCTGCACAGAAAGATACGATTTATAGATTCATAACTTTCACCAGACACATTTTCTATTGT
Organism: Rhinella marina; assembly: GCA_900303285.1. Taxonomy (NCBI): domain Eukaryota; kingdom Metazoa; phylum Chordata; class Amphibia; order Anura; family Bufonidae; genus Rhinella; species Rhinella marina. The sequence continues at coordinate 416,419 of ONZH01016968.1, read as the reverse complement.
TTTTGGCATATGCAGATTTGTAAGCAATAACTTTGGGTATTAAAAATATTTTTGGCTTCTTTAGGTGATGCACAAATCTTTTTTATGTCATTTTCATTAATTTGTGGTTTTCACATTTTTAATAGCATACAATGCCAATAAAATACTTAAAAAAAAAATTCTGTCCCTTTTCTGTTACATTCATTTTGGTATAGGCTATATAGCTCACTGTCGCTGGGTGCGGGGCTAGAAGCTGCGGTGAGGGTTAGAGGTGTAGTTATCTTAGGCTACATGCACACAACAGTGAAAAAAAAGGTCCATTAAAAACGGACGTTTTTTTCGCTGATGCCTTTCTGATGTCAGTTAAAAATGGACAAGAACATGTTCTATTTTTTGACTTCCGTTTTTCACTGACAGTCAAAAAAACTGCCATGTGAATAACTCCATAGACGACCATTTCTCTTAAAACAGACGAGTGATAGCCGTTAAAAAATGTACATCACACATCCGTTTTTCACTGTCGTGTGCATGCAGCCTTAATCTTTATTTTAGCATGCTTTATTTGAATTGTACAGGCTATGAACACCATGGAGGTCCTACAAGACCTTTGGGGGACATTTAACATTACATTTTTACTTTTTTGCTGATTACTCCTGCAACTGGGTCTGACAGGGGCATGGAGTCTCTGGAGCCTCGCTGCACAGCTAATCTGGGTCTGCTGAAGCCCTGCAACTCCTGCAGCTACTCGGTGATCAAAGATCATTGGGACCAGAGCATAAAGCATCATGACCTGTGTATACAGTGATAGGGAGGGCTGGGACAGCATTAAAGAGGACCTTTCACCTCTCCTGACATGCCTGTTTTAATAGCTTCATGCATTCCCCATGTAATAACAATTCTGGAACATCTATTCTTATGGCTCTATGTTGTGCCATTCCTGTATTATTTGCACTAGAAGTTATGAATGAAGTGATGTTTGCCTTCAGTAAAGGAACAGAGGGGAGGTAACCAGTTGGGGGGGTGTCCCTGCACAGACTGACTCTAGCCAATCAGTGCTGCCATGTTCAGACTGTGCAGGTACACACCCCCAACTTGTTACCTCCCCTCTGTTCCTTTACTGAAGGCAAACAGCATTTCATTCATAACTTCTAGTGCAAATAATAAAGGAATGGCACAACATAGAGACATAAGAATAGATGTTCCAGACTTGTTATTACATGGGGAATGCATGAAGCTATTAAAATAGGCATGTCAGGAGCGGGGACAGGTCATCTTTAAACCATCTCTATCTTCTCTATGGGGAGTCCGGCTGACAACCACCTCCCCATTCCTGCAGCTACACGGTCTTGGAACAGAAGTTCAAGAAAGTCCTTGCAGAGTTATATGCAGACCCACCAGATGTTTTAAAGGGGTTTTCTGGTGATAATTACATGACTCCTGAAACAGAAGATTTATACTCCATCTTCTTGTCCCCATTCTGGCTCTGCATGGGCATGGTCACATTCACCTCTCCAACCAATGACTGGCTTCAGCTGAGATGTGGCCACAAGCAAGTCACCACTGAAGCCAGTCATTGGCTGAGGCAGTGTATGCGGCCACGCCCACGAAGAGCCAGATGTAAACAATACAGGCATCAGAACTTGGACACAGAGAAGGGCAGGCTGGAGGCCTGGAGCGGCATAAGTATGAATCTTCTGTTTCAGGAGGCTGGCTGCAGGCATAAAAAAATGTAATTATTACCAGAAAACCCCTTTAAAGGGAACCTGTCATCATCTTTATGGTGACCTCACTGAGGGCAGCATAAAATAGTGACAGAAATGCTGATTTCAGCGGTGTGTCACTCATGAGCTAACTGTAAGCGGTTGCTGAGAACCAACATCATAATCATTGCAGCACAGGCCTTGAAAAGAGTCAAATCTACCTGAGAAGAGTCCTGATTATTCATTATCTCCTGCTCTCCCCATCCATCTGCTGATGACTGGCAGTTCTCTCCTAGAGAGAAAGGGTGAAAACTAGGTAGAAGATGTCAGTCATCAGCAGGTGGGCAGGAAGAGCAGGAATTCATGAATAACCATTACTCTTTTCAGGTGGCCATGACTCTTTTCCAGGCCCAGTCTGCAATGATTGTGATGTTGGTTCTCGGCAACCACTTACTTTTAACTTATAAATGACAGACCTCTGAAATCTACTCACCTGTCTGTACTTTATTCTGCCGTTAGTATGGTCAGCAAAAAGTTGATGACAGGTTCCCTTTAAGTTGAAAAACCTGTTTTGCAACTTAAACAGTAAGAAATTTGAACAGTAAGAAATCAGGAATCTGGACTGAGGTCCTATCAGCTCCGTGAAATGTCTGTTTTGCTAAATACTTGTATTCCCTATAAAAGACAATTTTGGGGGTGCCTTTTCTCTTCAGGATTATATCCCTCTGTTATTCCCCATGGAAAAATGAATAAATGAGCAAGTGGGTGCTATCATTCCACTGCCATGCTATAGGATGCGTCACTACACACTCTCCCATCGGGAAACGGTAACACCCTGCAGTCAGTTTATTCCTACATTTCCAGGTGGTATAACAGAGGGAAGGCACAATTCAAAGTTTTGAGAAATGATGTTCCTGCACGCAAGGAAATGGATTACAGTCAGGGACAGCTGTTGCGTCCATCAGCTTCATCTGTTGCGGGGCTGACTTGGCTGAGCACGGGAAACTCAGTCACACTATGCGGCTACACAGCAGAAGGACCCCTTTAATACACAGCACTGTGCAGACAACAATAGGCCATGAATGGGGCATTGGCCGGCTGCCCCGTCCTATCTCGGTCACAGCCGCCGGACTTTGCTTGACTCCTTTCGGCCGTCCAAGGTGAACCAAACAATGAGAGGAAATCTATGTGAGGACTGAATGCTGTCTCCCTGCCCCGGGGTCACCCGTTATTCACACTCACCTCTCGCCCGGTCAGGACATGTCTGGCCAGTTTCACCTTGGCAAAGTTTCCTTTGCCGATGGTCTTTAGCAGACGGTAGTTTCCGATGTGCGGCTGCTCGTCGGTGGTGGAGGCTATGGAGTTGCGACATCGCGGGAGGCTTTGTCTACTGCTGGACTTGGTGGGAGGGACGTGCGGTTCTGGGTATCCGTCCAGGGATGTGTGCTGTGAGGAAAGATGGAGAGATGTCAGTATCGTTAAAGGGGTTATCCCGCGAATAATGTAAAAAATGAAAATCAGACATCATATAGTACATGACAACCTCTTTTTAACAAAGCTAGAACCAGCCCTGTACCTCACATGGATCCAGAGATCTCCACATTCATTGCTCTGCTAGCCCTATCACAGTTCAGGAGGCGTGTCTCAGCGCTCTCTATCACAGCTCAGGAGGCGTGTCTCAGCTCTCCCTATCACAGCTCAGGAGGCTTGTCTCCGCTCTCCCTATCACAGCTCAGGAAACGTGTCTCAGCTCTCCCTATCACAGCTCAGGAGGCGTGTCTCAGCTCTCCCTATCACAGCTCAGAAGCGTGTCTCAGCTCTCCCTATCACAGCTCAGGAGGCGTGTCTCAGCTCTCCCTATCACAGCTCAGGAGGCGTGTCTCAGTTCTCCCTATCACAGCTCAGGAGGCGTGTCTCAGCTCTCCCTATCACAGCTCAGGAGGCGTGTCTTAGCTCTCCCTATCACAGCTCAGGAGGCAGTTAAAAGTTGAAACCGAGCATGTGCGGCCTGCTCAGTGAATAGGTCAAAGAAATAAGAAATTAAGTGGTCCTATACAGATACATGTTATTGAATAACTCAGTGGCTATACAAAATTTTTAATGACATGCAATTACAAAAGTATTCAGATCCAGGTGCTGGTTTGAAAACTGTAGAATATTTTTCGTGGGAGAACTCCTTTAAGTATCTGGAGATGAGATTACACGGTACTGACACCATATCTAGTGTGCGGTGCTATAATGCGCAATATTCCTACACTCAGCCCTAGACTACTCCCCAATCATTGTGAACAGCTACATGGTGCCCCTAATAGTGACTTTCACAGTATCCCCATAAGGCTACAGGTCCGCATTTTGGAATGCACAGGGCCAGCCCTACATAGAAACGCTTATTCTTGTCCGGCGATTGCAGACAAGAATAGGACATGCTCTATATTTTTTGCGGATCTGCGGAATGGAACTACGGAAGAGCATTTTTTCCTGCCTCATTGAAATCAATGGGTCCGCACCTGTTCTGCAAAATTGCGGAAGGGATGCGGACCCAGAAATACTGTTGTCTGAATGCACCCTAACTGTGACAACCACAATGCTATTCTGAAAGATACTGCCATAGAGCTCAATAAAGAAGACTGCAACAGTGCCAGTTACAAAGCCCCCATAATGGTACCATCCACAGTGCACCCCATAACAGTGACAGCTACTTTGCCACCATAGGTGACAATGACACTATCCACATAGTGTTAGAGAGACAGCCACAGGTCTTCTATAATGGCACCAGCCTTAAAGTTCCCACGAGGGAGAGACCACAGCAACCCCAATAACAGTGACGCTGATTACGTAAAAGACAGCTGCATTGCGCCCATAGGAAATCAGCTAAAGTGCACCCAAAACAAACACAGTCACAGTGCCTCTATGATGGCACCAACCACAGCGCTCCCACAAGAGACAGGCAGCCACAGTTCCCCCGATAACAGTAACAGCTACAGTATCCCCAGAAGAGTGACAGTCACACTTACTTTAAAGCGCCTCCATAAGAGAGATAATGGGAACACTGACAGTCGCCTTACATGGACAGCCACAGTGCCCCCATAAGAGAGGCGGTCTCTCCGATATCAGTGCCATCATTACAGGGACAATCACAGCGCCACATAACAGTGCCGGCCCAGACCTACATAATACTGAAAAACGAAATACATGTTCTGATCGCCGATAGAGGCCGTCACTCCCCTGTTTGTCTGCTTTAGATTTCGTATAGTCCTGGTGTGCCTTTCCCTATGGGTTCACTGAGTGATACGTGAAACCTGTGCTAACCATAAGGCTTCACAGACATGCGTTTGACCCAATAAAAAAAGAATCATCATATACGTTAAATGTCTACTTTTTATACAGCAGGACCCTATGGGCGACGGCTGCCACCGTTTGACATCCATCGGAGGCATCCATTAAACATATAGATTATATGAAGACATAAAGACGTAAAAATAATCCGCCTCTTGTTGTAATGAGCCAAGTGACATTGAACATGAGCGGACTTCACCTCATCAGCAGCCCGGCTTCCATAATTATATCTCAGATACCAATGTAGGAGTAATACAATCCCTGCCATATACAGCAATATTGTACTGTAAGCAATGTGAGAGAACAGCACGGAAAAATTACACCGCAACCTACACTGTGGTCACAGGGCTGAGCATCGTCATACATTATATCACGTAAACCTTTCAGATGGAAATACCCCTAGAGGACTTGGTGGTAAAAATAGACATGGAACAGAGGGCCATACGGTATATCACTTATTACCTGGGTGACACCAGGGGTATACACAGATCTCATACAAAACTTACTATATGCCGCCCTCTCCGACCAGTTTCTGGTGTGCGGCCATCAGACACATAATGCAGAATTCAATGCACAACACCCCAGATGTCTCCATGTAATCACACCAAATAATTGTCGTAAGTATGCTGATAAATCACTGCTTCCCTTCTATAAAGCTGACTGCCTGCAGCCACCACCAGGGGGAGCTCAGTGCGTAGGAATTTTTTGAAATTACAATTAACTGAAATAGAAGCTGTAACAATCTGTTTGCACTGAGAGTCCCCCTAGTGGCGGCTGCATGCAACGTTTTCACATCAGAAAGAGGAGATGGTCAGCTCTGGGATCCCTGCCTGTTTGCCTTGACTCTCCTGTTGCCGACCTGGACTGCTTGACCTGTACCTGTGCCACCTGCCCTGACCCATTGCCTGTCTGACTTCGCCTCTGACTCATCCTTCGGTCCTGCACTGTTGCTCCTGGTTACGACTTGGCCAGCTACTACATCTGAACCCCTGGTACCTATCTCAGGTACTTCCTGGTCCACCTGGACCAACTACCTCGTTTGCCAAAGGTAGCGACCTGGTCTTCCTCTCGGGAAAGTCTATCCCCACCACCAGGGGTACTGTGAAAAATGAGGGGTTCACTTAGACAACGCCATTACAGGAGGTAGGATGCGCCATTACAGGCACGGTGGGTTCACACCCGCTGGTTCGTGACATCACCCAACATTCACAGAAATAATTTAAGGGATTGTCTGGTTTATAATAGCTAATTTCAAGTGACCCAAGGGGCAGGACGCATGCTTGACCACTAGTCCATTTTACTCCTCCTCACTTTGGTAGTACCGTGAAGAGGAATGATGACTCGGGACACACGTTGTAGTGATCAGCGGTGGTCACAGTGCTGTGGCCCCCGACAATCATAGGATAGGTCTTAAATGTCGATTGTAGGTCAAGCCCTTGAAAAAAAAAAAAAAAAAAAAGGGTCTGGGACGGACCCTTCTGTAGCCAACCCTTAGGAAGCCACCACAGCCCAAAAATCCAGTAGTAGTAGTAGTAGTAGTAGAGTTCTAGGATTTCGTTGCGACAAAATAAAACAGGGAGACACCGCGCCACGCTTGTAATTTTAGAAATATCTTAAACATGTAAAATATTTCCAGCACGGTATAACAGTCCGGGGCCAAGTGCAGCGCGTTTTAGCATTTTTATTGCTGAGCCGATGAAGGCGGAGGAGAACATATGGAGACATTCCAAACCATGCTGTGAGATCCGCCACCTGCACCTGTCACAGAACGCTGCCGCCACCTCCCCCCAAACATGATACCCCTGACGTCTGGCAAGGGACTGCTCTCACAGGGGTCTGCCCGTCTAAGACATCTTATAGCTGTCCTTGTTTATCAACTCGACCAATGAGATGACGGAGTGGGCACCAGACATAATCATAAAGTGCCAAAAACAACAAATGCACACAAAGTATCACAAAGTCATGTGTAAAGAAATAATTAAAGGGGTTTTCCATCACGATAAAATAAAGAGTTCCCCAAGGGCACCACATGGTATAAAAAAAGTTTTAAAAAATACTTATACCCTCTGATCGCCCACCCCTGCTGAACCAAGGTCCCCACTTCCTGTTCCTGTCTCGACACAGCAGGAAACGGCTCTGAATGCTGCTCAGCCAATCACTGACAGCAGCCATGGCCCCGCCTCAGCCTGTGATTGGCTGAGCAGTATTCACTGAGCTGTGCTACACCATCCACTTCTATGGGAGCTAACAGTGTATCACAGTCCCCGTAGATGAGACCATCTCTGGCCGTCGCATCCAGGCGGTATTGTGGAGTCCCCTAGTAGAGACAGGTACGGGACACAGAGGTGGGACAGGCATAGTGGCATAGTGAAATGACAAAGCAAATCAGTTTTCTGCTACCGAGCATGCTCAGCCACTCCTAGCCGAGCCCAGAAAAAGGCGCATGCGCTGAAAAAGCATGCTCACAAGAGGAGAAGCCGATCACTAGAGGAAACTATGGTGCAGGATAAGAGCGACCATAGCAAGGATATTCCTGGTGGTATCGAAAAGCAACCTGTAGATACAAGACGACTACAACAATGTGTACGAAGAGAGAGCACGGGTTTTCTGCAGCGCAGCAAATAACAGCAAAACCGCACCATGTGAATACAGCCATAGCGAAATAGAAAACCTGCACATATAATAAAGAACATAGGGGTTGTCCCATTAAGACACTTTGGGGGTCATTTATTAAGACCAGCGTTTGAGACACTAGTCTTAATAAGGCACTGCGCTGGCGGTGGATCAGACGTTATGATTAGGCGCTGGCATCTACATAACTTCGGCGGATCCACCGCCACTTCTACATCTACGTCAGCTCCCTTGCTGGTGTAGAATTAGACCATTTTCTATGTCTAAATCCAATCCTGCAAATAGGGGGATTAGCTGTTTTAAACACATATTTCAGCCATAATTGACAATGCTCAAAAGAGGACAACGTGGGTGGGGCTTAGCAGGGGGGGCGTGGTCTCACATGACACATCAAATTTACTTTATTTTACGCCAGAAACTAGCATTATTTTCTTTTAAATCTACGCCGGCCCATCAGTCTTATAAAAATATTTCCAGGACAAATTGTTGACTAGCTAATTAAATATTATTATCGAGTAGGCCGTTTCACAGAAGATAAGATTAGATACACATAAGGTTAGATACAGCCTACAGTGTAAAATCCAACTGTAAAAGTAAAACTTTCCATAAACAGAGCGCTGGATTCCTGTGTTCCCCGCAGGAATGGCTGTGACATGGGAACGCTGCATCTATCTGGCACCAGCATAGCCGGAACTGGCGACCCACAGCCGTCAGCTTACTGGTCTCTGACCCGACGCACCACAAATAAGGGCCGACCTCATATCCAGGCCTCAGAGGGAGGAATGTGAAAAAAAGACAAAAATTAACCAGCGCCATTTGTCTCATTTCATCTAATGAATGCGTTCGGACAGGGCAGCTATCCAGAAGAAAATATCATTTCTCTGGATTTCACTTTAAATTCTAGAGTATCTTTGCTGTACCTCTGTTATTCTTCCTGGAAATGTCTGGATAAAGTGACAGCTGGGTGCTACCATTCCTCTCAGGGAAGAAAATATGTAGTGGCCGCTGTCCTAAAACTGAAAAGCCACCAGATCCTCTATATTACACCACACAGGAGAGCTGACAGATCCTCTATACTACACCACACAGGAGAGCTGACAGATCCTCTATACTACACCACACAGGAGAGCCGACAGATCCTCTATACTACACCACACAGGAGAGCCGACAGATCCTCTATACTACACCACACAGGAGAGCCGACAGATCCTCTATACTACACCACACAGGAGAGCCGACAGATCCTCTATACTACACCACACAGGAGAGCTGACAGATCCTCTATACTACACCACACAGGAGAGCTGACAGATCCTCTATACTACATCACACAGGAGAGCCGACAGATCCTCTATACTACACCGCACAGGAGAGCTGACAGATCCTCTATACTACACCACACAGGAGAGCCGACAGATCCTCTATACTACACCACACAGGAGAGCTGACAGATCCTCTATACTACACCACACAGGAGAGCTGACAGATCCTCTATACCATGCCACACAGGAGAGCCGACAGATCCTCTATACTACACCACACAGGAGAGCCGACAGATCCTCTATATTACACCACACAGGACAGCTGACAGATCCTCTATACTACACCACACAGGAGAACTGACAGATCCTCTATACTACACCACACAGGAGAGCTGACAGATCCTCTATACTACACCACACAGGAGAGCCGACAGACCCTCTATACTACACCACACAGGAGAGCCGACAGATCCTCTATACTACACCACACAGGAGAGCCGACAGATCCTCTATACTACACCACACAGGTGAGCTGACAGATCCTCTATACTACACCACACAGGAGAGCTGACAGATCCTCTATACTACACCACACAGGAGAGCCGACAGATCCTCTATACTACACCGCACAGGAGAGCCGACAGATCCTCTATACCAGCGGTCCCCAACCACCGGGCCGTGGCCCAGGACCGGGCCCTGAATTGATGTCTGCCGGGCCGCGGTGATGGCAGGGGACAAGGAGATAAGCGCTTCCATTGTGGAAGCGCTCATCTCCATAGTCATCTGTATCGCCGTCCTCAGGACGGCGATACAGATGCCTGTGCTGCGGTGGGGCAGGGGAGGGAGAGGCGTCTCCCCTGCCCGTTCCTCTGATAGGCTGCAGGCCTAGTGCCTGTAGCCTATCAGAGGCCAGCTCAGGTGGTGCGATGACGTCATCGCGCCGCCTGAGCCGTGCAGAGCGGGACACAGGCCGGAGGAGGCCTGCATCGCATCGCTGCCAGGCTGATGGAGGTAAGTATAAGTGTTTGTTTTTTTATTGTACAAAACTGAAGGAGAGGAGCACTATGGGCACTATAACTACTGTGTGGGGGGGCACTATGGGCACTATAACTACTGTGTGGGGGGCACTATGGGCACTATAACTCCTGTGAGGGGGGCACTATGGGCACTATAACTACTGTGTGGGGGCACTATGGGCACTATAACTACTGTGTGGGGGCACTATGGGCACTATAACTACTGTGTGGGGGCACTATGCTACTATAACTACTGTGTGGGGGCACTATGCTACTATAACTACTGTGTGGGGGCACTATGCTACTATAACTACTGTGTGGGGGCACTATGGGCACTATAACTACTGTGTGGGGGGCACTATGGGCACTATAACTACTGTGTGGGGGCACTATGCTACTATAACTACTGTGTGGGGGCACTATGCTACTATAACTACTGTGTGGGGGCACTATGCTACTATAACTACTGTGTGGGGGCACTATGGGCACTATAACTACTGTGTGGGGGCACTATGCTACTATAACTACTGTGTGGGGGCACTATGGGCACTATAACTACTGTGTGGGGGGCACTATGGGCACTATAACTACTGTGTGGGGGCACTATGCTACTATAACTACTGTGTGGGGGCACTATGGGCACTATAACTACTGTGTGGGGGGCACTATGCTACTATAACTACTGTGTGGGGGCACTATGGGCACTATAACTACTGTGTGGGGGCACTATGCTACTATAACTACTGTGTGGGGTCACTATGCTGGTATAACTACTGTTTGGGGCACTATGCTACTATAACTACTGTGTGGGGGCACTATGCTCCGCCCCCAACAACCGCAGCGCCCCCCCATCCAACGACCCCCCCCCCCCCCGGGCCCTGGGGAAATTGTCTAGCGAGAAACCGGGCCTTGGTGCAAAAAAGGTTGGGGGCCACTGCTCTATACTACACCACACAGGAGAGCCGACAGATCCTCTATACTACACCACACAGGAGAGCTGACAGATCCTCTATACTACACCACACAGGAGAGCCGACAGATCCTCTATACTACACCACACAGGAGAGCTGACAGATCCTCTATACTACACCACACAGGAGAGCCGACAGATCCTGTATACTACACCACACAGGAGAGCTGACAGATCCTCTATACTACACCACACAGGAGAGCTGACAGATCCTCTATACTACACCACACAGGAGAGCTGACAGATCCTCTATACTACACCACACAGGAGAGCTGACAGATCCTCTATACTACACCGCACAGGAGAGCTGACAGATCCTCTATACTACACCACACAGGAGAGCTGACAGATCCTATACTACACACAGGAGAGCCGACAGATCCTCTATACTTGCACCACACAGGAGAGCTGACAGATCCTCTATACTACACCACACAGGAGAGCCGACAGATCCTCTATACTACACCACACAGGAGAGCCGACAGATCCTCTATACTACACCACACAGGAGAGCCGACAGATCCTCTATACTACACCACACAGGTGAGCTGACAGATCCTCTATACTACACCGCACAGGAGAGCCGACAGATCCTCTATACTACACCACAAGGAGAGCCGACAGATCCTCTATACTACACCACACAGGAGAGCCGACAGATCCTCTATACTACACCACACAGGAGAGCCGACAGATCCTCTATACTACACCACACAGGAGAGCCGACAGATCCTCTATACTACACCACACAGGAGAGCTGACAGATCCTCTATACTACACCGCACAGGAGAGCTGACAGATCCTCTATACTACACCACACAGGAGAGCTGACAGATCCTCTATACTACACCACACAGGAGAGCTGACAGATCCTCTATACTACACCACACAGGAGAGCTGACAGATCCTCTATACTACACCACACAGGAGAGCTGACAGATCCTCTATACTACACCACACAGGAGAGCTGACAGATCCTCTATACTACAACCACACAGGAGAGCTGACAGATCCTCTATACTACACCACACAGGAGAGCTGACAGATCCTCTATACTACACCACACAGGAGAGCTGACAGATCCTCTATACTACACCACACAGGAGAGCTGACAGATCCTCTATACTACACCACACAGGAGAGCTGACAGATCCTCTATTACTACACACAGGAGAGCTGACAGATCCTCTATACTACACCACACAGGAGAGCTGACAGATCCTCTATACTACACCACACAGGAGAGCTGACAGATCCTCTATACTACACCACACAGGAGAGTGACAGATCCTCTATACTACACCACACAGGACAGATCTCTATACTACACACAGGAGAGCTGACAGATCCTCTATACTACACCACACAGAGAGCTGACAGATCCTCTATACTACACCACAGGAGAAGCCGACAGATCCTCTATACTATGGCCACACAGGAGAGCCGACAGAATCCTCTATACTACACCACACAGGAGAGCTGACCGATCCTCTATACTACACACACAGGAGAGCTGACAGATCCTCTATACTACACCACACAGGAGAGCTGACAGATCCTCTATACTACACCACACAGGAGAGCTGACAGATCCTCTATACTAACACCACACAGGAGAGCTTGACAGATCCTCTATACTACACCACACAGGAGAGCTGACAGATCTCTATACTACACCACAACAGGAGAGCCGACAGATCCTCTATACTACACCACACAGGAGAGCCGACAGATCCTCTATACTACACCACACAGGAGAGCTGACCGATCCTCTATACTACACCACACAGGAGAGCTGACAGATCCTCTATACTACACCACACAGGAGAGCTGACAGATCCTCTATACTACACCACACAGGAGAGCTGACAGATCCTCTATACTACACCCACACAGGAGAGCTGACAGATCCTCTATACTACACCACACAGGAGAGCTGACAGATCCTCTATACTACACCACACAGGAGAGCCGACAGATCCTCTATACTACACCACACAGGAGAGCTGACAGATCCTATATACTACACCACACAGGAGAGCTGACAGATCCTCTATACTACACCACACAGGAGAGCCAACAGATCCTCTATACTACACCACACAGGAGAGCTGACAGATCCTCTATACTACACCACACAGGAGAGCCAACAGATCCTCTATACTACACCACACAGGAGAGCTGACAGATCCTCTATACTACACCACACAGGAGAGCCGACAGATCCTCTATACTATGCACACAGGAGGCCGACAGATTCCTTATACTACACCACACAGGACAGATCCTCTATACTACACCACACAGGAGAGCTGACAGATCCTCTATACTACACCACACAGGAGAGCTGACAGATCCTCTATACTACACCACACAGGAGAGCTGACAGATCCTCTATACTACACCACACAGGAGAGCTGACCGATCCTCTATACTACACCACACAGGAGAGCTGACCGATCCTCTATACTACACCACACAGGAGAGCCGACAGTCCTCTATACTACACCACACAGGAGAGCTGACAGATCCTCTATACTACACCACACAGGAGAGCTGACAGATCCTCTATACTACACCACACAGGAGAGCTGACAGATCCTCTATACTACACACACAGGAGAGCCGACAGATCCTCTATACTACACCACACAGGAGAGCCGACAGATCCTCTATACTACACCACACAGGAGAGCTGACCGATCCTCTATACTACACCACACAGGAGAGCTGACCGATCCTCTATACACACCACACAGGAAGAGCTGACAGATTCCTCTTTATACTACACCACAGCAGGAAGCTTGACAGATCCTCTATACTACACCACACAGGAGAGCTGACAGATCCCTATACTACACCACACCAGGAGAGCTGACAGATGCCTCTATACTACACACACAGCGAGAGCTGACAGATCCTCTATACTACACCACACAGGAGAGCCGACAGATCCTCTAACTACACCACACAGGAGAGCCGACAGATCCCTATATACTACACCACCACAGGAGAGCTGACAGATCCTATATACTACAACCACACAGAGAGCCGGACAGATCCCTCTATACTACACCCACAGGAGAGCCAACAGATCCTCTATACTACCAACCACCAGGACGAGCCAACACATCCTCTATACTACACCGGCACAGGGAGAGGCTGACAGATCCTCTATACCCCAGGAAGCTACAACCCTACCACCACAGGAAAGCCACAATCCTCTATACTATGCCACACAGGAGAGCCGTACAGATCCTCTTATACTACACCACACAGGAGAGCCGACAGATCCTCTATACTACAACCACACAGGAGAGCTGACAGATCCTCTATACTACACCACACAGGAGAGCTGACAGATCCTCTATACTACACCACACAGGAGAGCTGACAGATCCTCTATACTACACCACACAGGAGAGCTGACAGATCCTCTATACTACACCACACAGGAGAGCTGACAGATCCTCTATACTACACCACACAGGAGAGCTGACAGATCCTCTATACTACACCACACAGGAGAGCCTGACAGATCCTCTATACTACACCACACAGGAGAGCTGACAGATCCTCTATACTACACCACACAGGAGAGCCGACAGATCCTCTATACTACACCACACAGGAGAGCCGACAGATCCTCTATACTACACCACACAGAGCTGACAGATCCTCTATACTACACCACACAGGAGAGCTGACAGATCCTCTATACTACACCACACAGGAGAGCTGACAGATCCTCTATACTACACCACACAGGAGAGCTGACAGACCCTCTATACTACACCGCACTGGAGAGCTGACAGACCCTCTATACACACCGCACAGGAGAGCTTGACAGCATCCTCTATACTACACCGCCAGGAGGCTGACAGATCCCTCTATAGCTACACCACACAGGAGAGGTGACAGATCCCTCTATACTACACCGGCACAGGAGAGGCGACAGATCCTTCTATACTACCACCACAGGAGGAGAGCTGGACAGATCCTCTATACTACACCAACAGCAGGAAGAGCTGGACAGATCCTCTATACTACACCCCAGAGGAGAGCTGACAGATCCTCTATACTACACCCATACAGGAGAGCTGACAGATCCTCTATACTACACCGGCACAGGGAGAGCTGGACAGATCCTCTATACTACCACCGCACAGGAGAGGCTGACAGATCCTCTATACTACACCACACAGGAGAGCTGACAGATCCTCTTATACTACACCGCGACAGGCAGAGCTGACAGATCCTCTTATACTACACCACACCAGGAGAGCCGACAGATCCTCTATACTACACCACACAGGAGAGCTGAACAGATCCTCTATACTACACCACACAGGAGAGCCGACAGATCCTCTATACTACACACACAGGAGAGCTGACAGATCCTCTATACTACACCACACAGGAGAGCTGACAGATCCTCTATACTACACCACACAGGAGAGCTGACAGATCCTCTATACTACACCACACAGGAGAGCTGACAGATCCTCTATACTACACCACACAGGAGAGCCGACAGATCCTCTATACTACACCACACAGGAGAGCTGACAGATCCTCTATACTACACACACAGGAGAGCTGACAGATCCTCTATACTACACACACAGGAGAGCTGACAGATCCTCTATACTACACCACACAGGAGAGCTGACAGATCCTCTATACTACACCACACAGGAGAGCTGACAGATCCTCTATACTACACCGCACAGGAGAGCCGACAGATCCTCTATACTACACCACACAGGAGAGCTGACAGATCCTCTATACTACACCACACAGGAGAGCTGACAGATCCTCTATACTACACCACACAGGAGAGCCGACAGATCCTCTATACTACACCACACAGGAGAGCTGACAGATCCTCTATACTACACCACACAGGAGAGCTGACAGATCCTCTATACTACACACACAGGAGAGCTGACAGATCCTCTATACTACACCACACAGGAGAGCCGACAGATCCTCTATACTACACCACACAGGAGAGCTGACAGATCCTCTATACTACACCACACAGGAGAAGCTGACAGATCCTCTATACTACACCACACAGGAGAGCTGACAGATCCTCTATACTACACCACACAGGAGAGCCGACAGATCCTCTATACTACACCACACAGGAGAGCTGACAGATCCTCTATACTACACCACACAGGAGAGCTGACAGATCCTCTATACTACACCACACAGGAGAGCTGACAGATCCTCTATACTACACCACACAGGAGAGCTGACAGATCCTCTATACTACACCACACAGGAGAGCCGACAGATCCTCTATACTACACCACACAGGGAGAGCTGACAGATCCTCTATACTACACCACACAGGAGAGCTGACAGATCCTCTATACTACACCACACAGGAGAGCTGACAGATCCTCTATACTACACCACACAGGAGAGCTGACAGATCCTCTATACTACACCACACAGGAGAGCCGACAGATCCTCTATACTATGCCACACAGGAGAGCCGACAGATCCTCTATACTACACCACACAGGACAGATCCTCTATACTACACCACACAGGAGAGCTGACAGATCCTCTATACTACACCACACAGGAGAGCTGACAGATCCTCTATACTACACCACACAGGAGAGCCGACAGATCCTCTATACTACACCACACAGGAGAGCTGACAGATCCTGTATACTACACCACAGAGGAGAGCTGACAGACCCTCTATACTACACACACAGGAGAGCTGACAGATCCTCTATACTCACCGCACAGGGAGAGCTGACAGATCCTCTATACTACACCGCACAGGAGAGCTGACAGATCCTCTATACTACACCGCACAGGAGAGGTGACAGATCCTCTATACTACACCACACAGGAGAGGTGACAGATCCTCTATACTACACCACAGAGGAGAGCTGACAGATCCTCTATACTACACCACACAGGAGAGCTGACAGATCCTCTATACTACACCGCACAGGAGAGCTGACAGATCCTCTATACTACACCGCACAGGAGAGCTGATCCTCTATACTACACCGCACAGGAGAGCTGACAGATCCTCTATACTACACCGCACAGGAGAGGTGACAGATCCTCTATACTACACCACACAGGAGAGGTGACAGATCCTCTATACTACACCACAGAGGAGAGGTGACAGATCCTCTATACTACACCACACAGGAGAGCTGACAGATCCTCTATACTACACCACACAGGAGAGGTGACAGATCCTCTATACTACACCACAGAGGAGAGCCGACAGATCCTCTATACTACACCGCACAGGACAGATCCTCTATACTACACCACACAGGAGAGCTGACAGATCCTCTATACTACACCACACAGGAGAGCCGACAGATCCTCTATACTACACCATACAGGAGAGCTGACAGATCCTCTATACTACACCACAGAGGAGAGCTGACAGATCCTCTATACTACACCACACAGGAGAGCTGACAGATACTCTATACTACACCACACAGGAGAGCTGACAGATCCTCAATACTACACCACACAGGAGAGTCGAGATATCCTCTATACTACACCACACAGGAGAGCTGACAGATCCTCTATACTACACCACACAGGAGAGCTGACAGATCCTCTATACTACACCACACAGGAGAGCCGACAGATCCTCTATACTACACCACACAGGAGAGCTGACAGATACTCTATACTACACCACACAGGAGAGCTGACAGATCCTCAATACTACACCACACAGGAGAGCCGACAGATCCTCTATACTACACCACACAGGAGAGCTGACAGATCCTCTATACTACACCACACAGGAGAGCCGACAGATCCTCTATACTACACCACACAGGAGAGCTGACAGATCCTCTATACTACACCGCACAGGAGAGCTGACAGATCCTCTATACTACACCACACAGGAGAGCCGACAGATTCACGCAAGGTGCTTATTAATATATATAAATATATTAAAATATATTATAAAATGCCCCGTTACAGAGCCCCCCCATATAAAATACCTCTTCTTTGAGGCCATAGTGGATGCCCCCAAGAATGTGCCAGTGAAAAGTGCCCCCATAGATGCCCCCAATAATGTACTATTAATAAGTGCCCCCATAGATGCCGCCCAATATACCAATAAGTGCCCCCATAGATGCCCCCCAACAATATACCAATATGTGCCCCCATAGATGCCCCCCAATAATATACCAATAAGTGCCCCCATAGATGCCCCCACATTGTCCCCCAATAACGTACCAGTTAGAAGTGCCCCCATAGATGCCCCCAATAATATATCAATAAGAAAGACCCCCATAGATGCCCCCAATAATATGCCAATAAGAAGGGCCCCCATAGATGCCCCCAATAATATTCCAATAAGAAGGGCCCCCAATAATATTCCAATAAGAAGGACCCCCATAGATGCCCCCAATAATATTCCAATAAGAAGGGCCCCATATATGCCCTCCAAAAATATGGTAATAAAATGTGTCCACCATAAATACCCCCTCAATAATATAAGAAGTGCCCCCACAGTGCCAGTAAGTTCAGTGTTGTCCAATTAAAAAAACAAACAAACACTTATACTTACCTCCATGGTGCTGGTAGCGATGCGATGCAGGCCTCCTCCGACCTATGTCCTGCTCTGTACGGCTCAGGCGGCGCGATGACGTCTGAGCTGGCCTCTGATAGGCTGCAGGCCTAGTGCCTGTAGCCTATCAGAGGAATGGGCAGGGGAGACGCCTCTCCCCCCCCTGCCGCAGCACAGGCATCCGTATCACCGTCCTGAAGACGGCAATACAGATGACTATGGAGATGAGCGCTTCTACAATGGAAGCACTCATCTCCTTGTCCCCTGCCACCGCGGCCCGGCGGTTGGGGACCCCTGCTCTATACTACACCAAAGTGACAGATCCTTTATATTACACCACACAGGAGATCTGACAGATTCCCTTTAGTGAATTGTCAGCCTGGATGATACCCTCCTTCTTGAAATACCTCACTAAGCTGATTACGGCTCCAGGATGCGTACGTGTATTTTCTCTTGCATAAATATAACACTTGTAAGGACCACGGCTAAATGGACAACCACTTTTGTGGGTCAGAGCAGTTGTCCTTCGCCTCCAGATCCCTTTTCACCCCTGATTATTTTTGCATACATTTTTGTGCACCCAGCTATAATTTGGCCTTCAGTCTGTGTGTGCAGAACGGGAGTGAAATGAGCCTTTACTACCCAGGCACACAATTATTGCAAGTTGTTCCTTTCGCCCATGCATTGTGTGCTGCCACTGCCATAGTAACCGAGCACAAATACACCGCCGAGCACAGGTCTCAGATAAAACGGAATTATTAACAAAAAGCAGCAGACAAGGTCACTGAACGACAGCTTCTCCTGGAGAGACCAATTATTGCGCTGCTGAAAGAACGCAACTAGTCCAGCAATCCCAGACAAAGCCGATATTAACATCAATGGTACAGACGGAGCTCTCAAGTTAAATGCTAAGAACAGTTTTGAAATGGCTTTTGCAAAATACCTTCCCTTTATTCTTAACATCACTTCCATCAAGCCTCAGGATGGAGCACAGATTTCATAAATGCTTTTATACTGGGAGGAGGTTTCCCTTCGGCTCATTGTAACCACTATTGTGCTATGTACAGTACACAAGGAAGGGAAGTGACACATGCACTGTATACTGCCTCTATCACCAAAAATATACTACCTATTAATGAAATGTCCCTACGTACAAGAAAATAACTTTTATAATACTGATACTATATACTAGAATATAACTACTATAATACTGCTCCTATGTACAAAAATATAACTACTATAATACTGCCCCCTATGTACAAGAATATAACTACTATAATACTGCCTCCTATGTACAAGAATATAACTACTATAATACTGCTCCTATGCACAAGAATATAACTACTATAATACTGCTCCTATGTACAAGAATATAACTACTATAATACTGCTCCTATGTGCAAGAATATAACTACTATAAAACTGCTCCTATGTAGAAGAATATAACTACTATAATACTGCCTCCTATGTACAAGAATATAACTACTATAATACTGCCTCCTATGTACAAGAATATAACTACTATAATACTGTTCCTATGTACAAGAATATAAGTATCATAATACTGCTCCTATGTACAAGAATATAACTACTATAATACTGCCTACTATGTACAAAAATATAACTACTATAATACTGCTTCTGTGTACAAGAATATAACTACTATAATACTGCCTACTATGTACAAAAATATAACTACTATAATACTGCCCCCTATGCACAAGAATATAACTACTATAATACTGCTCCTATGTACAAGAATATAACTTATATAATACTGCTCCTATGCACAAGAATATAACTACTATAATACTGCTCCTATGTACAAGAATATAACTTATATAATACTGCTCCTATGCACAAGAATATAACTACTATAATACTGCTCCTATGTACAAGAATATAACTTCTATAATACTGCTCCTATGTACAAGAATATAACTACTGTAATACTGCTCCTATGTACAAGAATATTACTACTATAATACTGCTCATATGTACAAGAATATAACTACTATAATACTGCTCCTATGTACAAGAATATAACTACTATAATACTCCATCCTATGTACAAGAATATAACTACTATAATACTGCTCCTATGTACAAGAATATAACTACTATAATACTGCTCCTATGTACAAGAATATAACTACTATAATACTGCTCCTATGTACAAGAATATAACTACTGTAATACTGCTCCTATGTACAAGAATATAACTACTGTAATACTGCTCCTATGTACAAGAATATTACTACTATAATACTGCTCATATGTATAAGAATATAACTGCTATAATACTGCGTCCTATGTACAAGAATATAACTACTATAATACTGCTCCCATGTACAAGAATATAACTACTATAATACTGCTCCTATGTACAAGAATATAACTACTATAATACTGCTCCTATGTACAAGAATATAACTACTATAATACTGCTCCTATGTACAAGAATATAACTACTATAATACTGCTCCTATGTACAAGAATATAACTACTATAATACTGCTCCTATGTACAAGAATATAAACTACTATAATACTGCTCCTATGTACAAGAATATAACTACTATAATACTGCTCCTATGTACAAGAATATAACTACTATAATACTGCTCCTATGTACAAGAATATAACTACTATAATACTGCTCCTATGTACAAGAATATAACTACTATAATACTGCTCCTGTGTACAAGAATATAACTACTATAATACTGCCTCCTATGCAGTAAGGGAGATGATGGGATAAGACATTGGTGTAATTCCTTGAGAACCCTTCGCAGGTCATTGGACATGGTATATTATCCTTGACGTGACCTGGCAGTGGAATGAGCTATCCCTGGGATATCAGGTCTCAGCTTGGCTGGTATATGTGCAGCTGCTTCCAGCTAATGGGCGGCACATCTTTCCAGGGTTAGCCTGGCAGAGCTTCGGCCATATCTACAGTGTATTACACGGCTCCGGCAGTGTGTGCCAAGCTGCAGCCTGTACAGAAGCGGCTGGGAAGGCTCCAAAATGAACACACATGGGAAGTCGTCACGAGCAGACTGAAAAGTTAAGGGGGTTAATACAAGCGCTGCCAATCAGGATTGGCGCAACAATACTGCTAACAAGGGGCTGACTTAGGACACTACCGTAATGCGTCGCTTATTACTCTGCTATAAAGCTGTTCCCAGGGACGCTTCCTCTATTGTGTTATGCTTCTATCTACCAAGTGTAACCCTCAGGGATCTTCTCTGCAAAAATACAGGCACTAAACTGGGGGAGGAAGGAACCAGAGCCGGGATTTCACTGAGATCACAAGATTATTACGGTAAAAATGGACATAAAATAATAATAAAACACGATAAGTACAATAAAACCATTTTGCAAGATCACAAAATGCAGGGGCGGACTGGAAACGTAAAGTGGCCCTGGAAAAAGAACTAGAAGTGGCCCCATGTTGTAGGCGGGTCCAAATTGACAGAAGGCGGGGCAACACAAGTAGGCAGGGACAAAAGAAATAGGTGGGGCCAGCAATACTGTAGTGCAACAAAATATACTGCCCCAGCAGAACCAAATACCACAGTGCAGCACAATATACTGCCCCAGCAGAACCAAATACCACAGTGCAGCACAATATACTGCCCCAGCAGAACCAAATACCACAGTGCAGCACAATATACTGCCCCAGCAGAACCAGATACCACAGTGCAGCACCAAATACTGCCCCAGCAGAACCAAATACCACAGTACAGCACAATATACTGCCCCAGCAGAACCAGATACCACAGTGCAGCACAATATACTGCCCCAGCAGAACCAGATACCACAGTGCAGCACAATATACTGCCCCAGCAGAACCAAATACCACAGTGCAGCACAATATACTGCCCCAGCAGAACCAAATACCACAGTGCAGCACAATATACTGCCCCAGCAGAACCAAATATCACAGTGCAGCACAATATACTGCCCCAGCAGAACCAAATACCACAGTGCAACACAATATACTGCCCCAGCAGAACCAAATACCACAGTGCAGCACAATATACCGCCCAGCAGAACCAAATACCACAGTGCAGCACAATATACTGCCCCAGCAGAACCAAATACCACAGTGCAGCACAATATACTGCCCCAGCAGAACCAAATACCACAGTGCAGCACAATATACTGCCCCAGCAGAACCAAATACCACAGTGCAGCACAATATACTGCCCCAGCAGAACCAGATACCACAGCGCAGCACAATATACTGCCCCAGCAGAACCAGATACCACAGTGCAGCACAATATACTGCCCCAGCAGAACCAAATATCACAGTGCAACACAAAATACTTCCCCAGCAGAACCAGAAACCCACAGTGCAGCACAATATACTGCCCCAGCAGAACCAAATACCACAGTGCAGCACAAAATACTGCCCCAGCAGAACCAAATACCACAGTGCAGCACAATATACTGCCCCAGCAGAACCAAATACCACAGTGCAACACAATATACTGCCCCAGCAGAACCAAATACCACAGTGCAGCACAATATACTGCCCCAGCAGAACCAAATACCACAGTGCAGCACAATATACCGCCCCAGCAGAACCAAATACCACAGTGTAGCACAATATACTGCCCCAGCAGAACCAAATACCACAGTGCAGCACAATATACTGCCCCAGCAGAACCAGATACCACAGTGCAGCACAATATACTGCCCCAGCAGAACCAGATACCACAGTGCAGCACAATATACTGCCCCAGCAGAACCAGATACCACAGTGCAGCACAATATACTGCCCCAGCAGAACCAGATACCACAGTGCAGCACAATATACTGCCCCAGCAGAACCAAATACCACAGTACAGCACCAATATACTGCCCCAGCAGAACCAAATACCACAGTGTAGCACAATATACTGCCCCAGCAGAACCAGATACCACAGTGCAGCACAATATACTGCCCCAGCAGAAACCAGATACCACAGTGCAGCACAATATACTGCCCCAGCAGAACCAGATACCACAGTGCAGCACAATATACTGCCCCAGCAGAACCAGATACCACAGTGCAGCACAATATACTGCCCCAGCAGAACCAGATACCACAGTGCAGCACAATATACTGCCCCAGCAGAACCAGATACCACAGTGCAGCACAATATACTGCCCCAGCAGAACCAAATACCACAGTGCAGTACAATATACTGCCCCAGCAGAACCAAATACCACAGTGCAGCACAATATACTGCCCCAGCAGAACCAGATACCACAGTGCAGCACAATATACTGCCCCAGCAGAACCAGATACCACAGTGCAGCACAATATACTGCCCCAGCAGAACCAGATACCACAGTGCAGCACAATATACTGCCCCAGCAGAACCAAATATCACAGTGCAACACAAAATACTTCCCCAGCAGAACCAGAAACCACAGTGCAGCAGAATATACTGCCCCAGCAGAACCAAATACCACAGTGCAGCACAAAATACTGCCCCAGCAGAACCAAATACCACAGTGCAGCACAATATACTGCCCCAGCAGAGCTAAATACCACGGTGCAGCACAATATACTGCCCCAGCGGGACCAGATACCACAGTGCAGCACAATATACTGCCCCAGCAGAACCAGATACCACAGTGCAGCACAATATACTGCCCCAGCAGAACCAGATACCACAGTGCAGCATAATATACTGCCCCAGCAGAACCAGATACCACAGTGCAGCACAATATACTGTCCCAGCAGAACCAAATACCACAGTGCAGTACAATATACTGCCCCAGCAGAACCAAATACCACAGTGCAGCACAATATACTGCCCCAGCAGAACCAAATATCACAGTGCAACACAATATACTGCCCCAGTAGAACCAAATACCACAGTGAAACACAATATACTGCCCCAGCAGAACCAGATACCACAGTGCAGCACAATATACTGCCCCAGCAGAACCAGATACCACAGTGCAGCACAATATACTGCCCCAGCAGAACCAGATACCACAGTGCAGCATAATATACTGCCCCAGCAGAACCAGATACCACAGTGCAGCACAATATACTGTCCCAGCAGAACCAAATACCACAGTGCAGTACAATATACTGCCCCAGCAGAACCAAATACCACAGTGCAGCACAATATACTGCCCCAGCAGAACTAGATACCACAGTGCAGCACAATATACTGCCCCAGCAAAACCAGATATCACAGTGTAGCACAATATACTGCCCCAGCAGAACCAGATACCACTGTGCAGCACAATATACTGCCCCAGCAGAACCAGATACCACAGTGCAGCACAATATACTGCCCCAGCAAAACCAGATACCACAGTGCAGCACAATATACTGCCCCAGGAGAACCAGATACCACAGTACAGCACAATATACTGCCCCAGCAGAACCAGATACCACTGTGCAGCACAATATACTGCCCCAGCAGAACCAGATACCACAGTGCAGCACAATATACTGCCCCAGCAAAACCAGATACCACAGTGCAGCACAATATCCTCCACAGCAGAACCAAATACCACAGTCCTGCACAAAATACCACCCCTGCTAAACCAGATACCACAGTGCAGCACAATATACTACCTCATCTGCACCAGGTATCACCGTGCAGCAAAAAGTACTGCCACCCTCGCCACAGTATTGAACTGTATCACCATCCTGAGGACAGATTCTGGCTAGCTGCCTTATTACCTGATGCTTCTAGCATGAACTAAGGCCTCTTTCACACGAACGTTGTGTTTTGCGGTCCGCAAATCGCGGATCCGCAAAAAAAACGGATGGCGTCCGTATGGCATCCGTATTTTTTGCGGATCCACTGTAACATTGCCTATCCTTGTCCGCAAAACGGACAAGAATAGGACATGCTCTATTTTTTTTTGCGGGCCACGGAACGGAGCAACGGATGCGGACAGCACACGGTGTGCTGTCCGCATTTTTTGCGGGCCCATAGAAATGAATGGGTCCGCATTTTTCATGTGAAAAATGCGGATCGGAGCCCGCAAAAACAACGTTCGTGTGAAAGAGGCCTAATGGTGAGACCATCAGATCGTTATGTACCCATCTGGAAGCCACAAGAAGGTCTTGGGGGCCCTCTGGCCATTGGCCCACCAGGAAATTTCTCTATAGGGTCTATGGCCAGTCTGCACTGACAAAACGATTAGAAACCTGGTAGAAAAAAGGGGTTAAAGGAGGTTTCCGGGTTAAAAAACCTCGGTAAACTGTTCATCATGTTGCAAAAAACAAAAATTAAAAATAAAATAACACATCCCATTCCAATGAGTCCTCCAGCACTGCAGCAATCACATGCCCCTGTGCTGAAACATTATGGCGGGACCTGGAATTTTTGGCATAATTTGGCATTGATGTTAAAGGGAAATATTAGCACAAAACGGTAGCGATAGTATATGGCAGGGATCCATTATATCTAATTCACATGAAAAATAAAAGAAAATGTTTAAATTTGCCGCAAAATAGAAAATTGTAGTTCAAATTGTGTGAACATCACCGCAAATTTTTTTAACAGACTTTACACCAAAAACTGTCCTGAAGTCCTCAATCACCATAGAATATAAATCCCACCATGGCCCACAATGCATTGCCCCAAAGGGCCTGCTGGGAGACCAACGCCTTAAGTACTTTGTAAGTCACCGATCTTCCTTCTCCAGTGTTAAGCTGTTTAGGTGGGCTTATTTTGGGTAGTTTCCAGACAAATAAGGAGTGGGATTTTATAAAAATGTCCTATAAAACAACTTTCACTTTTGAGACATAAATTACTATATAATAAAGTCATGAAACACTAAAGCCGATAACAGATCTGGTTCCTCGGGGGTGTGGGGATTGCAGCCTATAAGTAGGGTCCTTGTGGGCGTGCTCTACAGTAATTCCAGTAGATAAAACCAATCACAGCGGGTCCATCAGACAGGGGACACCAACAGAAGCCCAAGCTGCAAGAAGAATGAGTAACCCAAGCCTCAAATTAAAGTGAAACTTAACATCATCCCTTTCGGAACTCAGCCTAATTTTTTTTTTTTTCAATTTCATTTTTCCTTCCCCGCCTTCCAAGAGACAGAATTTTTTCTATTTTTTCTATTCACATAGATGCATAAGGGCTTGTTTTCTGCAGGACAAATTCTGTTGTTCACAGTTTATTTTACCATAAAAAAAAATTATTTGTGAGGTTGAGAAACTTTTGAGAAAATAAAAAAATTTCTTGCATTGCCAATTTTTGACAGCCATAAGTTTTTTATATTTCTGTCTGCACATCTGTAGGAGGACTTGCTTTTTGCCGGGCGAACTCTGGTTTTAACTGTTAACATTTTTAGGGCTTATATGACTTTTTTCACCTTTTCAAAATTTTTGGGGGTGATAAGGTGACCAAAAAATGACGAATTACGGATTTTTATTAATATTGTTATATTTTAATAAATCAGGCACTTTGTGACATGGCGATATTATATTTTTGTATTGTTTATTTCGATATGTAAATTAGGGAAAGGGAGAGTCTGCAGTCTGTGGGAGATTCACTATGCAGTCTGTGGGAGATTCACTATGCAGTCTGTGGGAGATTCACTATGTTCCTATGGCGCCTTGCCACAGGCTGAGGCCACCACACTAACAGCGACCAAACATCTCTCTCGATCCCAGCTTAAAGGGGTTATCCCATGACTAATCTAAAAAATATAAATCAGACATCATATAGTACATGACAACCTCTTTCTAACAAAGCTAGAACCAGCCCTGTACCTCACATGCATCCATCCCATTCCTTGCTCTAATAGATTTATATGAAGCTGGCAGCTCAAGGGGAGTGTCTTTCTGCTACAGTTCAGGAGCGTGGCTCATCTCTCCCTATCACAGTTCAGGGGGCGTGTCTCATCTCTCCCTATCACAGCTCAGGGGGCCTGTCTCAGTTCTCCCTATCACAGCTCAGGAGGCGTGTTTCAGCTCTCCCTATCACAGTTCAGGGGGTGTGTCTCAGCTCTTCCTATCACAGCTCAGGAGGCGTGTCTCAGCTCTCCCTATCACAGCTCAGGAGGCAGCTGAAGGATGAAACTGAGCATTTGCGGCCTTCTCATTGAGCAGGACAAAGAAATGAGAAAAAAAACAAACAGCAGGTGGCGCGATACAGATACATTTTATTGAATAACTCAGTGGCTATACTAAATGTTTAATTACATGTAATTACAAAAGTATTCAGATCCAGGTGCTGGTTTGAAAACTGTAGAATATTTTTCATGGGACAACCCCTTTTAAGGGAGCCATTCAGGCCCAGGGAGCACAGTACATCTGAGGGGTCATACGACTGGGATCGGCATCATCGTCAATCCCTGTAATTGAGGCTGGGTGCAGATTTGTTGCAGAAACAATCCCATACACATGAATGGAATAGATTTTCAGCGCAGAAATGTCTTCCACATCTTACCAGAGACATAAAGTGGCCCACGGGGCAGTCAAGGTCCAGCTGGTTTTGCCAGTGAGAGCTGGTCAAGATATCCATGGTGTCCTTCAAAATAAGCATGATACTACACTGCACAGGGAGAAAGTCATGTACGAGTCGTCACGATCTAATCTCACGATCTGCAGATTAAAAGTGAGCTACTTTCTATGAACCAACAGGATAAGAATTTCCACCTGAAACCAAAAACGACCCCCTTTTCCGTACCAGCTTGTTCCCAAACCTGAAATCCCACAACTGTAAAAGAAAATGTTGCTGCTCTCATCTGCCTGGAACATCCTGGATCCCACACATCATGCAAATGAACGGCCTCCTTGCAAAATCCATGTCTCCAAGTCTCTCATGCCTCCCCCCGCCCCCCCATCTTTAAATGGAGCAGCTGTTGGGCAAGTGTGCTGTCGCTTCATTTCTTTTTTTTTTTTTTTTTTTTTTGGGGGGGGGGGGGGGGGGTGTTCCCAGACTTTGATAATGATCGGTGGGGATCCAACGCCAAGGACCCTCGCTGATCAGCTGTTCAAGCACTGCCACTCGCAGTACAGCCGCGGCCTTCTCATAGCTTTTCTTAGGACATATGACGTCACAGTAGCTCCGCGGCCTTCTCCGGATTTCGCATGTTCATTGGTCACATGGCCTAGGCGCATCTCATTCCCATTGAAGTGAACGTGGCGGAGCTGCAATACCAAGCACAGCCACTATACAATGGATGGCGCTGTGCTTGGTGAGCAGAGAGGTGGTCATGGCGCTTCTTGGAGTGCCAGTGCCATCTCAAACAGCTGATCAGTGGGGGTCGGACCCCCACCAATTTGGTGGACAAGTTATCAGTAGCAAAGTCGCGGAAAACCCTACTAAGGCCCTGACAGCTCTCCTGTTATTAAATACTCCCCAAAAATAAAAATTATGGAACATATATATTAGAACTCCGTATTATGCTATTCTTCTGTTATTCCTCCTGGAAACATATGAATAAGCTGACAACTAGGTGTTCCCCTTCCTCTTGCCGATAGGGAGTTTCCACAGGAAGCACTGATTGGATGACGGTAGGTAGGGACACACCCCTTTGACAAGTCCCGACTCTCTTCATTGGAGGAATACAGAATCATTTCAACATGCCCAATCCTTTAGTTCTCAAGGGAGATAAGAACTTGTGGTTTCTGGCAGCGGTTTATTCCCCACTCCAAATTAAGAACATATGCATGCTTGGAAGAGCCGAGGATGCATGTGTAAGGGTAGAGGTGTTGGAAGAAAACTACTGTTTAGCCTCGCCAAATGATTTTCAGCCACTGTTCATCCCCAGCTCTAGGGGCACATCACCACAGACGTCAGGATCCCATTTGGTCAAAGCCTTTCCCCTTCTGCTCATGGTCAGACATGGACATCTCCAATGCTCAGTAGATATCTTAACAATTGCCAATGACATCATCATGATTGACAGTCACTATTAAAGGGGATATTTTATGTATTTTGTTTTAGATGTAAGTCTGTAGAAAAGTAATAATGTAGTTCTTCCATTTCAGACTTCAGGCAGTGACCAAGCTATTTTTTTTTTCATTTTCACATCGACCCATTCTAAGAGCTATAACTTTTTTATTTTTCCATTGATGTAGTATTTTTTGGAAATTTTTATTTAATACAAATTTTAAAAATCTTCTTTTTTAAACATTTACTAGTATCTTAAGCATACATTAATCAGGCGATCTTTTGATCAATGTTATAATACACTGTACTGCTTATGCAGTACAGGATAATACACTGTACTGCTTATGCAGTACAGTGTATTATACTGTCAGGGCTATACCGACAGACATCAGCAGGCTGCACCAGAGAGGTACAAGGCATACAATGCCTTCATTAGGTCACCGGCTGCCATGCGAAGACAGAGTGGTCTAGCTCCCTCTATACCACTTAAAAGCTATGGTCAATAGTGACCGCTGCATCTAAGAGGTTAAACGGCCCGGAACGCCAAACCGGGCTGTTAGAGCAGGAGCCTGGCTCTTATGTGAATGCCGAGCTCCACTGCCCCCTGCACAGGGGACCCATGCATTTTAGACTTGGCTGCCATAAAAAGGCGGTGGCGTAGCATAAGGAGGACATTTTGAAGACAGACACATTGTTCCGGGATTGTCTGTATAGACCAGGGGTGCACAACGTTTTTTAGTTTGAGGCCACATTGCCAGACTGAACCAATGACAAGGGCCGAAAATAAAATTTAAAGGGCTATTAACAACTGAAATATTGTACTTATGGCATATTGTACATATGGTATACCAGGTAGTGACAGGGTATCTGCACAGAGTGTTACTATCCTGCATTTTATGTGGGCCTCCAGGAGAACAGTTCAGCTCTCATTATCTAGCCCACTTTTTAAGTATAACGAGATTACTCTGCCTATCATGCCTCAGTCTATACAGCAAAGCTGACAAGTGAGTTACAAAAAATAGAAAGTGTACACCAATTTTGACTGCTCTAGAACTCTGCAAAAACTAAAAAATTGAAGATTTTTACGTGGGTATTCATATAAAAACACCTCCACTAAAAAAAAAAAAAAAAGCAGTTATAACAGTCAATGAATGAAAAGGCAGTATACTAATAAACTAGATCAGAGAGACTGCAAACACAGAGGGGGAGAAGTACAGGACACAGATTCTGGCACGTCACTTTTCATTTATTAATACACAGAGCAAAGAATACTGCTCCTGTCAAATACTGTGAACCCATCACACAGAGGATATGAGAAAATTCTCTCTGAAGATTGCAAGCAGAAATTAAAAAACAAAACAAAAACAAAACACAATTAAAAAAGGAAATCCCAGTAAATAATATCTTTCATTTGTTAAAAAAGTTATACTCTGCCCAGATACAAAAAAGAAATATTTGTCCTTTACAAAATATAAAAAATGAAATATAAATTAAAAAGAATATACAAATAAAATATTAATAAAAAGGAAAAAAAATAAAATATGAATGAAAGGAAAAAAATATAAAAAATAAAATATAAGAAAAAAAATATAAAAAATCTAAATCAAAAGGAAAAAAATTAAAAAAAGAAAATATTAATTAAAAAATTAAATGACTAAAAAAAAAGCGCCTAGTGATCACAATAATAATATTATTATAGATTCTGACATCAGCTTTAGGCCTCATGCACACGAATGTAGCCTGTTTTGCGCTCTGCAAATTGCGGAACCGCAAAACAAAACATGGATACCGGCCGTCTGCATTCTGTATTTTCCGGAACAGAACATCCAGCCCATAATAGAACAGTCCTATTTTTGTCCATAATACGGACAAGAACAGGACGTGTTCTATATTTTTGCGGAGGCCACAGAAAGGACATACGGAGGTGGACAACACACGTTGTGCTGCCCGCATCTTGTGCGACCACACTGAAGTGAATGGGTGCAGATCGGATGCGGACAAAAAATAAGTTTGGGCTCATGCGTATGACGGTATTCATTTCAGCCTCCACACGTCCATTCTGCTGCCCCTCACAGAAAACAGAAAATGTCCTATTCTCGTCCGTCTTGGGGTCAAGAATAGGCATTTCTATCCTAGGGTCGGACATTCTGATCCACAAAATATACGGAGCACAGGCGGCCGTTATCCGTGCAGAAAATAAAGGAGCGCACTGCTTGCAGAACAAATATGTCTGCCTTTACAGCTTCTTCCCATTGACTTGCATTGTGGGTCATGATGGCCCTATCTTGCTCCGCATCCCATGACGGAAAGAAGACCGCAGCATGCTAGGAATGCTGGGAAGGAACAGAACACATTTTGGAGCACTCCGTTCTGTTCAGTTACGAGGTGACAAGCTGTTCTGGGACGTGCAGTATATTATTTTGGAGCATTTCCGCTCTCCATTTATAACTACCCCGCGATGCACGTTCACCCAATAGGAATGTCTCATCTCTGGATGTCTACTACTTGAACACCTGCCAGATCTGGAGACAGGACTGCATTATGGTGTCTTGTTACACGCCTGACCTTGAAAGCCTCGCAGCTTCTCCCCCTCTCCGCTGATCTACCGGCTCTTCAGGGGTTACTGTCCTTCCGAGCAATCAAATCAATGCATAACGGAACGTAAGGGGGGGGAATCCATATCTGAAATGTTTATGTATGCGTCTTGACACGGATTTAATTCAATGTCAAAACTTCTACAAAAAAAAAAAAAAAAAAAAGCAAGATAATTACATGCCGATTGTAGGAACTTTCGGAGTTGGAAGGAGGTCAGCCTGGGCACCCTGGCTAGTCTGCCGCTACGCAGGCTCATAAAAACCGAGCCCTTTGCCGGAGGAAAACCTTACAGAACACCCCAGACATATACAAACCTCCAAACTGTCCTGGATCCGACGGGACAGACACGGATTACCGTTGGTCCTGGTATGGCTGAGCCATGTCCCAGTCTAAAGTGTCTCTCTGAATTTAGGAAGCAAAAACAGCTAATTGCAATGATGAAGCAGAGAGCCGTCCGCCCACAGGAATAAGGCTGGTCGGACATATTATAAAGCTGTCGGACGACACTATATCCCCCCCCATGTGCACGCTCGGCCGACCATGCCTGTGTTCTCAGGAGAGACGGGGAAGTAAGTCAATGCAAGACGTCTCTGGTGGTGGTCGTCTATCTCCTGTAAAAACAAAGGGATTAGACGTGTTGAAATTCAGCTGCTATATCCTGCCTGGATGGCCCCCACATGTCAGCTGGTCCTGCTGGAGCTTGTGACGGTTATCTAATGTGTACGGCTTAAAAAGCGTTAACCTACGGCTAATATAAAAAATGAGAATCATACATCACAAAGTGCATGACAACCTCTAACAAAGCTAGAACCAGCCCTGTACCTCACATGGATCCAGAGATCTCCTCAATCATTGCTCTGCTAGATTTATATCAAGCTGACAGGTCAGCTCTTGCCCTATTACAGCACAGGGGGATGTCCTTGCCCTATTACAGCACAGGGGGATGTCCCCTCTGCTGTAGCTCTCGCCCTATTACAGCTCAAGGGGGTGTCCCTTCTGCTGCAGCCCTCTCTCTATCATAGCTCAGAAGTTGTGTCCTTTCTACTGCAGCTCTCTCCATATTACAGCTTGGGGGCAGGTCCTTTCTGCTACATATCCCTGCTTGTCACAGCTCAGGGGGCAGGTCTTTTCTTCTGCAGCTCTCTCCTTATCACAGCTCAGGGGTTGTGTCCTTTCTTCCACAGCTCTCTCCCTATCACAGCTCAGGGAGTGTGCCATTTCTGCTGTAGCTTTCTCCCTATCACAGCTCAAGAGGATGTCCTTTCTGCTGTAGCTCTCTCCCTATCACAGTTCATGGGGGGAGTGTCCTTTCTTCTGCAGCTCTCTCCATATCAGAGTACAGCGGACGTGTCCTTTCTGCTGCAACTCTCTCCCTGTCACATGTCATGGTGTGCGCCCTTTCTCAGAGGGCAAATCCTGTCTGCTGCAGCACTCTCCGTGTAACTGTCACAGCTTCTAACAGTAGATCTGGCTGGTGGCAGTTGAAGGACAGAACTGAGCATGTGCGACCACCTCAGAGAGGTGGACAGAAAAATAAGGAGAGAAACAGCAGGTGGCGCTCTACAGATAAATATTACTGACTGATAACTCGGTGGCTTTACTACAATTTTTTTTATTAAATGCATTTATAAAAGTATTCCTATCCAGGGGTTAGCTTGAAAAATGTAGAATATTTTTGCAGAATAACACCAGAATTTGACGCCAGAAAAAGACGGCGTCGAGGACTTGTGTTTACTTTTTTATTTTAGGGAGAGATGCTATTTCAGACCTGTGTGGACGCCTTCAGGTCTCAGTAAAGGTCTTGAGATGTGCACACACAGACATACCACCGACGAGACCTCAGCTCTAGGTAGAAGGTCTGCTGAGATCTTCCAGAAATATAAGAGAGGCCCAAAAAAAACGAGCAAGAGCAGGAGCTGTCACAACAGGTCGCGTGTGTGGTGAGCGAGCAAGGAGGCAAATTCCTATCATCCCCGTCCTGCAGACAACATACCGCGACCTGCCCCAGAAACGCGTCGTAGCCTCCGGGGGAAAACTAGACTTATATGGTCTTTACTAAGGATCTCCTCAAAAAGACTTGGGAGGAAGAGGAGGATCTCAAGAAACCTGCTGAGACACATCCAACGCCGAGACCAGGAGGCGAAAGGAACCATAAATATCACAGAGAAGGACATTTTTTTTCGTAAGGCCAATGAAAATTATATAAGATAACGGAAATCTGTCTTTGTTGCCCATAGCAACCAATCACCAAAACCAGAGTAGGAAAGCCAACGCTGAGCTCTACCAGGGTTGATAAATGGGAGTCATGGTTTTCAGCATTTGTAAATGATTGTAAAATACATAATTTTTAGCAATTTTTTGTTGTGTAGAGCGTTTTTCTGGCATTTTCAACTAGAAAAAACAAAACACAATACTAAAATAGTTTCCGACAGTCCCAAATTTACTGGTATTGCCTTAGACTTTCAGAGATAACCCTGGCAAACCACCCCCAAAGTGGGCAGGGCAAGTTTGGGGAGAGGCTGGGTTTTAAACGTCCCAAAATTTAGAAGTCTGTACCGAAAAAAAATCCATAAACCCCCAAAATACCATCAATACCAAGAATGGTGTGAATGTAGACTTTAAAGGGCTTTTCCAGGATTTTACTATCAGGATAGGTCATCAGTATCTGATCGGTGGAGGTCTAACACCCGGAACCCCGCCGATCAGCTGTTTGAGAAGGTACCGGCGCTCCTGTGTGCGCCGCTACCTTCTCGCAGCTTATCAAGCACAGCGCCGTACATTGTCTAGTGGTTGTGCTTGGTACTGCAGCCCAGGTCTATTCACATGAATGGGGCTGAGCTGCTCCTAGGCCACGTGGCCGATGAACGTGACGTCACTGGCCTAGGCAAAGCTGAAAGAAGGCCTCAGCGCTCACGGGAGCGCCGGTGCCTTCTCAAACAGCTGATCGGCGGGGTCCCGGGTGTCGGACCCCCACCAATCAGATACTGATGATGGGGCATTTATTTTTCAACTACTCCTTAAATCGGTTGTTCTGGACTTTTACATGCAATCCCCTATCCTGACGCTAGGACGTCCCTGATCCCCACCGATCATCTGTTTTACAGAGGTTGTGGAACTACACAGCGCCGTCCATTGCATAGTGGACAGAGCGGGTTACTGCAGTGCTGCTCCTATTCAAGTGAATGGGAGCAGCACTGCACTATACAATGGACAGAGCTGTAACAGCTTATCTGTGGCGGTGCGAGGTGTCGGACCTCCGCCAATTAGACAATGAAGACCTTTCCTGAGCACAGGCCATCACTTGTAAAATTCTGGACAAGCTAAAATTCTGTTTTGCCTTAAATAACCAAATATCTGCCTAGCAAAATACATCATAACCAGCCAACCGTGACGCCAATGGAGTCATCTGCATAAGCAAGAAGCTGGCAGCGTGCGATACTTGTCATCTCACAATCCACAGGAAGATGCTGACCCCCAATCAGATACCAGCGCAGGACTCACGGAGCCAGAGGGGCTTACAGCTGCTTCATAACAACTGCCTCTACCACTGGCAGACCACTAGACCACTGAGCTGGTGACACCCCTTATTGCAGCAGGACACTAAGAGCCAGTTCACACTGAGTTTTTTTGGCGCTGATTTTGATGCGTTTCCACCTCTAAATCGGTTCCCAAAAAAAAAAAAAACCTCCCATTCGTTTCAATGGGAAGCAGCACATTTTGACCCCTCACTTTCTGGCGTGGTAAAAATAACAAGCTAAAAATGCAATTTTGTAAGCACCCATTGGTTAAAATTAAAAAAAAAGCCAAAAAAATAAAAAATAGTACCAAAAACATAAAAAAAAAAAACAATATGTGTTTTCTGTATTGAATTTTGTAGGCGGATTTTCAAAATCTGTTGTGTGAACAAGGGTACCTGCAGATTCCAAAACAGAAATTCCGTACGGCTTTTCCTGTGGATTTCTGCGTGTTTTCGCACCAAAAAAACGCATGTGTGGTGCAGATTCAATGCTGTTTTGCCGCATTCCATTGAAAAGGGTGAAATCCGCACAAGAGACCCGCACACAGAATTGACATGCTGCAGATTTCTAAGGCCTCATGCACACGACCATATGGATTTTGCGGTCCGCAAAAAAACACAGATGACGTCCATGTGCATTCCGTATTTTGCGGAACGGAACAGCTGGCCCCTAATAGAACAGTCCTGTCCTTGACCATAATGCGGACAATAATAGGACATGTTCTATTTTTTTTGCGGAACGGAAATGCGGACAGACGGAAACGGAATGCACATGGAGTACTTTCCGTTTCTTTTGCGGACCCATTGAAATGAATGGCTCCGCATATGGTCCTTAAAAAAACAGAATGGACACGGAAAGAAGATAAGATTGTGTGCATGAGCCCTAAAGGTCAATTTCCGCAAGGAAGGAAAAAGCAAAGCGTACATGAGATTTGCCTAATCTGATACACTCTGCTAGTACTGCGTTACGCATCAGAATCCACGAGGAAAATACCCGCATAATCCGCACCGTTCGCAGGTACCCACGTCAGCATTAAATCCTGAGGTACGCAGCAAATCTGCGCGGGGATTAGCCCCACCGCCGTTTAGTAGGACCGATCCTCCGCCGTTACAGGCTAACCCGACACGCACGCTACTTATTTCCACAGCTGACTGGCACAGACAAAAATCCGCATGGAAATTTTCCATAGTACGTGAAAGGGGTTGTGGAAATCCTATTCCCATGCATGCGATGATCTGAAGCAGATTGTGTCAAATCTGACACGTGTGAACAGATCCCTGTGCAATCTGTATCCCCCCAGACCTTTCATCTGCGCACATTCTGACCCCTCTATAAATACCTCGCAGCTGCTTCTTCCTGTGGAAACTGAACCACGACGGGGGGTCCTTCCAGCCCTGACCTCCAGGCAGTCTCGCCTCCACAGTCTCTTAACGACTGCTCCAATATTATCCAAAAAGAGGGTCAGGGCGCTTTTCACGTGAAGCAGATTTTGTTGCATAAAATTTCAGCGACTGAAAATCAGTTCCATTCACCTGAACTAAGTCCCGCCAAACAACCCCAGTCAGATGAACGGAACCGATTTTAAAAGGGTTTTCCTAGATTTTTATACTGATGACTTAGACCTCATGCACACGACCGTATGTACTTTGCGGTCCACAAAAAACAGATCCCCCCCCCCCCAAAAAAAAAACGGAACGGACAGGGAAAGAAAATATGTTCGTGTACATGAGCCCTTATCCTCGGATAGGTCATCAGTGTCTGATCGGTGGGCGTCCGACATCCGGTCCCCCACCCGATCCGCTGTTTGTAGAAACTTTGCGGCCTTCTCTTTGCTCACCCAACACAGCGCCGCACATTGTATAGTGGCTGTGCTTGGTATTGCAGCTGATCCCCATTCACTTCAATCGGGCTGAGCTACGCCTAGGCCACGTGACTGATAAACGTAATGTCACATGGCCTAGGGAAAACTGTGGGAAGGGCGCGGCACTAGTGCTAGCGCCTCCTCAAACCAATGATCGTGGGGGTCCCGGATGTTGGACCTATCCTCTGATTAAAAAATTTCTCGGAAAAACCCCTTTAAGTCACAAAAACTTTCTGCCATGTGTGAAGACGTCCTTACATTGACAATTATTCATTCTCTTGCCTATATCCATACGGCTATCTTCTCAGTCCTCAGGGATCACTGCCATATTTGCCAACTCCCGTGGAAAGTCTGGAGCTTCCCAGAAAAAGGGGAGACCTGTCGGACAAGAGCTGGCAAACCTTCTGGAATTTGGAGGGCATGGAGGACTGCTTTCTTCAGGAAAACAGCCCTCCATAAACTTTTAACTCTACACGCCACGGCGGATGCTGTATCATCAGATGTAGCACTAGGGCCTTAAGTGCAAAAAGGGGGTGGAAACATCACGCAAAGGGGCGTGACCCATCACAAAAAGTGATGTGACCTGTTACAGGGAGTGGTCTATAGAAAGGGGGTGTCATTGC
Organism: Rhinella marina; assembly: GCA_900303285.1. Taxonomy (NCBI): domain Eukaryota; kingdom Metazoa; phylum Chordata; class Amphibia; order Anura; family Bufonidae; genus Rhinella; species Rhinella marina. The sequence goes on along the minus strand of ONZH01016968.1, from coordinate 378,458 downwards.
ACAAAAAAAAATTTCAGCAGCACAATTTGTGTGCTGCACTCACCTACCTTCTGGATGCCTTGATTAAAAATTGGCAAGCATAGACATGGCCCAACTTTCCCAGTTCTCATTCCTTAACACCTATTAAAGGGGTATTCTCATCTTAGACAATGGGGGCATATCGCTAGGATATGCCCCCATTGTCTTATAGGTGCAGGTCCCACCGCTGGGACCCGCACCTATATCCAGAACGGAGCGGGAAACGCTGTGCCTGGAGGACCCCGGAGCCAGCGCTCGGCTATTTTCGGCGGCCCCATTGAAATAAATGGAGGGCGGGTGTGCATGCGCAGTGCGCCCTCATTCAGTTCGGGGGCTCCGTTCTTGATATAGATGTGGGTCCCAGCGGTGGTACCCGCACCTATAAGACAATGGGAGAATAACCCTTTAAGCATGCATCATTGACCACCGCTACATACAGTGTCCTCCTTAACGTGAGCAAACAAGCTCATAGCAAGATCGGTCTCTGATGCCACCAGATGTAAGGCAGCTATCCTATAAGTCAGTGTTCGACCCTTTATACAGGCCTTGGATAATAAATAAGCCAGCATCTCATCTGCAGACAACTGTTTCGGGGTGATTGCCCTTCATCAGTGCGAGCAGAGAGAACTGGCTTAACTGTGTGAGAGGCCAAAGTCAGGATTTGGGGGGTACTATCACGCCGATTAAGGCTCTCTCTCCCAATGAGAAACAGTACCCCCCAAATCCTGACTTAGGTCTCTCACCCAGTTAAGCCAGTACTCTCTGCTCTGCATTGATGAGCGGAAATCACCCCAAAACAGCTGTCTGCAGATGAGGTGCTGGCTTACTTAATATCCGAGTCATGTCTCAAGGCCTATTTAAAGGGTCGAACATTGACTTATAAGATAGCTGCCTTACATCTAGTGGCAATAGAGGCAGAGCTCTTTAGGAGATCATTTCCATCCCTTCTTCCCAGAATTCCAGAGGAACAGGTATGGCCTATAAGTCTCCTCACGCCAACTAAAGGGGTTTTCCGAGATTTAACTACTGATGACCTATCCTCTGGATAGGTCATCAGTATCTGATCGGTGGGGGTCCGTCACCCGGGACCCCTGACGATCAGCTGTTTGAGAAGGTACTGGTGCTCCTGTGAAGAGCCGCTACCTTCTGCCCACTCACCAAGCACAGCACATTGTATAGTGGATGTACTTGGTATCGCGCTCAGCCCCATTCACTTGAACGGGGCTGAGCCACTCCTAGGCCACGTGACCAATGAACGTGACGTCACTGGCCTAGGAAAAGTTGAGAGGAGGCTGAGATACTCACAAGAGTGGCAGTGCCTTCTCAAACAGCTGATCGTCGGGGATCCTGGGTGACGGACCACACCGATCAGTAGTAAACTCCTGGAAAACCCCTTTAAGGCTCTCTCTCCCCACGGAGAGATAGTACCCCCCCAAATAGTAATTGAGAAAACACCATTCAGTTAGAGGGGTATTCCGGTTAGAGAAAGTTATCCCCTATCCACGAGAATGGGGGCCTGTACCCTGTGGAGCCACCCCATTTCCAAACAGCCGATTTGTATTTCAGGGGTGCTCCACAGGGAACGGAGCCCCTGTTCTTGTGATCAGTGTGAGTCCTACCGATCATGAGATCAAATAACTATTCCCTATCCTGTGAACAGGGAATATCTTTCTCTAACCGGAATATCCCTTTAACTGGGAAAGCTGGGTGACGACCATTAAAAGGGCGACTCACAGTCCTACAATTAAGGTGCTTTCACGAGTAGAGAACAGGATCAGAATTGTGTCACAAGACCAATTAATGCACGTCAAATCCAAGCGCGTTTCAGTGCGAGTTCCTGCAGTTTTGCAATGCGTTTTTTGGCAACATGGCGTCTACAGGTGAATTAAGCTGAAGGCACTCGATACTGGTGCTACTCGGTAAGTTTGAACGCACACTAATCGGGAAGGTTTGATTTTGGTGGAAATTCAGTGTTTGAATGGCAGGGCAGACGGGGAATTCACACTCACGCAATTAAGTCACAATCTGCATCCAATTAATAGTCTACCCTGAAGAAAACTATTAAATAAGACCCTTCAGGAATTCAATATTCTGTTTCATAGAAGCCGGGATTTCCTACGCACATGGGACCCGCAATTAATTCAGTTTTCCATTAAAAGTATGCAAATAAGAGCTTGGCGGCTTGTTTAATGCAAGTAAATTGCCTCAGCGTGCATCTGGGAGAAAGGGTTAAAGGATCGGTGTATTCATTCTGTACGTCAGGACTTGGACGAGTATCTCACCGGCCTGACTCATATTCTGCACAATAGAAAGAAATGGGAGAATAAAAAATGATAGGTTCTAGTCCAAGAAGGCTGCATTCACATGCGATGGAAGAAAAATGGAGGAAATCCATGGAGATCTATCAGGTTCTCACAGAAATCTCCAGAGAAAAGAAGTCTACAGCTCTGAACATCACCAAGAAATGGATCAAGTCCGTCAGCGCTCGTTATTACATGAATGGGGGGATGAATGACTTTTAAAGGCTTGGTCCAACTGGGACATTGATGGCATATCAATAGGTAGGACCGGGTCCTAGAGGTGGGACCTGCACCTATCTCCAGAATAGGGCCCCTGAAGGGAACGGACACTGGTGGCTTGGCCAGTGGATGGAGCGGTGGCCACGCTTGCGCGGTGCGCTCACCATTCACTACTGTGGGAATTCTGCGCCCTCGATCTCTATTCACTTCGGGGGCCCATTCTGGAGACATGACCAGGTCCAAGAGGTGGGACCAGCACCTATCTGACGTTGATGGCATATCCTTGGGATGTCCATCAATGTCAACCCTTCCAATATGATCATCCGTCCTCCATTCAGTCTTCATATTGTTGGTACACAACACGATGTACTGAGATGAACAATGAATTTTGGTGCTGGAGATATAACCAGGTCCCAGAGGTGGGACCAGCACCTATCTGACGTTGATGGCATATCCTTGGGATATCCATCAATGTCCCAGAGAGGCTAACCCTTCTAATATGATCATCTGTCCTCCATTCAGTCGTCATGTTGTTGGTACACAGCTCGATGTACCGATACAAACAATGAATTTTGGTGCTGGAGATATAACCAGGTCCCAGAGGTGGGATCTACACCTATCTGACGTTGATGGCATATCCTTAAGATATGCATTAATGTTCCTGAGGGACCAACCTCTTTAATATGATCATCCGTCCCCCATTCAGTCTTCATATTGTTGGTACACAGCTCGATGTACGGAGACAATGAATTTTGGAGCCGGCTGAAAAATACAATCACCGATGAAGAGCCGCAACTCGGTGATCAGCAGCATGTTTACATGGGGCACAAATATTCCTCATTCCTGATAGTCGGGCTCTTAGCCCAGTGGTCCCCAACCTTTTGTAGGTCGTATTCCACTTTCAAATATGACAGATGATGTGTAACAATGGCCTAGGGATGTCATTTTGGTCTCATCAGAAAGGTGGGTTGCTCCTGGCTCATGACTGATTTGCCATGAGAACCGGTGAACAGATGGACAATTCCTCTGCTGCTGCCATGGTCTCTTACAGACTTTCTCTCCATTATGGCTCATAAATGCGGGTTCCCGTGAAGAATCGACCACCCCTTCCCCACCATAACACCCATACGACCTAAGCCGGCATATGGACAGACGTTGTGTCATGGCTGTGAATAATATGATTGGACTCTACCAATTTCTACTAATGCTAGGACCTTCCTAGCGCCACTAGTGGACAATAGCTTCAGGAGCTCCCAACAGACGGGCAAACAAATGCAGGTGGCCCAAGGGCTCCATGTGGCTCTTTAGCCACTAGTTGGGGAACACCGCTATAGCCCAAGGTCTCCAGTGGGAAAAGCCCTTAAAATAACAACCCCAGACCTCACCCATCTCCAAAACGTATTCCCGAAATTAACTTAGAGAGCGCCGGCTCGGCTATTTGTAGGCCAACAAGGAGTTGGCCCTCGAAAAGCACGTAATGCCTATCCACACGTTAAGGGATAAATGGATGATGGTCAGGGTTTGTGAGTGTCCCCTGGTTTGAATGAATGGAGCTCTACTTTCAGTGTTTATGGGACTGGTGGAGATAGCCGAGTCCGCTATCTATATTGGTCAATGAATGTAGCAGTGGGGTGCATGCATGATCAACACTTCATTAAAGAGGACCTCTCCCCTCTCCTGACATGCCTGTTTTAAAAGCTTCATGCATTCCCCATGTAATAACAATTCTGGAACATCTATTCTCATGTCTCTATGTTGTGCCAATACTTTATTATTTCTACTAGAAGTTATGAATGAATTGCTAGCAGTCTGTAGTAAGGGTACAGAGGGGAGGTAACCAGTTGGGGGTGTGTATCTGCACAGTCTGACTCTAGCCAATCAGTGCTGCAATTGTCAGACTGTGCAGGGACACCCCCCCAACTTGTTACCTCCCCTCTGTTCCCTTACAGCAGACTGCTAGCAATTCATTCATAACTTCTAGTAGAAATAATAAAGGAATGGCACAACATAGAGCCATAACAATAGATGTTCCAGAATTGTTATTACATGGGGAATGCATGAAGCTATTAAAACAGGCATGTCAGGAGAGGTGAAAGGTCCTCTTTAAGTGATATTTTTGGTGGGCCAACCACTTTATGAGCAAGAGAAAAGACATTGGTTGCATATCACCATCAAAATCCCATCATGAGGGTTCAACCTTTGTGATGTCTGTTGCTGGAATGAAGTAGCATCCTACGGATAGCGCTACCCAAAGCCAACATTTTTTTCCTCAACTGGACACTCAAGGCATATGCTGAGGACATGCCTCCAAAGTCTGTCATGAGACAACTCCTTTACTCTCAGAGTCCTAACTTCCCAAAAAAAGTCACGGGGATCCAGGAAGCCGAGGTCTACTCTAGGGTGCGTTTTGCGCTGTCCATTTACCCAACAAACCAACACCAAGACACTAAACAGTGACTAGGCTCAAGTCGAATACGTCTATTAGTGTCTATACTGGTTCCTGTATTATGGCCAGAAAAGTCACTTGAGCGAGAAATTTTTCTGAAAAAAGCTTGAAGTAAATTAATAGACACACACACATAATACTGAAGAAGAGGAAATCAAGCCCACATTCCATCCTCTGATTTATTTCCATATTTTAACCATTTTATGTGAGTGAACGGGATGTAATATTTTCTGGTGATCTCAACAGGAGACATCTTCAGGTCCACTCATCTAGAAACACTTCATAAAAGTACAATCAGATCCATCACTTAACCTCCCAGCACATAATACAACCACAAAGCCCTCATCCGACGAGTAATTCTGACAGATACATTAATATGTCATCCACTGAGTCTGGATTTATGTTCCCTGCAAAAGAACTTTCAATCTCCTCATTTGCTCTTACGGAGGAGTCAGTGCTACATAGGAACCGAGTTAAGTGAATGTGCATTAAAAAATAACCAAGAGAAATACTAGCTAGAAAGTCTGAGGGTCTTTATTCTCGAGGTGGTTGCCGTCTTGCTGGCAAGTTTCCGAGTCGCGGTTCTCTTGCGGGCTGCAGCAGGTTTTATCCTTCATCCTTCCACGGCCTGCTACCCAGAAGAATCCCCAAAAGCATGATGCTAACCATCTGCATGCTTTAAAGGGTTTATCCAAGACTAATACAGACCTCCCCAAAGTGGGCGACCCGCGGTAGAAATCATACTTACATTATACCACAGTCCATCACAAAATACATCCCCAAAAAACTTCCACTGACCGGATGTGAGGAAGGCTCAGGCGGCCCCCTGGGCATCGGCCCACCGGGAAATTTCCCTGTAAGCTCTATGGCCAATCCACCCCTGGACATGTGACTGCTGAAGCCAATCACAAGCCCCAGCAGTGACAACTGGTCAGGGGAGCAGGTCACCACTGCGGCCTACGATTGGCTGGAGCGGTCATGTGTTCCCCTTTTGACAGATGTTGTTTTCAGTGTTGTAGTGAGAGGAACAGCTGGCCCGGGAGTGACAGACACCGAACCCAGCAGCAGGAACCAGGTAAGTATGATCTCCACCGTGGGTCAGCCACTCTGGGAGGTCTTTATTAGTCTTGGATAACCCCTTTTAACCCAAAAAAAAACGCAGCCTATTTTGGACTTCTGAACTTTTTTCATACCTCCGCATTTCACTGCTGCATTTCTTCTTCATTTTACTCTTCTTCAAACGTCCTCTGCTGAGTTCAGAATGAACACCCGAATGAAATGCGGTGGAACGGTTGCGCCACTGGAGGCAGCCATTCACAGAGTAGCTCCTTAGCAGGGAGATCCTCAGAGCCTCCTACCCACACAGGTAGCTCCAGATGGGCCATTCTTCTCCGGGCAATCAAACTACATATCAGTGGGTTCTCCGGGCAGATCAGCCTTCTATAGGGCATACTAGAACAAAACTCACCCTTCTGCCCACTCTACAGGTCTATATCAGGACTACAGGAGTGCTGAAGGACTTGTAGAGTATCGTTGGTTAGCGCATCAGAGGACTATTGGTAGGACTTGTTTTATTGTCTGGGGACTTTTTCACTTTTCATGTTTACTTGTAAATGTTGACCATGGCTAGATACTCCGGTGAAAACTTCTCCTTGGTCAGGTAAAATGTTTTGATCTGATGAACCAGTCTTTGAAAGGTGGGTCTCTTCCATGTTCAACATCTACATGGAAGCCAATAGGCAAGCCGGCAAATTTTTACAAGAGGACGGCTTTTGGCTGTAGGACTCACTGAGAATGACTGATACAAATGGACCGAATTAACATCGACCGATATGCTTCTAAGACCCAGGGAGGGTCTTAGCCTATATATCGGCAACTTGAAAACTCATCCAGGAGGTCTCCGAATTTTCCAGTAGCTTTCAAGATGTATTGGGAAAGTCGGCAAATATGATTCAACGGGAGACAAAGGGAAGTCCAGGCCAAGTCTGTAAGGGCAGGAGCTTCCATTGTCCTGGATTAGAAAAACATGGCTGCCTCCTTCAAGAGCAGTGCAGCACCAAACCAATCCACAAGTTGAGTGCGGTATTGCAGCCCAGCTACATTCACTTCCAAATGTCTGAGCTACAATAGTAGACAACCTATGCACAGGTGGGTTTCTGGAAGAAAGCCTTTAAAGGGGTTTTCTGAGATTTTCCTACTGATGACCTATCCTCAGGATAGGTCATCAGTATCTGATCGGTGAGGGTCCGACACCCAGGACCCCCACCGATCAGCTTTTTGAGAAGGCACCGGCGCTCCTGTGAGTGCTACGGCCTTCTTTCAGCTTTTCCTAGGCCAGTGACGTCACGTTCATCGGTCACGTGGCCTAGGAGCAGCTAAGCCCCATTCAAGTGAAGGGGACTGAGTGCGATACCAAGCACAGCCACTGTACGATGTACGGTGCTGTGCTTGGTAAGCTGCGGGACACCCGGGACTCCCGCCAATCAGCTGTTTGAGAAGGTAGCGGCACTCCTGTAAGCACCGCTACCTTCTCAAACAGCTGATTGGCGGGAGTCCCGGGTGTTGGACCTCCACCAGTCAGATACTGATGACCTATCCCGAGGATAGGTCATCAGTAGTAAAATCCCGGAAAAACCCCTTTAATCCTATACAAATCCTTTAATTAGATTCCAAATTAGTTTTGAGGTGAAAAAATAAAAAATCACAACTACATGCAGGTTTTTATTACCTGTAAAAATTATACACCCAAAAAAAAATTAATTGAAAAAAAATGTATGTTTCCACTTTTTGTTTTGCTGCAAAATGCATCATTTTTGTACAACGGCAAAAAAAAAAATTTCCAAAAAAATATGCCGACACCGTATGTGGTTATGGTTTTTGACCGCAACACATCTACTACCTGCGACCTCGCCCTTATCGCGGTTATGACCCTAAGATACAAGAAAATATTCAGAGACCAGTAAGTGCTGCCATATGTCATCCACGACCCAGACAGATAATAATACCAGTCAGGTGAGCTGCTCCTGGAGGAAGCCCGCGCTCTGGGCAGAGATCCAGCTTAATAATTAGTACCTGCCTTTCGGCAATTACAAGACAGTTGCGTGATCCATCCCTCACTACGTCGGCTGCAAAACTTTGTGAAATTCTCTTGTCAGAAAAAAACTTTGAATGATTTATGAGGGAATCCTCATTGAAGATCAGTCGCAGCTCCAGCTAGCGGAATCAGTCGGCATCCATCACTTTAGAGCGTGGAAAACCGGTCTAAGCGTGTACTGAAAGTGCAGTCACGGTTTTGGATGTGGTTGCAGTTTTTACAGGTGGAAAAAAAAATTATATTTAAAGGGGTTCTCAGGGAATTAAGAAAATGAAAATACGTAAATATCACTTCATTATAAATATATTCCCAAATACCTTTCATTAGTTATAATGTCCGGGGAGCAATCATCAGGGGAAACAAAATGGCCGCTGTCCTATTAGTACACACAAAACCTGTCCTAATCACACAGGAGGACAAGTTACTTCACAGCACTGAGGTAAATAGCTGCCTCATCTTCCTCTCTGCTCTGCTTGTCAGGGATTATGATCCTGAATACAGATGATAAGATCTTCAGCTGAATCTTTGTAGGAATTGAGGAGATGTGGCTAATGAGCAGCAGCATTTGTATGTAGTCTCCATTACCACAGAAGGTCCTGTCCGTCCTCTCTGTACTTCATGTCTCCTCATGGACTCCATTCCCACAAAGATTCAGCTAAATATCATTTTAAACTGTATTCAGGATCATAATCCCTGACAAGTAGGAGAGGAAGATGAGGCAGCTCTTTACCTCAGTGTTGTAAAGTAACTTGTCCTCCTGTGTGATTAGGACAGGTTTTGTGTGTACTAATAGGACGGCGGCCATTTTGTTTCCCAGACAAAACGAGCCATTATAACTAATGAAATATATTTGGGAATATATTTATAATAAAGTAATATTTACATATTTTCATTTTCTTAATTCCCAGAGAACATGTCACCTATAAAAACAAAAACCGCACCAAAAACCACCTGCAGATTATAAAATATAAAAGAAAAATGTTTTCTAAAGTAGACAAACCCTTCAAGAGGCACGGCTCCTGGTTATGTAAAACGTTAGAGGCCTCAGCTGTGCCAGGTCAATCAACGTGAAGGACACGCTCTCTCGGCCTCTTGTTACCCTTTAAAGGTGTGAGGTGCAAGAACCCTGACACCGGTCTCCAGTGTCATTAATGCATGTCATACCAAAATCCACAAGTGGTAAGCCTGGCATGTGTGACACAGTCCAATCCACAGACTGTGTGTCTCCATCAAGGTGGAGAGATCCTTCAAGAAAACTTCAGCAAAGTCAAAGTGACCGATACGTCCGGTTCCTATTTACAGAAGTCTTTCTGAGTGTCCAATACAGATATTGTGAAGACGGTGTATGAAATAAAATCAAGGAAAGGCCTCTCTACCTAAGATTAACAATCATCCTTCAGTCACCCTATTTGGTCATTTCAAGGAAGTCTAGGTGGCAATCAATACAGCTGCCATTATAGATCCTAAAGCAGTTCGTTGTATAAGTCATGAAGGTCACCTTGATGGGGCCCAAGAATCCCCTCGAGTGACAAAAAGTGAGTAAAATCACAGAATGTAATACTACCATGCTTGGGTCTAGTCAACACTTTGGCGGTAAAAGAGGAGAGGAGGAAAGGTCAATCAGATACCTAGTAAACTCTTTGAAGAGGCTGTCTGTCTGGACAACAGTTTTTTAAGGAGTAGAATGGGTTAAAAATAAAAGATGCATTAGTTACCTGACCGGACGGACATTTACCAGGTCACAGGAAACGGCAGGAGATGCCGATTCAGCCAATCACTGGTTAGGACAGGTCACCACATCTCCTGCCAAGACCAGAATGCAGAGATCGGTTGGGACCTGGTAAGTGTCGGAACGGTAGCAGAGTATTGATGAGGTAAGGAATGCTTCTTTTATCTATTTTTTAACCCATTCTGCTCTGTATTTCCAACAAATTATATTATATAGGACACCCCCTTTAATACAAGTGCTCTTACTCAAAAAAACAAAGTGGGTCTAAGAGGCGATGCACATTGCAATATTAAACTAGTCCTCTACCGTAAACCGCGTGCCTCAAATCATACTCGAGTCATGCACCACTGGCTGCCGCACGTACACGGTATTCTCTGTAGAACTACATGCGGCACCCCCCTGAGGACACAGAGGGCGTACAACTCCGTACTGCAGGAAGACATTGGTATAGCAATCCACCAAGTCCAATTGTCTAATCGTTATATCAGTCAAAACCCTCATATAAGGCCTCCACACGCCAGTGAAAAACGTGGACGTGTGCTGGCCGTGGTCTCCACGGACCACTCACGTATCCATTGACTTTAAAGGGGTTATCTTTCAATTTATATTGATGACCTATCCTCAGTATAGGTCATCAATATCAGATCAGTGGGAACCCAACACCAGGGATAGTGAGCCACTCTACCTCTTCCTAGGTCTTGTGACATCACCGTATATATCGGTCACATGGCCTAGGTGTAAGCTCAGCCCCATTAAAGGGGTTGTCCGAGTTATTTTTTTGTTCTTTATATGTTTGTAACTTGTCAGGTATAACAACTTTCCCATATACTTTGTGTTTCTAAAGCTGCTGGTTTCTCAGAGCTGACTGAGGGTCACATGACCTGTGATGTCACCTTATCTCCCTGGTCTGTGATGTTTCGTGTACAAGCCTCAGAGTTCAGATAACAGTCTGTACACGAGACGTCACTGGCCACGCCCCCTTTCTTTGCCAGACTCCTGCTATCTGCTCTCTCCCTGGATTCCTTCAGATAAAACATTAACCCCTTCAGCCAGAACACAACAAATAGTAGCTGCAGCAGTGAGAGGAGACAAATGCTGGGCAAGGAGCTATAGAGGAATTGTATTGTACAAGAACAGGTAGGGAGAATTTCCTGTGTGTATCAGCAGTGTCATTGTACAGCTGGGACTTGTAGTCCTACACAAACAACATGCTGCTGAGTATTCCAGCAGGCAGACATGTCACTCAGCACTTATATTCACTGCCTTTGCAGAGAAGGGGGGAGGGGCAGAGATTGTTATTACTGTATGTAAACAAAGGCCAGAAGAGAACCAGGGAAATGAGGAAATATAGATTTTTTTTTGCCTAAAACTTGCTGAACTTAGTTATATATTGCTACCCATCAGATTTACAGTGCTATATTTTTTTTTCATAACTTAGACAACCCCTTTAAAGTCAATGGGGCTAAGCTGCAATACCAAGCACCACCACTATACAATGTACGGCGCTGTCCCAGAGCTCCGAGGAGCGTGGCGGCTCCCCGAAACAGCTGATCCCGGCACCCCCGCCGATGTGATAATCCTGAGGATATTATATTTACATCAGTGATTTTCCACTAAAGCATGCCCTATTTTTGTCTGTGATTATGGATCCCTCAAGCACATAATAACCACGAAAACCAAGGACACAACTCTGACGCCTTCCAGGTTCGGCCCTGTGATTTTCATTTTCATTACTAGGATATGCTCAGGAAATTAATTTTCAGTCTAGCAGTATATGAGGAAGAACGGACACAAGAACCAAAGACTGATTCTTCACGGATGAACCCACTAACCATCTTGTCACGGATGTCAACATGGACATGTAAAAGAGGCCTAAGGAAACCTACAAGTGTGACCTGTTCGACAATGACATCCCATAGGTCACTTCTTCAAGGCGCCTCGAGGCTAAAAAACACATACAAGGCATCATCGCTGAAATCCTATATATAGCGAGCACGACAATCTATAGAGATGTCAGGACGGTGACAGAACACCAGATGAAAACCCACGGAGCCTCGCCAGCACTGCAATCATTAAACACGACCCCCAAACAGACCAAACCGCTACGGCGCAACAGTCAACGGTGTAATTTGAGGATTCCTGTCAAATCCCCATTGACACCAAATCCCATAATTATCACTTTGAGCCACGAAAGTACACTCCATAACACCCCTCTCCTACGTCAGCTGACAGAAAAAAAGCCCAAGAATGAGGATAAATCGTCTCGCAGGTACTTGACGGCCGAAACGCATTCAGGAATTTGAGAGATAAGCAGACTGCAGGAGGCCAACGGAGTGATGTAATTTCCTCAAGATGTACGAACAAAGAGGGACTATCTAAAAATCTGCAAAAAGCCCTCTGTACATGTCTTCTGCTTCGAGAGAAAGACAAAGGTGGAGGCTGCAGGGCACCGGTTCTGTCCCTCGTAATAACGCTCATTTATAGGATGCAAATGATGTATCCCCCTGATGCAATACTGTACAGCGCAAAACATCTGCGCCACGGCCGGACCACCTTAATCATCGCAAGCCCAGCGTACACATCCTTCACAACAGCAACAAAGGATCCTGAGGTGGAAATCTGTGCAATTCCGCAGATAATTATTAGATTATCTATGGAACAACGCACATATTCTTCTCCTCCTATAACGGGCATGGGTGTGTTCACCAAATTGCATAATTCTCCATTATCCAGTCAAACGGACACACACTGCAGATCAACCCATCTGCAAGGGTTAATTAAAGAGATCCGTACAGACCAGACTAAGCAGCAGACGGTCACCTCGGAGGGAGTCTAAACTAACTCACCCATTTGCCTGCACTACACGGGTTAATTAAGAGTCGGTATGGATGGCAATAGTTTAATCGTACTTCTCGGGGGGATTGGCATTAGTTAAAACCTTAAGTACCGGAAAGGTTAACCCTGCCATGTAGCACAAAAACACCACGACCTCAAGAATTCTTAAAGATGATGGTACATTCATCCTTAAGGAGGAAAATGTATGACTTCGCCGTCACGGCATGCTGCCCGGATATTAGCAATATCAATGGGTTAACAGGTGGAAATGGGAGGGTGGCATATGCACCTACAACTAGTGGTGCCGGCCATAAACACTAGGGGGGGTCATTAACTAACGGATATACGCCAAAGGTTATTTGCGCTGCAATCTGCAACTTTTCCCCGCTCACGGCGGGTCTAAAAAAGGGGGCATAGTGTGGGCGCGGGCCTGTCTCATTTATCATATTCTACACTTCTTTTCGACGTAGAAAATGTTCTAAATCTACTCCAGCAAGGATGATGGCGCACATTTAGACCACCAGGTGGATGTGCTAAAGTTATGTAGAGGCCGGCACCTCTACATAACTTTGACGGGTACACTGCCAGCAGGGGTTATTAATAAATGACCCCCTAGGTTTTTGTACCTCAATAAGGTAATGGACTAGTGTTTGAAAATTTACCCCAATTTTTCCCTTCAAAACAAGCGTTTCGATACGACTTCCTTCCATTTAAAATGAACATTCCGATACATTCTCCCTCCCTCCAGAAGTAGCGCTCCAATACGACCTCCGTTCAGGACTAGCGTTTCAATACGTCCTCCCTCCCTTCGGAACTAGCGCTCCGATACGTCCTCCCTCCCTTCAGAACTAGCGTTCCGATACGTCCTCCCTCCCTTCAGAACTAGCGCTCCAATACATCCTCCCTCCAGAACTAGCATTCCGATATGTCCTCCTTCCCTTCAGAACTAGCTCTCCTATACGTCCTCCCTCCCTTCCGAACTAGCGTTCCAATACGTCCTCCCTCCCTTACTAGCGTTCTGACACGTCCTCCCTCCCGAACTAGCGCTCCGATACATCCTCCCTCCCTTCAGAACTAGCGTTACGACACATCCTTCCTCCCTTCCGAACTAGCGTTCCGACACATCCTTCCTCCCTTCCGAACCAGCGTTCCGACACATCCTCCCTCCCTTCCGAACTAGCGTTCCGACACATCCTCCCTCCCTTCCGAACTAGCGTTCCGACACATCCTCCCTCCCTTCCGAACTAGCGTTACGACACATCCTTCCTCCCTTCCGAACTAGCGTTCCGACACATCCTCCCTCCCTTCCGAACTAGCGTTCCGACACATTCTTCCTCCCTTCCGAACTAGCGTTCCGACACATCCTCCCTCCCTTCCGAACTAGCGTTCCGACACATCCTCCCTCCCTTCCGAACTAGCGTTCCGACACATCCTCCCTCCCTTCCGAACTAGCGTTCCGACACATCCCTCCCTCCCTTCCGAACTAGCGTTCCGACACATCCTCCCTCCCTTCCGAACTAGCGTTCCGACACATCCTCCCTCCCTTCCGAACTAGCGTTCCGACACATCCTCCCTCCCTTCCGAACTAGCGTTCCGACACATCCTCTTTCTCTTCAAAACAAGCGTTCCGATATGTCCTCCTTCCCCTCAGAAAGAACGTTCTGCTATATCTGTCCTTCAGAAGGAGCATTCTGATACATCTTTCTTTCAGAAGGTGTGTTCCAATTTGCCTTTCCTCCAGAACAAAAGTTCCGATACATTTCCAGAACAGACAAACACATTTGCCTTCAGAACAAGCGTTCCAACAAGCAATTTTTATTTCAGTTCAAAAATTACAGTGTGTTCTCTTTATATATCGACCGTTCCAATCTACATTCCCTAGAGAAAGACCATTCCGATATGCACTCGCTTGAGATCAACTGCTCCGAGATGCATTCCATATTCGTTTCCTCCAACTCAAGCATTCCCATACATCTCTTTCCCTTCGTGTTCCTAAAAGGGTTTTGTTTTTTCACCAGAAAAGAAAGTTCCAATAAGAGTAGGTTCACATGAAGTTTTCTGGAGGGGGTTTTGAGGCAGATTTTCCTGCAGGTCTTCCAAAACCAGAAATTGATTTGAAAGGAATTGGAAATTTAAAGAAAAGCCTTTTTTTCCTGCTGGATCCACTGATGACTTTTGCTGAAAAACTTGCAGGAATCTCTGACTTAAAACCTTCTCCGAAAAGTTCAGTGTGAACCTACCCTTCCCTATATAAAAAGCGTTCTGACAAGTTTTCCCTTTAGATCCATTAAGTTCCGACAAAGGTTCACTTCAGAATAGGCATTCCAGTAAGTGTTGCCTTCAGAACACGTGTTCCTGTAAGTTCTCTACATATTGATTAGGCCTCTTTCACACGTATGATGAAATCTGTGACTAGAGGGTGAGTGGTTTTTCCATGACGATGTCTGTGAACAATCCGTTTTTGGTCTGCGTGTCCGTTTTTTGCCCTCTGTGTGTCATCCGCATCCATCACTCTGAAAACTAATTTCCAAGCATCTCCTAGCAACAACCTGTGATCTTCTACGGACATCAAACGTAAATGTGACCAAGTCCTTACTCTAGGTTCCTTTCAGACCGAACGTTCCGATATGTGTTACTTATGAATAAGCATTGTGTTCCTTTCAGATCCGATAAGTTTCGATATGTGTTCCCTTGAGAACAAGCACTTCCATATTTGTTTTGTTGATTGAGTGTCCTGATAAGCGCTCCCGTCAGAACAAGGGTCTCAATGAGAGCCACCATCAGAACGAGCGTCACGATAAGCGCCCCCGTCAATACGAGAGTCCCGATAAGCGCCCCCATCAATACGAGGGTCCCGATGAGCGTCCCCGTCAATACGAGCGTCCCAATGAGCGCCCCCGTCAATACGAGGGTCCCGATGAGCGCCCCCGTCAATACGAGGGTCCCGATGAGCGCCCCCGTCAATACGAGGGTCCCGATGAGCGCCCCCGTCAATACGAGGGTCCCGATGAGTGCCCCCATCAGAATGAGTGTCCCGATGAGTGCCCCCTTCAGAAAGAGTGTCCCGATGATGAGTGCCCCCGTCAGAACGAGCATCCCGATGAGCGCCCCCGTCAGAACGAGCGTCCCGATGAGCGCCCCCGTCAGAACGAGCGTCCCGATGAGCGCCCCCGTCAGAACGAGCGTCCCGATGAGCGCCCCCGTCAGAACGAGCGTCCCGATGAGCGCCCCCGTCAGAACGAGCGTCCCGATGAGCGCCCCCGTCAGAACGAGCGTCCCGATGAGCGCCCCCGTCAGAACGAGCGTCCCGATGAGCGCCCCCGTCAGAACGAGCGTCCCGATGAGCGCCCCCGTCAGAACGAGCGTCCCGATGAGCGCCCCCGTGAGAACGAGCGCCCGATGAGCGCCCCCGTCAGAACGAGCATCCCGATGAGCGCCCCCGTCAGAACGAGCGTCCCGATGAGCGCCCCCGTCAGAATGAGCGTCCCGATGAGCGCCCCCGTCAGAACGAGCACCCCGATGAGCTCCCCCGTCAGAACGAGCATCCCGATGAGCGCCCCTGTCAGAACGAGCATCCCGATGAGCGGCCGTCAGAACAAGCGTCCAAAAAAAGCGCCCCCAACAGAACGAGCGTCCCAATGAGCGCCTCCATCAGAACAAGCATCCCCATGAGCATCCCCGTCAGAACGAGGGTCCCAATGAGCGCCCCTGTCAGAACGAGCATCCCGATTAGTGTTCCAGTCAGAACGAGAGTCCCGATGAGTTCCCTTGTCAGAACGGGCGTCCCAATAAGCGCCTTCATCAGAACAAGCATCCCGATGAGCACCCCCGTGAGAACAAGCGTCCCAATGAGCGCTCCCATCAGAATGAGCATCCCAATAAGCGCTCCCATCGGAACGAGTTTCCTGAAAAAGCATTCTGATACGTTTTTATTTTTCAGACGTTTTCTTCAGGATATATGTCCCAGTAGGTTTTTCCTCCACAGCGAGCTTTCGATTAAGACAAACGCACTGATTATTGTAATACATTTAAAAAAATTGAAATAAAATAATTGGCGTATGGGGAAAATCTTGCCCGTTCAACGCTCTACTGGTAGCCATAATGACCAGCCATTAAGAAACACTTAGAGGCCCGTCCGTTGAGGTTTCCCTCTCAATGAAGATGGTCGGTTGGAAATTATCCTGTCACCACAGACGCTCGTCCTATCGGCAGAATTATTCAACAGACTGCTGTTTGATATTGCGCTAATGATCACTTTCTTGACCACCGTTTTCGATACCGGAGCGATTTTTAGGCCGTTATTATCGGTCTCAGAGACGATTTGCCCATGGTTATTCGCTGCCGTATCGTCCACAACCGTTGTCACCATAGTAGGGTTCATCTTTATTTGCCGCTAATTATAACTGTGTATGTGATTGATGCTCCTATTTATCGACACCTGACGAATTGCTGCTAAAATTACCTCAGAGTCTGTGGCCACCTCCCTAGCCCACAAGCCCTGCACATGGTCTCCGGTCTATCAAGGGTTAAACTGGAAGGAAACCATATTGTGATAATACATCCAAGCTGAGGCGGCCAAACCGGAAGATTCCAATGACGCCCGGGATAGAGGGGGTTAATGGACAGCCCCCCTACCGTCGCCCTTTTTATAGGCCTCTTTGATTACAGTGTGATTATACATGCCCCCTCCCCTTCCTTTTCCCCCCATCCATTTAATCCCAAAGAATTCCCTAGATGGCCTACCTCATACCGCCCCCCCCCTCCATCCTCAGTGGACTCGCCCGCAGGGCTACTCACATTCTCTGTGTCCCGCTCGTTTACTGTCGGCAATGGCGTCCTGGCTGACATCTTGAGAGGGAGCGCAGAGCTCAGTAGTCTCCCCTCCTCCGCCAGGCCCCGCTATCACACGTTATGTCACCGAGCAATAAATAAATAAAAAAATAATAAAATGTCAGTAAAGGCAGACGACGCTCTCCTCCACAATCACAGCATCCCTTCCTGGGGGGGAGCACAAAAAACGGGGTGTCCCCACCCCTGCTTCAGTCTGGGGTGTCCTCATTCCCTGCAGGTGACATCCAAGGCTGGGAGGAAGCTGAGGTCTTGCTGTTGCATCACTGGCTCCGATGCAGGGTGGAAAAAAGACATAAATCCCAGTGCAATGCAAAAAAATGAATAAAATAAAAATCAATCCAATGCAATAAAAAAAGCAAAGAATAATCCAATTTGTAGATGCAAAAAAATAATAAAATAGGGTGAAGAGGAGGGTGGCCGTGCTCTGGATGGAGTACAGTGAGATTTCTCTCACACATCTAAAGCAAATCAGCCCTGCAGATAGATCTCCTCCTCTTCCAGGACAGCAAATCCTAGGCAGCAAGCTGTACTCTCATCCTCCTCCCCTCTCACCCCCTCCCTCCCCTGTCCAGGAAGAGAACAACTACTTCCAGTGGGATCATCATCATCCTGGGGAAGAAGGGGGGGCTGTCTGGGAAGATTTTGGACTGTAATGACCACGGGACTCGACGCGATACGTCCCCCGGGGCTCGTTTATCAAGAGAAACTGTGCAAGTCACCCATATTGACAAGTTTGCGCCATTTGGAAAACTTTATTACGGACTTGCAGTATTTCGTTAGGGTGTCAAGCAGTTTGTGCTAAGGGCGGGTTCACATCACGTTTTATGCCTCCGTTTGACGTATATGTTAAAAAAAAAAAAAAAAAACACAGCATACCATGTTCTTGTATCCTGCACAGTGCGGTAAAAAAAAAGTATACTTTTTGGGTTTTTTTTTTTTACAAAGGAACTCTGTGGTGAACTGATGCCACTGTATGGCGTCAGTCTGAGGCATCCGTTTGACGTATACGTTAAAAAAAGATACAAAAATACAGCACGGCGCGTTTTTGTATCCTGCACAGTGCCGTAAAAAAAAAAAAAGTATACGTTTTTGGCGGGGAGGGGGGTTTACAACGGAACTCTATGGTGAACAGATTCTACTTTATGGTGTCAGTCGGAGGCATCCATTTAACGTATACGTTGTTGTTTGGTTTTTTTTTGAACAGCTGATCGGCATGTGTCGGACCCCCACCAATCAGATACTGATATCCTATCCGGAGGACAGGTCGTCATTTAAAAAATCTCAGAAAACCCCTTTAAATGTCCCTCTTTTTGACCTGGGAAATAAATGTGCACTAATAAACTAACTAATCTGGTTCCTGTGTATTAGACTTCAAATTATGTACCGTATTTTTCGCCCTATAAGACGCATTTTTCTCCTCAAAAGTGGGGGAAATGTCCCAGCGTCTTATGGGGCGAATACTAATGAGCGCTTCCATTATGGAAGCACTCATTAGTACCGGAGGCCCAGGAAGCGGTGAAGGCTCTGTGCTCACCGCTTCCTGCACCTCGGCTGTCGGCTGTGCAGTGGCGCACTGTGACCTCACGCTGTGCGCGCCGGTTCACAGGACAGCCAGCGGCAGGATGAAGAGAATCGCGCTGGAGGAGAGGAGCGGCAGCATTCGGAGCAGAAGAGGTAAGTGTTTTTATTTTATTTTATTAAGCATGAGGGGGAGGGGGGGTCTGATGAGAGGCATGGGGCTCTTATCTGAGGTCTGATTGGGAGTCATTCACATTGGCGTCTGAGCTGAGGTCTGATTAACATTGGGGGTCTTATTGGTGGTCTGACCTGAGGTCTAATGAAAAATATTTTTTTATTATTGTACTCTTCTAAAACCTTAAAGAAGAACTCCCTCAAAAAATGTTATTCCATGTCCTGCTAGAAATGTACATGATGTAATCTGTAGTGAATGTCATTTTCTTACCAGTGTCTGAATTTTTGACTTATATCATCCTGAAGTTTCTTATCTGTGTCATGTGACCAGCAATTAGACACACCAACTGACACAGAGACTTATGTGTGGACAGGAAGTCTAATTCTCTATGTATTCCTATGGGAGCCTCACTTTCAGTCTCATAGGAATGAATAGAGCAGTTACTGGCTTCCTGTCCTGGGTCAGTTGGAGGTCAGGGAGTTGGTCACATGACCCAGCTACAATAAGAAGAAAGTGGATAACTCTCAATTAGAGTCCCTGATAAGAAGATGACATTCACTATAGATTATATCATGCACCTTTCTAACAGGTCAGAGAATAAAAATTTTTGCAGGAGTTCTTCTTTAAGGGCTGATGTGTCTTATAGGGCGAAAAAATATAGTATTTTTTTCCATTAATTAGTGCAATTTGGATCTTAAAAAGTCTATAATCAGATGATTTTTGTGCTAATATTTAAAGGGGTATTCCAGCACAAGAAAAGAGCTATCCCACGGCTGCACATGCTGCAAAAATTAACAGAAACAGTACAAAACATCTTAAGAATCCCTCGCCGCTTCGGTTCTGATAGTGCTGGGTCTCTGCTGCACCCTACTTCCTCCACGCAACAGGAAATGGCTATGAATGCTGCTCAGCCAATCACTGGCAGCAGCCATGGACCCGCCTCAGCCTGTGATTTCTACATTTTTAAATGATTAAATGATTTTTCACACAATAATCCTTAAAGGGGTCGTGTTACAAAACATATTCTCAATTTTTCAAACCAGCACCTGGATCTGAATACTTTTGTAATTGCATGTCATTAAAATTTTTGTATAGCCACTGAGTTATTCAATAAAATCTACCTGTATAGCGCCACCTGCTGTTTGTTCTTTTCCTTATTTTTGGTCCATCTCAATGAGCTGGTCGAACATGCTCAGTTTAAATTTTCAAAAATCTCTGGAGATCTCAAGAACAAGGAGGACATGATGTAAAACTACAAGGAGGAAGGATCAGGAAGACAAGGATTAGGTGACACGTAGTCACGATGACTCTTTGTAAAATCCCAACATTACTGCAAATTGAATGCATCCTCAGCGTTGGCCACGTCAAAGAAATTTGAAAAGGACCTTGAACGTGTTTGGGTATTTTTGAATGGTCAAAAGACCGCTTGCAGCTTGCTTGTCCATAGACTAGAATGGAGAGGTGGGGAGCATGCTCGACCGATGCTCCATTCATACAGGGACACTTGGACACCCCCATTCTTGGAACATCGGTCAGGCCTCCACCCATCAGAAACTGTGGACGGGTGATACTTTCCAATCTTGGGTCAAACCATAAGTGTGCAAAGACATTACAGAAAGTTGTCGTTTCCACTGTTTGGGGAAGGTCTTTGGGCTCCGGTGCACACAGCAAGTGTACTCAGATCACTTACATCAACCCCATTCAACACCGTTGAGGTAAGTTTTAAGCGCTGATTGGGAGCCAGTCAATCTCATCCAATGTTGATGCCTCAAAAATGTTCTTTTGGCAGAAAAGGACACTCCACAATTTTTTGGAAAGCCTTCCCAAAAGAGCAGAGGATGTAGGGACCCAAACCGTGACAAACCCTGAATGCTGTTTTTAATTGCATTTTTAAAGAAGCTCTCTCACAAAAATTTTTATTCTCTGGCCTGTTAGAAAGCTACCAGATGTAAGTTGCAGTGAATATAATTTTCTTACCATTCACTGTATTTGTGAGTAATAACCTCCCTTCCAATCCTCAGCGGTGTCATGTGAACAACACTCTCATGTCCAACTGACACAGGACAGGAAGTCAGTTACTTCTCTATTCATTCCTATGAGACTGACATTGAGGCTCCCATAGGAATACATAGAGAAACCGGCTTCCTGTCCACACTAAAGATGCTGTGTTATTTAGAAAGTCACAGCGCTAATCACATGACCCAGCTGAGGATCAGAAGGGAGGTTATAACTCACAAATACAGTCACTATAGTTGACATCATGCACCTTTCTAACAGGTCAGAGAATGAACATTTTTGTGGGAGTCCTACTTTAACATAAAAACTTATTAAATTTACCAATGTACTTATGATGTTTGCTGAACGGCAAAAAAAATTTTTTTTTTTAATTTTACATTGGGGAGGTACTGGCTCTCCTTGCAGAGACCAGCTATGTATGGAGACTCAACGCGAGGCTCTAGGGGAAATTAATATGCAAAGAAGTATCTTCCAGAGAAAAACAACTATCTCACTAGCGCCACCATCTGGAATTGGCTCCCTGTGATTCAATCTCTGTTTTTTAAAAAAAAGCCTTGGCACATGACAATAGAAAATAGCCAAGCCAGATATCCAACCACGGACAGCTGTTTTGGAGAGTTTGCCCACCTCGTCAGTACGGAGCAGGATTCTGGCTGGCTAAGTGAGATACCTTAGATACAGGTTAGAGGAGGTACTGGCTAGATGGTTCTCTTTCTCTGTTAGATACCTCATTAGGTTTTAAAGGGGTTGTCTGAGATTTTGATACTGATGGTCTATCCTGCTGGCCAGTGATTGGCTGAGCATGCATCTCCTCAAATTTCTGGCGTGTCAAGACGGGACTAAGGGGTGGAGAGAAGCGGGGACTGGAGTAGCTTCAGTGAGGCAGCAGCATGGAAAACTGTGGGCCATAAACTATATAAAAAAAATTAATACAGTAGTACCTTTAAAGGGGTTGTGCAGTGCTAGTATATTGATGACCTATCCTAAGGATAAGTCATCAATATCAGATCGGTGGGGGTCTGACTCCCAGCACCTCCACCGATCAACTGCCTTCTCTTCCAACAGCTCATTGGCAGGGGTGCCGGGAGTCGGACCCCCGCCGATCTGATATTTATGACCTATCCTGAGGATAACTCATCAATAGTAATCTTGAAAGGAAGTAGAACCAGCCCAGCAGGGGTGGATTGGCAATGTACCTTACCGGGAATTATTGCCTTTCAGCCCACTTCTACCAAGAGGGGAGGAGCAGGGTGGTTAACCCTGTCCCTGCCAACCATACCTCCTCTGTTGGTGTACAGGACATAACATAACATTAACGGTCAGGGGTACTGCACTGCCCTTGCATCCAAGGCATCTGACTAGCCAGAGTCCTGCTCTGTACTGGTGAGCGGCATATACCCCGACACAGCTGTCTTTAATTTACTGTAAAGTGCGGGTGCATGACCTGGAAAGGTATACTGAAGTGACACGGGCGGCTGGTTTTCACAACGATGTTTGAACAGGTCTTATCTCACTCGATGAGAGCGTTATCTTGTGTATTTTGCCAATATTGATTTTGCAAAGTACACAGCTCGGAGAAACGTGGAAGACGCCTGTACTCTACCTTGAAAGACGTCTTCTTATGGCCAACTAATTATGTATCTACAATTCAACGATATTCATCCAGAGAGTATCATTCCAAAAAGGGATCCAAAAGAATTATAGAGCGACCCTCCAGATTAAGGGGAAAAAATTACATTAAAGGGGTTTTCTGGGATTTTATTACTGATGACTAGCTTGGCCGAGCGTGCTCAGGAGCAATTTTCGAGTAGTTTATAATCTGTACACTAATGCATACGCATTTTATAATCTGTACACTAATGCGTACGCATCTTATAATCTGTACACTAATGCGTACTCATCTTATAATCTGTACACTAATGCGTACGCATCTTATAATCTGTACACTAATGCGTACGCATTTTATAATCTGTACACTAATGCGTACGCATTTTATAATCTGTACACTAATGCGTACTCATTTTATAATCTGTACACTAATGCATACGCATTTTATAATCTGTACACTAATGCGTACTCATCTTATAATCTGTACACTAATGCATACGCATTTTATAATCTGTACACTAATGCATACGCATCTTATAATCTGTACACTAATGCGTACTCATCTTATAATCTGTACACTAATGCATACGCATTTTATAATCTGTACACTAATGCGTACGCATTTTATAATCTGTACACTAATGCATACGCATCTTATAATCTGTACACTAATGCGTACTCATCTTATAATCTGTACACTAATGCATACGCATTTTATAATCTGTACACTAATGCGTACGCATTTTATAATCTGTACACTAATGCATACGCATCTTATAATCTGTACACTAATGCGTACGCATCTTATAATCTGTACACTAATGCGTACTCATTTTATAATCTGTACACTAATGCATACGCATTTTATAATCTGTACACTAATGCGTACGCATTTTATAATCTGTACAATAATGCGTACGCATCTTATAATCTGTACACTAATGCGTACACATTAGCGTACAGATTAGAAGATGCGTATGCTACTACTCGAAAATTGCTCCCGAGTACGCTCGGCCGAGCATGCTCGCTCATCTCTACTGATGACCTATCCACAGGATAGGTCATCAGTATCTGATCGGTGGGGGTCTGACACCCGGGACCCCCACCAATCAGCTGTTTGAAAGGTACCGGCGCTCCTGTGAGCGCTATGGCCTTCTCTCAGTTTTTCCTAGGCCAGTGATGTCACGTTCATTGGTCACGTGGCCTAAGAGCAGCTCAGCCCCATTCAAGTGAATGAGGCTGAGCGCAATACCAAGCACAGCCACTATACAATATATGGCGCTGTGCTTGGTGAGCTGCGAGAAGGTAGCAGCACTCACAGGAGCAGTGGTGCCTTCTCAAACAGCTGATCGGCAAGAGTCCCGGGTGTCGGACACCCACCGATCAGATGCTGATGACCTATCCTGAGGTTATGTCATCAGTAGGAAAATCCTGGAAAACCCCTTTAACTGGGGAACAAACAGAACACTTACCTCCTTTTCATTTTTTTGCAGTTGTAGATCCACTAATTCCTGGGTTCCTCTTCTGCCATCAAAAATGGCCGCACCGTTTCTCAGACAGAAACTTCCTACTTGTCCAGCCCTGCTCTTGGATCCAAAAGCAGAAGGGAGTGTCTTGAGGTGTGAACTGGCAGCCCGAGAAGTGGTGTGGCTATCTTGGACGGCAGAAGAGAAGCCCAAGAATTAGCGGATCTACAGCTAAAAATATGAAAAGATGAGTGGTCTGTTTGTTCCCTAATTAAACTGGGAAAGCTGCATTGATAGCATAATTAAAGGGGTTTTCAGAGATATTTTAACTTATAGGTCATCACTATCTGATCTGAACGGCACCCGGGTCCCCCACCAATCAGCTGTTTGAGAAAGTACTGGCTCTCCTGTGAGCGCTGCTGCCTTCTCTCTGCTCACCAAGCACAGCGCTGTCCATTGTATAGTGGCTGTGCTTGGTATTGCAGCTTAGCCCCATTCACTTCTATGGGGCTGAGCTACGCCTAGGACACGTCACCGATGAATGTGTCGTCACTAGGCCTAGGAAAAGCTGTAAGAAGGCCACAGCACTACTAAATGTGTCAGTGCCTTCTCAAACAGCTGATCGGTGAGAGTCTCGGGTGTCGGACCTCCACCGATCAGATACTGATCACTTATCCAGAGGATAGGTCATCAGTTAAAATATCTCAGAAACCCCCTTTAAAGAGGACCTGTCCCCTCTCCTGACATGTCTGTTTTAGTAACTACTTGCATCCCCCATGTAATAACAATTCTGGAACACCTACTCTTATGACTCTATGTTGTGCCATTCCTTTATTATTCCTACTAGAAATTAATTGCCAGCAGTCTGCAAAAGGGCTAGTTGGGTGTTACCAGTTGGGGGGGTGTCCCTGCACAGTATGACACTGGCAGCACTGATTAAATATTGTCAGACTGTGTAGGGACACTCCCCCAGCTGGTAACACCCAGATGGACCTTTTTTGGCAGTGGCAGACGCTCCCTGGGTTGCGTAGTGATCAAGGGGAAAGTGCACCCTTTCTTCCCTCTTGGCACAACCTGGACTTTTGGGGCATCCTGCCTGGTAGTGGTTCTTGATGTTCAGTAGCTGGGCGCATAGCTGGGTAGCTTGATTTATAAAATGCAATCTTAAACAAAAATTGCCTCCAAAGGTATACACAGGCTTTAATGTTTACATGAGGAAATCAAGCTAACAATGTAGGATTTTTCTGGCTATTGGACGTCCCCATAATCCAGAAACATGCAACGTGAGATGCTCAGTGATTTCGGTCCTACACCGACTGATGCATTTGTAACAGGATCTCATAAATATAACTGGGTTAACATTTGCTGAGTAACATCATGTATATATTCACCATGAGCCATGTGAGGCCAGGGAAGTGCTGACTGCTGGATAGGTCAGTGCAGGGATTGGGCATGCTGTTCCTATATCCACAGCATCTGCAATGGGTATTAGAAGATCTTACAACTGCTATTATAGATTTAGATCAAAGAGTTTCAGTTATAGGCAATGTACTGTATGTGTTGCCAATACCGTTGGATGATGCTTACCTAGTAATCTGATATCACTGTTGGCTGCCTGGCTTCTTGTTAGCACTTCTCCATTAGGGCTCAGCTTTATCCCCCTTAAAGGGGTTCTCCAGGAATTAAGAAAACGTAAATACGTAAATATTACTTCATTATAAATATATTCTCAAATATCTTTCATTAGTTATAATGGCTCATTTTGTCTGGGGAGCAATCATCAGGAGAAATAAAATGGCCGCCGTCCTATTAGTACACATAAAACCTGTCCTAATCACACAGGGGGACAAGTTACTTCACAACACTGAGCTAAAGAGCTGCCTCATCCTCCTCTCTGCTTGTCAGGTATTATGATCCTGAATACAGTTTAATATGATATTTAGCTGAATCTCTGTAGGAAAGAAGTTCATGAGGAGACATGAAGTACAGAGAGGAGGGACAGGAATGGACACTGCATACAAGAGCTGCTGCTCATTAGTCACATCTCCACCTCCTCTCATGTCTCCTCGTCATCTCCATTCCCATAGAGATTCATCTGTATTCAGGATGATAATCCCTGACAGAGCAGAGATCAGGATGAGGCAGCTCTTTACCTCAGTGTTGTGAAGTAACTTGTCCTCCTGTGTGATTAGGACAGGTTTTATGTGTACTAATAGGACGGCGGCCATTTTATTTCTCCTAATGATTGCTCCCCAGACAAAACGACCCATTATAACTAATGAAAAGTATTTGGGAATATATTTATAATAAAGTAATATTTAAGTATTTACATTTTCTTAATTCCAGGAGAACCCCTTTAAAGGGGTTGTCTCACCAAAAATAGTCTAGTTTTTTTTTAAACCAGCACCTGGAACTAAACACTTCTGTAATTGCATGTAATTAAAAATGTAGGCTAACCACTGAGTTATTTAATTAAATGTATCTGTATAGCGCCACCTGCTGTATGCTCTTTTTCTGTATTTCATGTCCACCTTAGGGCTTGTTCACACATCAGTTATTTGATCAGTTATTTGATCAGTTGATCAGTGTGAGCCAACACCAGGAGTGGAGGCTACAGAGAGATCAAGTGTACCTGTTCTGTGTTTTTGACCTGCACCTGGTTTTGGCTCACAATAACTGATGGAAATAACTGATCAAATAACTGACCGTGTGAACAAGCCCTTACTGAGGTGGACGCACATGCCCAGTTTAAATCTTCCACAGTCACCAGCCATAACTTCTGTTACAAACTGTGGCAGTTACAGGAAAAAGAGCTACAGCAGAAACGACACCCCCCTGAGCAGCCAGCCTAAAATAAATATAGCAAAACGATTGGAGCAATGAATAGGGGAGATCTCTAGAGCCATGTGAGCAGGGGCATAGCTAAAGGCTCATGGGCCCTGGTGTGAGAGTTCAGCTTGGGTCCTCCTTACCTCAGTATGTTGGGGCCAGGGGCTGCCTCAGGCAAAAATGTAAACGCCCCCTCCCATGCCAAATTCTTGACCAGCTAGTGGTGTAACTTGACCTGCATGCAATTTCCATAATACCAGTGTCCTCTTATTTGGCACAAGGGTCTTTGGCCCCCCTCAGGCTCCTGGACCCAGTAGCAACTGCTACCTCTGCACCCCCATTAATCATGGCATAACCCCTTAAAGGACCCAGTTATTTTGAGTCTTAAAGGGAATCTGTCTCTGGTTTAGACCATGCAACTCTGTTGACTTCACTAGGTAGGGGTTGGTGAGAACAGTACAAACATACCTTTTGTGGAGCTTTTATTATTATTAGTAGTAGTGTGAGTATGAAGTTTTATTCTGCTAGGCTCTGCTCCTGCAAGTGCAGTGGAGGTGGAGCTTTACTGTGAAGTGCTCTTTGCCTTTTTCATTAAGCTGCTCCACGACCAACCCAACAATAAGACCACTATAGCCACACCACATAGGAGAGGGGCTGTGAAGCAGCTCATTGCACAGAACATAGAACATTTCACAGTGAATCTCCACCTCAAAGGCACTTGTAGTAGCAGAACCTGACAGAATAAAAGTTCATATTCACAATACTCATGATAATAAAAGTTCTGTAAAAGGGTTGTTTGTCTTGCTCTCTCGGGCCCCTACCTAGTGCTGTAAGAAGTGGTCATAACTGATGACTGATTCCCTTTAAAGGGGTTGTCTGATCTCAGCCTTTCATGGCCAAGATGGGAATAACCAAAGTAGGCATCGGCACCGGCCAGGGGAGGCAGAGTTCCAGACCCGGA
Source organism: Rhinella marina (assembly GCA_900303285.1). Taxonomy (NCBI): domain Eukaryota; kingdom Metazoa; phylum Chordata; class Amphibia; order Anura; family Bufonidae; genus Rhinella; species Rhinella marina. Next base: position 350,393 of record ONZH01016968.1, on the reverse strand, counting down.
TGAACGTCCGGTGCTTCTCTGTTTCCATAATTCCCATAGCACTAAATGGGAGATATACAAAGCGTAGAACAGAAAGCTACATAGAGGCCGCATAGTTTGCTGTGCTACTGTCACAAATTGAGGGATAAGTGCAGCCCTGAGCTTAACCCCACCTCTGACTCTGCCTACTTGCACGGCCTGTCCTAGGCGACAGCGTACAACTGGACGGCAGTCCCTAGCCTAGGTATGTGCTGGGGCGTACAGGGAGGGGAACAACGGGAGAAAACAATAGACAAAAGACAGAAAACACAATATGAGAATAATCGCCAAGCCGAGGTCAAACCAGGAAGTCACGTCAAAACCAGGGAAACAAGCAGGAAGCCGAGGTCAGAAGCCGAGAGGTAACGTAGTACAAGGGGATGAGACGAGGACGAGGTCAAGTTCAAAAGGCGAAGTCAAAACACAATAGTCATAGTAGCAATCCAAACGCAGATAAAAAGACTAATCACAGGCAACCTGTGGCCAGCAGGTTGCCTGCTTAAATTGGCCCCCAGGTAGGTCACGTGACGTGGCCAGCGTCACATGACCTAATTCATAGAATTAATAACAGCTGAGCGCTGGCTATCTCTGCCAGCGCTCAAAGGCCCCACCTGCTTGTTGCCTAGGGGATGGGGAGAACACTGGCCGCGATGAGTGCGCGCCGGGTTCTCTCCGCCCCTGTTGTCATGGAGACGAGGACGCTAGCCACATCCTCGCTCCTGTACTGAAGCAGGAGACCGCTGGTAAGGAGGGAGAGTGCCGCCGGCTCTCATTCACTGTTATGGAAGTTGCAGCAGAGCGCCAGCCACTTAGTTTTACTGTGGTTTTCCTCAATGTGGCCCTGAAAGTCTGAGATTGGACAACCCCTCTAAAGGATCTGAATTTTTTTCTCATTCTCACATGCCAAGAGCCATAACTTTTAGCTCTTTTGGTGCAAGAAAGCTTGAAAAAACAGCAATTTTGCAATTTTTTAGATTTTCTTTTTGGCTTAAATAGTTACAGCATTCTTTGATAATGATATGAAATTATAAAATTTCTTTCCGAACATGGCGGCACAAAAACTATAACATTTTTTATTTTTCCATTGGCGGAGCTCTGAGAGTGTTTGTTTTTTTACCGAGATGAGTTGATGGTGTTATTGGTACCATTTTGGGGCATGTACAACTTGTTATCACTTTTATTAAATTTCTTTGTGGGATCAGGTGACAAAATTAACAGCAATCCTGATATTGTTTTCATTTTTTTGTTAACAACATTCTTTGTGATAATATTATTGTTTTACAGTTTTGGGTTGTTATGGACAGAGTGATAATATTTTTTTTACTTAAGCATTTTTTTTATTTTTGTTTATTTTTTAAAAAATATTCTTAAACAATTTTGTCTAACTTTAGTCCTACTTGGGGACTTGAACTCCTACTTGGGGACTTGAATACTTCCTAGTATAATACACTACAATAGCTTCTGTACTGCAGTGATTTATGCCTGTCAGTGTAACACTGACGAGCATGATTCACTGAAGTTATTCTTGTGTATTATATTATCAATCAAGCTGAATGGAGTTCAGGTCTCCAAGTAGGCGACTCTGCCAGAGCCGAGTAGGTGCATTAACATGGCAGGCGTGGGGCCATTTTAAGGCCTCTGTCTTCCATATAACTGCATCGCCACCCTAAGATCTCATCGTGGGGTACCCATGGGGCTACATAGGAAGCTCCCACCATGTCGAACCACTTAGATGCCACTTTTGAGCCTACAGCTGATCTTGTGTTTTTGGGTGCACATTCAACACCGCAAACCACAATGAAAATTAACATACTAGAGCAGTTGCCAGCTGTCCGGGCCCCTGCATGCACGCTCTCACAGGATTCCAGAAGCAATGAGCGCTTTCATCAATGCAGATGGAAGCGCTCATTGCTGGAGCGCAGGGAGCTGATGTCACTCACCGCTCAGCTCCCTGCGCTCCTTCCCTCCTTCAGGTCCGCAGCGCTGTGAATCGTGAAGCAAGAAGACTTCTCCTGTTCCACCATTCAGCCTGCACAGATCGCGCTGCCGGCCACATGTGGGTGGAGCCTGTAGACAGGAAATCTGCATAAGCTCCGCCCACACTGTGCTGCAGCGCGATCTGTGCCTGCAGTGAAGAGGACTGCAAGCTTCAGAAATGGGACAAGGTGAGTAGTGCTGTGTTTTGTTTTTGTTTTTTTGTTTTTTTATACAGAGGGGGCACAGAGGACTTTATATGTATGGAGGAGGGTACAGAGGACTTTATAAGTATGGAGGGGGCACAGGTGTCTTCATAACTATGGAGGGGACACAGAGGGCTTCATAACTATGGAGGGGGCACAGAGGTCTTCATAACTATGGAGGGCGCACAGAGGGCTTCATAACTATGGAGGGGGCACAGAGGGCTTTATAACTATGGAGGGGGCACAGAGGGCTTTATAAGTATGGAGGGGGCACAGAGGGCTTCATAACTATGGAGGGGGCACAGAGGACTTTATATGTATGGAGGAGGGCACAGAGGGCTTTATAAGTATGGAGGGGGCACAGAGGGCTTCATAACTATGGAGGGGGCACAGAGGGCATTACTACTATGGAGCCGGCACAGAGGGCATTACTAATGTGAAGGAGGCACAATGGACATTTTTACTCTGGAGGGGGCACAATGGGCATTTTTATTCTGGAGGGGGCACAATGGGCATTTTTATTCTGGAGGGGGCACAATGGGCATTTTTATTCTGGAGGGGGCACAATGGGCATTTCTACTCTGGAGGGGGCACAATGGGTATTGCAAATGCGAAAGGGGCACAACGGGCATTGATAATGTGAAGGGGGCACAGAGGGCATTATTCCTCTAAAGGGGGCACAGTGCACAGAGGGCATTACTACTATTAAGGCTACACGCCACTGGTGTTATCCCTCCTTATATACTTTTTTGTTTTGCAGCTTGGACCTTCATCCTACAGCAGACTCAGGTAGGGCTTCACCAAAAGTACTTGAGAACCCCTGTACTAGAGCATTAACGGGCAGCCACCCATGACGTACATTTTCATCATGAGTGGTCAAAGACTGGTGTTTAAGGGTGGCCTGAAATACTATTCCTCTCAAGGGTAGTAACAGTGCAGCACAATATACTGCCCCAGCAGAGCCAAATACCACAGTGCAGCACAAAATACTGCCCCAGCAGAACCAGATACCACAGTGCAGCACAATATACTGCCCCAGCAGAGCCAAATACCACAGTGCAGCACAATATACTGCCCCAGCAGAACCAGATACCACAGTGCAGCACAATATACTGCCCCAGCAGAACCAGATACCACAGTGCAGCACAATATACTGCCCCAGCAGAACCAGATACCACAGTGCAGCACAATATACTGCCCCAGCAGAGCCAAATACCACAGTGCAGCACAATATACTGCCCCAGCAGAACCAGATACCACAGTGCAGCACAATATACTGCCCCAGCAGAACCAGATACCACAGTGTAGCACAATATACTGCCCCAGCAGAACCAGATACCACAGTGCAGCACAATATACTGCCCCAGCAGAGCCAAATACCACAGTGCAGCACAATATACTGCCCCAGCAGAGCCAAATACCACAGTGCAGCACAATATACTGCCCCAGCAGAACCAGATACCACAGTGCAGCACAATATACTGCCCCAGCAGAACCAGATACCACAGTGCAGCACAATATACTGCCCCAGCAGAACCAGATACCACAGTGCAGCACAATATACTGCCCCAGCAGAACCAGATACCACAGTGCAGCACAATATACTGCCCCAGCAGAACCAGATACCACAGTGCAGCACAAAATACTGCCCCAGCAGAGCCAAATACCACAGTGCAGTACAATATACTGCCCCAGCAGAACCAGATACCACAGTGCAGCACAATATACTGCCCCAGCAGAACCAGATACCACAGTGCAGCACAATATACTGCCCCAGCAGAACCATATACCACAGTGCAGCACAATATACTGCCCCAGCAGAACCAGATACCACAGTGCAGCACAATATACTGCCCCAGCAGAACCAGATACCACAGTGCAGTACAATATACTGCCCCAGCAGAACCACATACCACAGTGCAGCACAAAATACTGCCCCAGCAGAACCAGATACCACAGTGCAGCACAAAATACTGCCACCCATACCACAGTATGAAACTGTATCATCCTCCTGAGGATGATAATACAGTTGAATTCAGGAGGACACCTATGACCGGTGGCCAAGTGCATAAGTGCCTGATGCTCCTACATTAATTAAGGCTGAGAGCATGGCGGCCATGAGGAGGGCTTACAGCCTTTGCTCCTCCACCATGTAAGCATGTAATTCAGCCGGTTCCCTCTAGTTCTCCAGATCCGGTTGTTAAAATTACAACTGAATCGGTGCTCTGGCGGTGGCAGCTGGAGATGTTTGCTTCCAATGAGAAGTGAGCTGCAGTCCGCCGGCATGGCCCTTTCTGCTTCTGACCCGGTCAACTGTTGTGTTTCCAGTGGATAGGTCTTCAATCTCTAAAAGGTGGACCATCCCTTTAAGGACACTGAATAAAGTAACTGTATTGTGGACTTTCTTTTTTTTCCTGTATGAAATCCAATTCCTGACTCATCAAAGACTCAGCCTGCTGCTGCTGTAACACGTCTTTGCTTTATACTGCGGCTCTGCTTGTTGAGATTTGCTTGTGGAATAGCGTGGTACGGAAAATGATTCCAACCTTAAAGGAGTTTTTCCCACAGACAGTACTTATCCTCTATCTTCAAGCGAGGGGATAAGCATCTGACTGCTGGGACCACTACCGATCCCGTGCCTCACCGTTTGAATGAGCAGCCGGGGTTTTATTCAACTTTCTGGGACTGTCTGAGATAGCCAGGCGCCCGTGGAATTGGATTGACTGACAGCTGACCTGCCGTACCACCTCTCCATTCAAACCATCCACATTAAACATAATTTATCTTATTAAGTGTAAGTGCCATCTTCATCACCTTCTTGCCGCCTGTAACTCTGCGTTCTCTGCCTGTCGTCCAAAAATGTCCTCAGGCCGCGAAAACAACCATCTAGTATAAAGCAGTAAGTACTAGACAGGGAGGAGGGGGATGCAGCTGCAGCTTCTCTCTTTCTCTCTGCTAGACTCCATACATAGATGGGGGGAGGGGAGCAGTCAGCAGGCACAGAGAGAGAGAGAAGATATGCCTTTTCAAAGGAAAAGGGATGGATCAAGACTCAAAAACATAGGTCAGACTCACCTTTTCCGGCTGCCTTAGGCCCCTTTCATACCTGTGGGAGGGGACTCCGGCAGGCTGTTCACCCGCCGGATCTGCATACCTCCCAAGTGTCCCTCTTTGGGAGGGACAGTCCCTCTTTTTGACCCAAGTCCCCCTGTCCCTCTTTACTCCTTAAATGTCCCTCTTTTTGACCTGGAGAATTAATGCATAAATGTACATTAATAAATTTACTAAATTGCTCCTTACTAAGCTATCTGTTTGGTTTTTACCTGTATATTAGACAATAACTCCATTATTTGGTGCAATTTGGACCTTAAAATATCTATAATCTGATGATTTATTTGTTAATATTTATATGGACATTGAAGCGCAAGAAAAAAAAAGGCCGCAGGGGCTCCAGTAATTATGATTTGGGCGGAGTTAGAGGCGTGGCCTAGTATAAAAAAACTGCCGTGATGTGCGCCGCACACATTGTCCCTCTTTGCAATTTTCAAAAGTTGGGAGGTATGGATCTGTGCTGCCGCAGGTGCACGTGTGGGGCCGGAGCGTAGTAACCCCTGCTGAGGGGCGGCCGGAACAAAAGTACAACATGTATTTTTGTTCCGGCCGCCTCTCGGGGCAGGGCTTGACGTGCTGCACCAGGATCCGTGGCCCGCCCCCATTAAAGTGAATGGGGCTGGAACGTAGTTTGGATCCAGAGGGCTGTTCACCCGCACCACAAAAAAAAAACCCAAAAAAACAAAACAGAACATTACACTATTTTTTTGCAGTGCAATGGCACGGAAAGAGAAACCCCACGGAAGAGCTCATAGTGCTTCCATGAGGTTCCATGCCGCCGTTCCACACTGGACCTTCCGGATTGTGGACCGAATATGGGCATGGCCGTGTGCATGAGCCCTAATAAAGTGAAAACTATTTAAACACCAACTCTATCAGCCCTGATACCAGGTACAACATATATTATATATTCAAATAAACAATTATAAAAGTCTATTTTTGAGAGGCTTTACAATAAGGCTTCTCAAACTTTTTCTTCCAGGGCCTAATGTCTAGTCAGAGATTGAAGGTAGGTGCCAGGACTACTGACTGACCAGGGGTGGACACACCATATGAGCTATGCGCATGCCACTGTCTATTAGATTGACTGTAAGGAAGTTGGATAAGGAATTTCATCTTACTCGTTAATGGTTGGAGAGACCTTCTGGGGGGGTGCTTTATAACTGGAGAGTTAGAGGCCCATATATTGTTCTTGCCCTCTGTCGTCTATGTCTGCCCCTTTGACTACCATATCCTAAATGACCTAACTGACATATTGGGGTCATTTATCAGTAATGGCATAATATGCGCCCCAAAAAAATACTAACATTACAAATCAAAAGTGCTGACTTGTTTCCCCTCATATATCAGAAGGTGCACACAACTCTTAAAATGTGACTTTTTTAAATATAAATTTGAGTATTCATTCATTTCTCTTGATTTGCGTCATTTTACCGCCAATAGCACTGAAATGTGACTTTTTTTAAAAAAAAAAAAAACAGAAATGCGCCATTTCAGCCAACCCATATTTGCAACATTTCCGCCGGTAAATTGTGACTTTTGTCTCAGATTCAGGACGTTTTTGTTATTTTTTTGGTTTTTGTTGAATGTCAATTGACAAAATCCTGCTGTTTAGCTCATTTCTATTAGAGAAAAATAATTGCATCCTGTTTTAATACTTACCTATCACTTGTTCCCACGACGAGTTGGTTTTTTTCTTTTCATAATTTTTTTTTTTTTTTTTTTTTTTTACAAAAAGTTGCATTTTTTTTGCCATAAATGCGACTTTTTACACAAAGCACCACCACATAAGCCGGCTTAATTGTCTGCAACAATTTGAGCCATTTCTGCCAATAAGAGGATGAGAAATGAGGCGTAATATGCGCCAATTTGATAGCCCCACCCACTTTGACATTTATAACTCATTTCTGGCGTGATGCATTATTTATAGTGAAAATTCTGGAAAAAACAGTTGATATATTTGGTGCAAATCAAAATGCCGTTCTTTTTGGCGCATTTTACGCCATCATTCTGGTGCAACATGCTTAGTAAATGTCCCCCAAATTTGATTCAAGGGAATAAGTCATCAGAAAGTGCCCCTTTTAAAGGGGTTTTCCAGGACGTCCTGCGAGCTCATATTAATTACACATTTGTAGGAGAAAGTTTATAATATACTAAAGTCACGTGATTCAGCCGGACAGGAACCCAGTCGTGTGATGCTCCTATTCTGAAAACCACGCGTCTGCCAACATTACGTTGTTTACCAGATTTGAGCTATGGACGATGTAGACAGGGCCAGAGCTATGCCTCTCCCTGGCGCATGCACAGGTGAGGTAGATTCAGGAGCTTGCACATGCGCCAGGGAAGAGGTAATGACATCCAGCAGAAGTGACGTCCCATCCATAACCCAGGCCTGAAACCTGGTAAAGTACTGTATGTAATGTCGGCGGAAGGAAGATTTTCAGAAAAGGAGCATCAAGTGCATGGTTCCTAAAGGGCCGATCAACGGTAGGGGTATACCAAACTTTATCCTACAGACGTAGTACAATCATAGTGGGTTTGGGGGATTCACTGGGATATGCCCCCATTGTCTGATAGGTGCGGGTCCCACCTCTGGGACCCACACCTACAACCAGAACGGAGCAGGGAAATGAATGGAGGGTGCCCTCCATTCATTTCTATGGGGCCGCCGAAGATAGCCGAGCGCTGGCTCGGCTATTTCCGTCTACCCCATAGAAATGAATGGGAGCAGGGGCCGCGGGTGTTCGGTGTGCTCCCATTTACTTGTATGGGAGCAGCACTTGGTGGTGGACAGACCCCGGGAAATCTGGGGTCCTCCAGCCACAGCTCTCCCCGATCCGTTCTCGATATGCCCCCATCGTATGTGATGGGAATAGGGGTTGGTCAGGCTGTATATATTGATGACCTATCCTCAGGATAGGTCATCAATATCTGATTGGGATGGGGTGGGTCTGACACCCGGCACCCCTGTCAATCAGATGTTGGCGGCACTCCATGCAAGCGCTGCTTCCTCTTCATTACACTGCGTGTTGTCTCCACTGTTGAGGCGGCTAGTACTTGTAATTACACTGCACCACTGAGACTTACGAGATGACAGGCAGTGTAATGAAGAGGAAGCAGCGCTTATAACAGCTGATCCGTGGGGGTGCCGGACCCCCAACTATTAGATATTGATGACCTATCCTTAGGATATGTACTGTGTGTATTGTGTACTCAATTTGGATTTTTTTATGTCTCTTTCTATTAAAAATAAATAATAATTCTGAAATCTTTCAGTTTTTATACATGCCTCTGAGCCTTATAACAAGTGGAACACTTCCTGTTTACAAATCACTTCTCAGTAGTCATCTCATTATCATCACATGCAGAATAGATAGATAGATAGATAGATAGATAGACACAGTGGGGAAAAAGTATTTACTCAGTCACCAATTGTGCAAGTTCTCCAACTTAAAAAGATGAGGTCGGCCTGTAATTGACATCATAGGTAGACCTCAACTATGAGAGACAAAATGAGAAAACAAATCCAGAAAATCACAATGTCTGATTTTTAAAGAATTTATTTGCAAATTATGGTGGAAAATAAGTATTTGATCACCTACAAACAAGCAAGATTTCTGTCTCTTGCAGACCTGTAACTTCTTCTTTAAGAGGCTCCTCTGTCCTCCACTCATTACCTGTAGTAATGGCACCTGTTTGACCTTATCAGTATAAAAGACACCTGTCCACAACCTCAAACAGTCACACTCCAAACTCCACTATGGTGAAGACCAAAGAGCTGTCGAAGGACACCAGAAACAAAATTGTAGACCTGCACCAGGCTGGGAAGACTGAATCTGCAATAGGCAACCAGTTTGGTGTGAAGAAATCAACTGTGGGACTAAATACTTTTTTTTTCCCACTGTAGATGATAGATAAATAGACAGACACAAAATCCTCCATTCACAATAAGTGATGTTCACAGTCACCTCCTCCCCCTCCCTGCACAATGACCTCTGCACAAGTCACAAAGCATTCCCACAACACTCTCCCATAGATGACAATGAGTCATCTCCATTCTACAGGTACCCATGGTCTATACATCCGCTGTAAAGCAAATTTATAAATACTGTTATCAGGAGCTCACTGAAGAACTGCCCCCATAATCATGTACAAAAAAAAAATACAAAAATATGTATAACATGTATCATTATCTGGTTTTAATTAGTAAAAAAAAAGAAAATATGTGCTATATTCCCTTTAAAGTGAGGCCAGGAAGTAGCAAATTCCAACTCTGCGCAGTCATTCCCTGCAATGCTCTCATTAGTGATTGTCCTGTGTGCCTCTAACTGGAATCCGTGCTGGGACCATGCTGACTCATCCCAGTACAAAGTCCTGCTCAGCGCCGGTTATACATCTGTGAGATAATAATCCTGTCCTTATGACTCCGTCTCATTGGAAGTGATTATAAGTATAAAACATAATAAGGGCTTGGTCTCGTTAAACCTGCCTAGGATGAAAAGTGAGAATTGTATTGGATGTCATAAAAGCCAAATCACGGGGGACCAGTCCCGGCTGGAATCATCTGTCTCCAGTACATGAGAAGAATGAGATAGCAAAAGCCATTTATTTACATTATTTCACTCATAGAATGATCCGGTCTCTATGGATTTCGCAAGAAACAACTTGTTTTTCATACTCGAGATTTCAATTTAAAGGGTTTCTGTCACCAAGTTTGACCATATTAAACCAGATGACATTTGCAATGCGCAAATGTCACCTGATGTCTAATATGGTCTTCTTTTTAAGATCTGTGTCCCCGTTTTCTTAAAAAAACTACTTTTGTAATATGCAAATTCCCTTCACTAGGTGCAAGGGGCGGTAACCCTGCACCTAGTAGCGCCGTTTTCCCCACCTTCTATATTTCGTCATCAGGGCTGATTGACAGGGCCAGGCAGCTCGCTCTATCTGCTGCTGGCCCTGTCGGCACTGCAAATCCCGCGCCTGCGCCGTGGGTCCGTCATTCGGCGCAGGTGCAGTGAGTGCACGTCACACTGCACCCGGAAGAGAGGGCGGCGAAGGCGCAGTGAGGAAGACAGGAGCCCGGCAGCCAGCTGTACTCACTGCGCCTGCGCCGAATGACGGACCCACGGCGCAGGCGCGGGATTTGCAGCACTTACAGGGCCAGGCAGCTCGTCCATCATTCGGCGCAGGCGCAGTGAGTACAGCTGGCTGCCGGGCTCCCGTCTTCCTCACTGCGCCTTCGCCGCCTTCTCTTCAGGGTGTAGTGTGACGTGCACTCACTGCACCTGCGCCGAATGACGGACCCACGGCGCAGGCGCGGGATTTGCAGCGCCGACAGGGCCAGCAGCAGATAGAGCGAGCTGCCTGGCCCTGTCAATCAGCGCTGATGACGAAATATAGAAGGTGGGGAAACGGCGCTACTAGGTGCAGGGTTACCGCCCCTTGCACCTAGTGAAGGTAATTTGCATATTACAAAAGTAGTTTTTTTTAAGAAAACGGGGACACAGATCTTGAAAAGAAGACCATATTAGACATCAGGTGACATTTGCGCATTGCAAATGTCATCTGGTTTAATATGGTCAAACTTGGTGACAGAAACCCTTTAAAGGGAATCTATCAGAAGTTGTGAAAATGCCAAACTGCTGACAGCATTAAATAGGGTCTGGGAGAGCAGTACAAACATATCTTTTGTAGAGCGATTACTATCAGGAGTAGTGAGAATATGAAGTTTTATTCTGCCAGATTTTGCTCTCCCAAGTGCCCATGAGGTGGAGCTTCACTAGGAAGTTCTCTCCGCATTGAGCTGCTTGACAGCCCCTCCTCTCTTCTTTGATTGGCAGCCATAGCATCCAACCAAGAACCATTACAGCTGTCACTCAGGGAGTGGCTAGGAAACAACTCAATGCAGAGAGAACTTCCTAGTGAAGCTCCAACTGGGCACTGGGAGAACAAAATATGGCAGAATAAAACTTCATATTCACGCTACCTCTGATAATAAAAGCAGTTAAAGAGGGTTCCCTTAAAATAACCGGGTCACTGCGCTGGGCAATCAGCTGTAATCTGCAGGGAAACCTGACAGAAAGTGATAAATTCTCCTGCAGGGAAAATGAAGCATTGCACGAATCCCATTGAAATCGAAGAGCTATTCATGTAATGTATAGACAGACTGTGTCCTTCAAAGGGAGCAGTGCTCTTTATAGCCGCTCTTCATCTGAGCTAGACTCTCTTAATGGGTTTTCTGGTGTATTGCCCTGGTACTTTGGCCTATGAACAGTGGAGAAGTACAGTAAGGGCCCCATAGCAAGGATTAAACCAGGCCTAAACCCTTTTCAATGACCCATGGGCCATTTTTCCACTGCCTTGTTTGCTAAAAGTTGTTCCTTTAGAGGGTAGAGTCCTGACCAAGTTTTCACCCCCGGTAGAAGAGGAGATAATCCCAACTTAGACTGGGCCCACTCTTGCCCTGGGCCCCATAGCAGTCGCATGGTCTGCTGTTATGGTAGTTACTCCCCTGCCTATGGATATTTCTGGACATTTGCCCCCATTACTACTATGCAAAGCCATCAACTTCCTATTTTATTGGACTTTAAAGGGTTAACGTGCATTGTGATTTATTCTATTGTGTTCACTTATACTGTTTCATATTTTTTAACTGCATTTATACGTTTATTGTAATATATCCTATTCATTTGCACTGTTATTGCACTATTGATGCACTGCACTGTGGAAAGGGTTAATGCACAGCCAGCTAATACGGAGAGAGTTTTTTTGTTTTTTTTACTTTATACCTATGCAAAGCTTTCGAAGGAAAAAACAGACAGACTGACCTTCTGACTCTGGTGTATGTTTGAAGACTTGTTTATGTCTGGCAAAACTTTTTATTCATTCCCATAGACCTGCATTAGAGCTGTATGAAAGTCTATGGCAGACAGAAATTGTAACAATGTTTCTATTTAGGCTGTGATTCTCCACTCCACCCCTTCCACTAGAAGATTCTGGTTCAGATACAAAATTGTATATAAGGAGACCAGTCAGAGACCTTAGATGCCTGCAGATAGGGCCCAGTGCTTATTAATAGAGACTCTGCCAGAGTGACCAGAAGAAGATGCTGAGATGGGCATCCAGAGCCATAGATCCTGGATTATCATCCCTTTGGCCAGGGTATCAGTCTTCTTAGATAGAGATACAGAGAGAGACAGCTAGCTCAGGCCTTTCCTCAGCATTAAAACCTGCTTGGGAGGGGACTGGAGAGGCCAGCTCAGTTCCTCCAGTAAAGAAGCACACTGGTTTACTGCAGACCCTAACTCTGGAGTTATTTCCCATTGGGGTGCACCACACCTTTCCATCCCTTCCGGCGAGCAGCAACACGTGGTGATACCTCGACCATGTCCTGGGGACCCAGCGCAGCGTTGAGGCCACCCCAAACATGGCCACTGCATTGGGACTTAAATATCGATGACCTATCCTTAGGATAAGTGGAGGTTTGACTCCCGGCATCAGCTGTTTGAAGAGACTGCAGCGCTCAACCTCTTCTTCTCATGGGAATGGGATTGATCCTCAATACCAGACAAGGCTGTCCCAGGAGAAAATGGCCAGGGCTTAGGTAGCCCCAACCATACGTGGACAGTTCTGGTTGAGTTTGGCCATTCCCATGGTGGGCCTTACATACTCAGTGTTGGTAAGTATGTGATATTAGTGTTGTCTTATAATGCAGGGGAATTCAAAGGCACCAGGGCCTGGGTAAGATGTCTACCCCCATAGCTTCACCCCTGAAATAACCCTTGCAGCTTGGGCCCTTCCTGAAGTAGTTCTAGTTGGATCCCTGCATGAATGCTTTATGTTACTGTTGCAAAGGTGGAGTCAGCCAAAGCTTAAAGGGGTTATCCAAATTCTGAAACAGTGCCGTGCCCCCCACAGCTAATATACTTACCACGCTCCCCGCACTGCTCCTGGTCCCCGCACCGCCGCTGCTGCTTCTCCCTGCTCACGGATGAAACCGTCCGGTGTCGGGTGGGAGCAGCCAATGGCAGGTGGACACAGGGACGAGACTCCATAGAGTCACCCGCAATGCGAGGGAGGCTCATCCCCGTCCCCGCCTACCATTTTCTTCTCCCCTCCCGACACCGGATGTTTTCATCCATGCGCAGGAAGAAGCAGCAGTGGCGGTGCGGGGAGCAGGGAGCTGGGTAAGTATATTACTTGTGAAGTGCCCGGCACATGGGGGATAACCCCTTAAAAAAAAAAAGAGAATCAGAATCCCACCCTAGTTAATTGGTCTTGGGGTGGAGATGGGTGTGACTCCTTCGATCCTACAACTTTGACAGGACACTTTGCCTTCTTCAAGCATCGAGCTGTTGACCTGGAATGTCATTCTTGAGTGCGTAACCTGATCTGCGTGCTATTCAGGGGCCTACGTACAAATGCATGTCTCATGAAAAAATGATTACTGCGCACTGCAATGAGATGTGTGCATTAACCCCTTCAGTCCCACGGCCTGCGAGGCGTGATGGTCGTGGGCCTGTTAGCACAGCTAGATAACAAGCAGATAGCAAATATGATTGATGTGCCTGTTAAAACGGCTGCTATGCCTGACAATTTCGAGCGATTACCTCGACTCTGGGGCACATCTTTATCATATGTAATGAAATGTAATTAATTAGCCGTGCAGGGCAGGCAGGATATTAGCTTATTATTTAAAGGGAATGCATAATTTTTTATTTTTATTTTTACTAATTAAAACCCAGGTAGCGAGGCATAATCCTTTTTTTATAGTCTGTTTTTATTCCCTGATTGTAGATTTTTTTATCATTTATTTTCTGTACCTGATTATGAGGCAGCCATGTTTGCCTAGCTGTTAACAGTTTTCTAGTTTTTGCTTTACGGCAGCTACATTGACTATAGAAACCTGTAGACTGAAGATGTTTATTGACTTTTTTGGGAGAGTGTTGTGGACATGCTCAGTGACCTGTGCCGCTGTCATTGCGCATTATTCTCCCTTCCTGCACAATGTGCCGCTGTCATTGTGCAGGGAGGGTGATTTTTGGATCCTGTGTTATCTATATAGAAGTGTTACCTGCTGTTGTAATTCTGCCTGTGCTGATAATGAGATGACTGCTGAGAAGTGTTCTCTACAGAACAGGAAGTATCAGCCTATTATTAAAGGCATTCTCCGGGAATTAAGAAAATAAAAATACTTTAACATTACTTCATTATAAAAATATTCTCAAATATCTTTCATTAGTTATAATGGCTTGTTTTGTCTTCGGAGCAATCATTAGGAGAAACAAAACGGCCGCCGTCCTATTAGTACACACAAAACCTTTCCTAATTACACAGGAGGACAAGTTACTTCACAACACTGAGGTAAAGAGCTGCCTCATCCTCCTCTCTGCTCTGCTTGTCAGGGATTATGATCCTGAATACAGATGATAAGATTTTTAGCTGATTCTCTGTAGGAATGGAGCCACATATGCCAATGTGGCTAATAGGCAGCAGCAGTTGTGTGCAGTCTCCATTACCACAGCCCCACATTACCAGAGTCTGTCCTCTCTGTACTTCTTGTCTCCTGATGCACTCCATTCCCACAAAGATTCAGCTAAATATCATATTAAACTGTATTTAGGACCAGAGAGGAGGATGAGGCAGCTCTTTACCTCAGTGTTGTGAAGTAACTTGTCCTCCTGGGTGATTAGGACAGATTTTGTGTGTACTAATAGGACGGCGGCCATTTTGTTTCTCCTAATGATTGCTCCCCAGACAAAACAAGCCATTATAACTAATGAAAGGTATTTGGGAATATATTTATAATGAAGTAATATTAAAGTATTTTCATTTTCTTAATTCCCAGAGAACCCCTTTAAAGGGGTTGTCTCACTTCAGCAAGTGACATTTATTATGTAGAGAAGGTTAATACAAGGCACTTACTAATGTATTGTGATTGTCCATATTGCTTCCTTTGCTGGCTGGATTCATTTTTCCATCACATTATACACTGCTCGTTTCCATGGTTATGACCACCCTGCAATCCATCAGTGGTGGTCGTGCTTGCACACTATAAATATACATTTGGTATCTCAGTAATTGTACCAACAAATAGAATAAAGATAAAGTACAATACAAATAATATGATTAATAAAAGTTAACCAATAAGTTTTATGTACCTCAAAAAGGTGCCAATAAAAAAAACTACTCATCCAGAAATGTTTGGGTTTTTTTCGCGGCATTCACAGTGTAAATTCATTGAGACATTAACTTATATCCACAGGTCAATAGGATTACAGCGTTAGGGATCAGCAAATGTGGATCCACTGTGCCAACTAACCGGTTTGGCTTTGGGCTAAGCCCTGAGGGTTTTATGCAGGCGCACCCCTGGTATTCACCCTTTAATCCTTAAACAGGGATCTGGCCTTCGCTGCAGGGAAGAAACTGGACTGCTACCTCCTGGGATAGATCTGGGGTAGTTGGCAGCTGACACACAGGGGTCAGGGACTGTGGTGCAAGCACCAGAAGCTCAGGGTACATAAAACGCACCAAAAGGAAGACCGCAGTTATAGTCTGAACAGTCACTAAGACTTTCTGAGATCTAGACAGCACACTTAGATGGTGGGAGACACAGGATAAACAGGCAGACAGGGTGATAGTGAAAATACAGATAAGGCAGACGGACAGGGTTAACTAAAATTCATACAGAACTGAAACTGGAACTGTAAGTGCTGGAACACACAGGCAAGGTAAGTACAAGCTGGAGCATAGGAACAAACGCAGGATAAACAGAGGTAAATCACAATAGCACAAGACTGTCAGAACACCTTTGCTGTTCACCAGGGAACCTAAATTCAGACCACCTCTGACAGGGGAGGATGCCTTAAATACCCAGGGACCTGCAGCCATTGGCTGGGGAAGGATTTGAAAGTGCACGCACTGGTCTTTTATGAGGCTGGAGGTGAGCATGTAAGTAGACAGAGGTTGGAGAGGTTGTAGCATGGGTATCATGCCCACAGGGGAGAGCAGGACAGCAACAGACATAGACAGCTGACCTAACATACAGTGATACAAAAACCTATTGTCACAAGAGCCATAACTATTATTCTTTTCTTGACCGAGCTGTGAGAAGGCTTGTTTTTATCGGAACAACCTATAATTTTCATTGGTGCCATTTTGGGGCACATATGGCTTTTTGATCACTTTTTACTGTCTTGGGGAAGGGGAGGCCTGATGAACAGAAACAATGCTATATTTATTAGTCCCACAAGGGGATTTGTTGCACTTGTGTTACTTTGATCACATACGGTACATAATACACTTCACTGCTTATGTAGTACAGTGCATTATTTCTGCTAGTCAGTGCAGTAAAGGAAGGCGGACTATTACCCATACATCCCCTCCGACAGGGTCTAATAGCCGTGTGTACATGGCAGAGCTGAGGGCCATTGTTAGGCCAGCAGGCTACCACAGTAACCATCAGCACCCTGTGACCATGTAGCACGGGAAGATAAGAGGGAACTCTTCCTCTGTCTTAAACACAGATGTTGTGGTCACTATTGACCATGGCATCAAAGGGGTTAAACTGCTCAAATCTCGGCTGTTAAAAAAGAACCCAGCTGTATATTACAGTCGGGCTCCAGCTGCCCATGGCACTCCATTCTGGCGACATAACCATAGGCCGAAGTGTACAAAGTATGGCCTAACCTCAATGAACATCTAGGTGCCGGAAGGCGTTAGGCCCCGTTCACATCTCAGTTAGGAGAGCCGGCAGGCTGTTCTGGCACAGAGCACCCTGCCAGATCCCACAGGATCCGGCGTTGCCACATCCTCTACTTCACCGCCAAATCCCCATTGACTGCAGTGAGGTGCGGCGGTGATGTGGCCGATTTCCGGTATAAATACTGGGTTTCGGCCAGACAAATACCAATGCATGCAGCAGTTTTTTGTCCAGGCAGAAGCCAATATTTTTTTTTTTTATATAAGTTTAATTATTTTTTTCCCCAAAATTCCGCCTTAAAGAGGACTTTACTATCGATGACCTAGCCTAAGGATGGATCATCAATATTAGATCAGTGGGGGGTCTGACTCCCAACACCCCCATCGATAAGCTGGCTGGAGAAGCCAGGCACAGCTCTGTACCATGACTAGTGGCCATGAGTGGTACTGCAGCGCTGATACTGATGACCTTTCTTCAGGTCAGACCTTAGGTTTATACCCCTTACAGACACTCAGTTTCAGAAAACATGCAATATGTGAATAAGCCCTTACTCCCACCATCACAGTCGGTGTGTAATTTCACAAGTCTGGATTCTCCATGTTATCTCAAGGCAGTAGGTGATGTCAATGTAAAACAAATACAGGACAAGACACTAACAGATGTAGGAACAGGTGTGGCCTCTGTAACCCGATATATCATGTCAATGAGTGTATAAATAGTCATGGGCCAAATACTATGGCATGGTGTCTTCAGTACCTTAGATGAAATGGGGAACCGGCCGGGAACTTAGTTGACCCTTTTGGAGCAGGTCATCATGAAACATGCAGAATCTGTAATACTGACCCCAGTTTGACAGCTGAATGCAGCTGAAACAAACAGCAGATATACATTTGTTGACTACATTCATCTTTGGTAGGTTTCTCCTTCATGTGTACCTTCCATACACCTTATCCTTTTCTATATCTCTAATTGAGTCCAACTGGCATGGTGGGTCCTGGCTCAGTTTGGCCTATCCTTCGCTCTCTTAGGCGGTATGATCCTGTGCAAGACCTCACCATGGGTTACAGTCTCTCAATCTTGGCGTTTATGCAGAAGCTTAGGAAGCATAATGGTACTCACACAGAGGCCTAGTCACTTTTGACTGTTTACAGTCCACAAATAGTTCCAAGGGGACCTCACAACTACAGAAGCAATGTTGGGCCTTCAGGCCACCAGGTTCTAGCTCTGGATCTCCACTTCCTAGCATCTGCAACACCTACCCCGGGCATTATGCTTCCCATGTTCCCAAGGGGCTGATGCTTGGACCAGGGTGATAATTCTTCTTTAGCCCAGCGGTACTAACCCTTACTCCTTCTCTCTCAATGGGCGCCAGCTCTTCTGACCATTCGCTTCCTGTGTCACTACAATTAGTTGCCTCTCCAGCTGTCTCATCCGCAGGATTCTCTGCGTGCATTCTCTGTCATGGGGCCACTTTCAGTGCCTAGTCAGAGACTCTACTTTAGGTCTCCAGGTCCCATTAGCGACCCAGGTCTCACTATGGTGCACCCCCAGCTGGGGAATATGCCCCTGTGAAATTTTCATGTAGGGGGGTACACTTTCTGGTGCTTGATACCTTATCACTGCAGCAGGCACTCTTCAGCTGCTACTGCGGCCTGCTGTAGCAGACTTTTCTAGTTCTCACCCCCAGCATAGAGGTTGTGTGCACACCATGTGGACTTGTGCCCAAATTCCTCTAAGATGGCTCCTCCAGTTCTCATTCTTGTGACATCACACCAAAGCAGCTGCTCTTTCCCTTTCTCTGTTTTCTCCATAGAGCAATGTAGTGTCTCCATATGTTGGGCAACAGCATCATCGAGTGACTAGATGTAGCCAATACAGTCCATATACATTAGAATGGGCAGAGCAGGCACCTCCCGCTCCTGGTGATTCATGCTCAGATTCCTTAAAGGGGTTGTGTTTTCAAGGTGGGTGTGCTTCTCCCTCACGTTACAGACATACCATATGTGTAACCAAAAGAGTTGCTTGGGGTCCCACTCTCACCCTAGATTGCATGTAAGGGACTGAGATAATGTCCATGGCTCGTGATTACTAGAGAGACTTAAAGGGGTATTCCCATCTCACAAATGTAGTCTGTATAGTTAGATATAGCCATACCAATATCATTACTAATAGAATGTATTTATATAAAATGTACCGTTTAGAAGATTTCCCTATTTGTGTATCCATTGTCCCACACACATCAGTCAGGCCGTTGCCCCTAGTTACGACCACAGTTGCCATGTAGTAGTGGTGGCCGGCTTGCTCCTTTTCAAACCCGCTCTGAGGTAACTGCTTTATTGTGTACGCACATTGCATCAGCATGTGGAGACACATCTTAGGGCACTTTCACATCTGTGTTTTGGACGCCTCCAGTCCAAAAGCCAATGGTCAGGATCCGTCCAAAACGCAGACTTTATAAACAGATCCTGCTCCATAGAGATGAACTGATCTTGGAACAGGATCCGTTTCTCTGCATTTTGGAAGCGCAGACAAAAATGCTACAACCCTAAGATGTGTCTCCGCATGTTCATACAATGTGTGTTCACAATAAAGCAGTTACCTCAGAGCGGGTTTGAACAACAGCAAGCTGTCCACCACTACTATATGGCTGCGGTGGTCGTAACTAGGGGCAACGGCCTGACTGATGTGTGTGGGACAATGGAAATACAAATAGGCAAATCTTCTAAACGGTACATTTTATATAAATACATTCTATTAGTAATAATATTGGTATGGCTATATCTAACTATACAAACTACATTTGTGAGATGGGAATACCCCTTTAAGTGGGGGCGATGTATGAGGCGCTATTTGAAAAGAATGGGGACCCAAATATTATTTTTGCATCCTGACCCTCTTCTTTCTTTGTCTGCCCTTGATCACACGGTCCATTTCTCCCATATGGTTGGGTAGCTAAAAACCTTTAGGATCTACAGTCTGGGCATGGAGGAGCATAACATGCACCCATTTTTATTTTTTCATTCTGCATATACTCTGGGGGTACAGTATGGATCCATAGATTTTGTGTGCAGTCCTGTGCATGAGGCCTAATACAGGGCGGCCAAAAATTGAGTCTGCAATCAGCCCTCATTGTAATTAGATGAAGATAAATATCAAGGTTCGTCCATGTTCACATTTGGTTTTGGTGCAGTTTTTGATACATTTTTCAACCAATACAGTACTACAAATTTGTAAACTTTCCCATAGCGTAGGATCCACTCAAAAAATTCATCAGCAGAAAGACCTAATCTAGATTTTATTTTTTGTGACGTCCTATATAGTAAACGAATGGAGTTGAGTTAAAGGGGTCCTCTCACTTCAGTAAGTGGCATTTATCATGTAGAGAAAGTTAATACAAGGCTCTTACTAATGTATTGTGATTGTCCATATTGCTTCCTTTGCTGTCTGGATTCATTTTTCCATCACATTATACATGGCTCGTTTCCATGGTTACGACCACCCTGCAATCCATCAGCAGTGGCCGTGCTTGCACACTATAGGAAAAAGCACCAGCCTACGTGCGCTCCCACGATCCCAGCCATCAGAGATACCAGTGTTTTTTTCCTATAGTGTGCAAGCACAACCACCACTGATGGATTGCAGGGTGGTCGTAACCATGGAAACGAGCAGTGTATAATGTGATGGAAAAAAGAATCCAGCCAGCAAAGGAAGCAATATGGACAATAACAATACATTAGTAAGTGGCTTGTATTAACTTTCTCTACATGATAAATGCCACATGCTGAAGTGCGACAACCCCTTTAACAGACCACTAATGAAGATAAATAAATTCATATTTCAGGAAATGACTAAGTAAAAAGACAGACTGTTTGCTGGAAATACAGACCTGTACAGACATCTGCTCCAACTGCGAGATCACATATAGAAGGGAGATGTGGGAGGCTGTCAGCGCCGCGTAATAACTGCAAGGCAAGCTCCACGCACAGATACTGTAGAAGCACGAGCTGGTTAAAATATCCAAGATGCATCTACCTGCCATCATTTGGTTGGGAAGGCGGTAGGGGGAGGAAATCCGTGTCTTCTAATGTGTTGTGGCATTAAAAGACCATCAAAGAATTCAGAAAATTAGTAAAATAATTCACTTGGTTATTAAAGTACAAACTTACAAAACAGACAAATAAAACTGTAACAATAGAGATTGTATAACTATATCACAGAAGTCAAGCCTCGTTTGCTACATTTTTGGGGGGTTTCCTGCGACTGTAATTCTCAGAGAGGGGGATTTTCGTCATAAAGGGAACCTGTTACCACCATAATGTATAATGGGGTATCGTGTTTGTTATATACTGTTTATAATGTTAATGCTGTGTACTGTATACAGTTGTTCCAGCATGAGCCAGCCAAGGCCAGAGTTATCCTGGGCCAGTGCTCTCTGGAGGTCAGAGTATGGGAAGTCTTCACCCCCTAGCTCCAGAAGATTCCAGTGAGAGCTGTAGAGAGGGAGGAAGAATGAGCAGTCTCCATGTGCTCCTCTCCCATAAACTCCAGCTTCAAATCCTGGAGCCTCTGGAACCTACACAAGCTCCTGGAGATGCAAGCAAGCAAGAACTAAAGGAGGAAGATTTGCTCCGATCCTAATCCTGCGCCTGCGCCGTGCGTCCTTCGTTCAGCGCAGGCGCAGTGAGTCTAGCAGGCTTCCTTCGTTCAGCGCAGGCGCAGTGAGTCTAGCAGGCTCCCGGCTTCCTCACTGCGCCTGCGCCGACTACGTCAGAGTACACCCAGAAGAGAAGTCAGCACATGCGCAGTGAGGAAGCCAGGAGCCTGCTACACTCACTGTGCCGAACGAAGGACGCATGGCGCAGGATTAGGATCGGACAGGGCCAGCAGTGGATGGAGCGAGCTGCCTGGCCCTGTCGATCAAGAAAAAGAAGGTGGGCAAAATGGCGCCTCTAGGAGAAGGGTTACCCCCCCCTGCTCCTAGGAGGCTAATTTACATATAATAAAAGTAACTTTTTCCAGAAAATGGGGCAGCAGAGAATAAAATAATTTACATATTAGGCATGAGATGATATTTTCACATTGGAAATGTCATTCTGTTTAATATGGTAAATTTTGGTGACAGAAACCCTTTAAAGCAATCCAGATCCTGCTGCTGGAGAGGGATAACAAGTTACGACGCCCTACGCACTCCAAAATAGTGAACACTACAGCCATCATTGCCAGGGCACAGCTATTAGCTAGAAATCCCTATAGCAGATATTTTAGCCAGAGAAATCTGAGGACCAATGCTGTATTCATTTGCTTAGTTCATGCTAGGAAATTTGGGAGGACTTTGCTTTGTATATAAAATACTTCAGGTTGTACTACAACTTCAATCCTGCATACAGTAAAGAGAGACTCTTGATAAGTCTCATCTGGCCTGGTCTTTGACTCTCTTAGCACCACCTGCTGGCCATAGCATTTTCAACACGTGCCCTGCCTGGCACCCACATGGACATTGATTTTTACAGCGATGAGGCCCAGCGGAGAAGGGAGCCAACCCCAGGGAAGCAGGTAAGTAATGTTCCCTTTACAGATCCAGCCAAGTGGGGAGGTTACAAAGAGCGTCTCTTGCTCTGGAGGACCTGTCCTGTATTACACAGTCAATGGGCACTGTGTAATAATTAATTTCCCCCACGGGGGGTCGCTGCAGGGAAGTTGAACACTTACTGACAGATTTCACTACATATTACAGTTGATCAAGTCCCTGCAGGTGATGACTTTGTTTATTGTCATGGAGCCTCTTTAAAAAGTAGAAATTATCCAAAGGGAAGAACTTGTTTAAGTAGATGTCCCCCTTAAAGGGAGTCTGTCACTTCCTAGGCCCCTATAAAGCGCTTACATACTCAAATAGCACACCTAATCATAAATCTACTGGTACCTTTGTCTTTTTCTTTAGACTTTTTTAAGCTGCAAAAACGCTTTTTAATCCATATGTAAATGAGCACTTGGAAGTGCCCGGAGGCGGCGTTCACGGCCGTGGAGCCCGGGCTCCTGTGCTTTTTTTTCTGCTATCCCCGCCCCAGCCACTGCCTCCGCCCGCCCTCCTCTTCACTCGAGTCCTCCTTCTTACCTGGTGACATCCCGTGCCTGTGCGCATGCCCCGACGCGGTGCGAGACTGGACAGGCACGGGATCTCACCAGGAAAGGAGGAGGACTCGAGTGAAGAGGAGGGCGGGCAGAGGCAGTGGCTGGGGCGGGGATAGCAGAAAAAAAAACACAGGAGCCCGGGCTCTACGGATTAAAAAGCGTTTTTGCAGCTTATAAAAGTCTGAAGAAAAAGACAAAGGTACCAGTAGATTTATGATTAGGTGTGCTATTTGAGTATGTAAGCGCTTTATAGGGGCCTAGGAAGTGACAGACTTATTTAAGCCACATTCTTATCAGTAAGGTAAGGATTAAGCTGTAATGAGTGTTTATAAGGTCAGAGATAAGAGATAAGAAGTCCGGCTGCTCCTCAGATGACGGAATTGAGATAAAAATCCACAGGCAGCTAGTACAGCTTCTCAGCTCTGTACACAAAAAAGGATTCCATATTGTTAATAAAGACCAATTGAAAAAGTGTTTTTTAGGTTAAAATAAGTATAATGCAATAATTTAAAAAAATGCCCCAAAGGTGTACATAGCCTTTAAGGGTGTTGATTTCTGCCCTGACCGACGATTGGCACTCGTTGAAGAGACTTTTACATGGGCCGATGCAAACTGTACAGGGGATGAATGATCGTTAATACGATCATTCGTCCCCCCTATCCCGTTAGCATATTGTCAGCTTCACATCCCATTTACACAGGGAGATGTTCTGCTGAGAAACCATTACTTCTATGCTAAGAAGATGTGATCAGTCGACAAAATGCATTTGCTCACAGGGGTATGTAGAGAGGACCATGATCGCTCGAACTGACGTCCACAGGAACGGACTGTAGATAAAGGCCTTTAGTCACCCCTGCTACATATGTGCAAAACCTCAATAACCATAAAGGGAACGCAGTTATTTTTGTTTTATTGTAGATGTGATCAAATCAAATCTTGAAATTTCTCTTTATTTTGTATCAATTGTAAAATCTCACTTTTTTTTTTTTGCTGGGCTGCTGCAGTATTTCCCATTGAAGTAGAATTTCTGTACAGGACCTCATGGCTGCCTGTATTGGGTGGCAGACGGATGGCGTTGGGTTGGGCTTCCTGTTGATGGTTCACAGCACTAATGATGGTGTTCCTACAGAGCTCAGTTATCTCTTTAGCATCGTGCTGTCTCGTGGGCAGCAGGCTGGACCTCTAACTGATCATTAGCCCTTAGTGTCTGCAGCACTAGTAAAGTATAGGGCCACCATCAACCTAGTGCTCGACAGTGCCTGGTTGGTTCCTTTACTCTAGGCATCAGTGCGGGTCCCTGTGGTCAAACCTCCACCAGTCAGTGCATTGCGGCATATCTTAGCACTATGCCTTAAAGAGCACCTGTCAGCAGAATCAACCCTATAAAATCAGTTATACTGCTTGATAGGGTTGATAATGCTGATTAAACAATACTCTACCTGCGGCATTCCCAAGAAAAAAAGACTTTTATTCTTTATGCAAATTAAAGGGGTTATCCAGGACTATAAAATGCTCCCCCATATGCCATGCCCCTCACAATGAATATACTTACCCTGCTTCCCCCTTCCCTTGCCGCTCCTGCTGCTTCTCCCCATACGCGGACGAAAACATCCGGTGTCGGGGGGAGCTGACAATGGCAGGCGGGGACAGGGACATCCCTGCCTGCCATTGTCTACTCCCCCCCGACACCGGATGTCTTCGTCCGCGCACGGGGAGAAGCAGCAGCGGCGGTGTGGGGATCAGGAGTGGCACACGGAGCCGGGAACCAGGTAAGTATATTCCCTGTGAGAGGCCCAGGCATATGGGGGAGCATTTCATAGTCTTGAATAACCCCTCTAAGCCTTCAGTGCACTGAAGGACAGGGATTTGCCCATTCGGTGCACCGCAGCTTCTCAGCTTTACAGTGCTGGCCACCCCCCACCCCCCAATATACTGAAAGACTCATTTGCATAAAGAATAAAAGTCTTACACAGTCTTAATTATCACAAGACAGGTATCATTTCAATCAAGCAGGATCAATCCCAAATGCCCGATATAATAGGGCTGATCCTGCTTACAGGTTGTTTTTTAAAGATGCAGTAGGTGCTCCCTTCTGCCGTTCATGTATAATTGTCTGGTTATATGGGGCAAGATTTTTTTTTTTTAACATGTCCTTCCTTATAGCCACATATCACTATGCTTTACTATTGTAGAAGCAAATACTGGCTCCTTGCTCGCTGTCTACTCCCACTCACTCGATAACGCTGCCCTTGTCACACAGACGCAAACATGACAGGCGCACTTATCTCCTGTGAGCATGCCAATCATCTGCTAATTAACAGTGCACACAGGCAAGCAGGGCTTCAACACGCCATACAGTGAGGTGCAAGGGACCAAATCCACAAGCGCCGGAAGACACACAAAGTTCCTGCATCTATGCTTAAATAAACTTAACAGAACATGTCCTCCTATGTAATTGAAACCGAGGCCAAATTATAACAGCCTGTGCCAATCCCGTCAGGATACCTATGTATATGGAACTTATAGAAAGGCTTACAGACCATGCGGCTGCTATGAGGCCAGTGGAGAGACCATTGGGTCAAGCCTCTGGTCAGTTCCATTGCCTTTGCGTTAGGGTTGGAAGAAACTGTACAGTTTTAGCAATCAAGGGAGTGGAGAAATAGCCCAAGGGTAAGACCAGACTAGGAACTTAAAGATGAACTCCCGCAAAAAATATTCTCTGTCCTGCTAGAAATGTACATGATGTAATCTGCAGTGAATGTCATTTTCTTATCAGTGGCTGTATTTGTGAGTTATATCTCCCTGATGTTTCTCATCTGTGTCATGTGACCAGCAATCAGACTCACCAACTCACACAGAGACTTATGTGTGGACAGGAAGTCTATTTCTCTATGTATTCCTATGGGAGCCTCACTCTCAGTCTCATAGGAATGAATAGAGCAGTAACTGGATTCCTGTCCTGGGTGAGTTGGAGGTCAGGGAGTTGGTCACATGACACAGCTATATTTAGAAAAGAGGGGATAGCTCACAAATACAGTCTCTGATAAGAAGATTGCATTCACTACAGATAACATCATGCAGCTTTCTAACAGGTCAGAGAATAAAATTTTTGCGAGAGTTCTACTTTAAGGTGGCATTGGGAAAAAAAAAAAACTGAAAGTGGCTTTATGTTGTAGGCGGGTCCAAATTAACAGCAGGCAGGACCAGCACATAAGAACTACTGCCCCAGCAGAACCAATTGCACAGTTCAGCAGCATTCAACATTATCACCGTCCTGAGGAAGGCAGCAGAGGTAAATGCAGGAGGACACTTTCTTCTACCAGTCAGGTGCATAAGTACCAGATGCTCCTAGCATTAATTAATGCCGAGAGCCTCAGATCCTTATATACCTGACTGGCGGCATTTAGGAGGGCTTGGGGTGGCCCCCTGGGCATTAGCTCATTGGGAAATTTCCCTGTAGGGTTTATGGTAGGCCAGTCTACCCCTACCCATGGGTCATGGAAAGGAAGTAGAGAGAAAAAAAAAACAACAGACCCTTTGGATCTGGATCATAAAACCCAACTCTGTAATGAGTACTCATTTTGACTTTTGCTATGGACTTATGTATGGAGCATGCCTCCTCCTTGGGTCCGGTTAAGAGTCAAACCTGTCACATTTTGATTTTCATATAAACTAAAGGGTTGTCCGATCAAAGCAACCCCCTTTCTAAGTGCAGCCCCTTTGCTGATCAAAAATATGGTGGTCAAGTAATACATGGTTGCTTATTGAATCTAACTGACGTCATGGACATAAGTATTCAGAGATCATTTGCTATGACACTTGACATTTAGCTCTCATTTGCTATGACACTTGACATTTAGCTCTGGAGGCCTACCATTTCTCTTGGTCATCTTTGAGATGTTTCTTCACCTTGATTCAGGTCCACCTGTGGTAAATTTCAGTTGATTGGACATGATTTGGAAAGACACAGATCTTTCTATATAGAATCTCACAGCTGACAATGTATATTAGGGCAAAAAAAACAAACCAGGAGAAACTGCCTGTAGAGCTCAGAGACAGGATTGTGTGGAGGCACAGATCTGGAGAAGAGTACCAAAGATGTCTGCTGCACTGAAAGTTCTCAAAAGCAGATTGGCCTCCATAATTGTTAAATGGAAGAAGTTTTGAACAACCAGGTCTCTTCCTAGAGCCCCACCAAACTAAATAATTGGGAGGAAAAGGCCTTGGTAAAAGAGGTGAAGAAGAATTGAATGGTCAGCTCTGACTGAGCTCCAAACTTCTTGTATACAGATGGGTGAAACTTTTAAAAGGTTAACCACTACTGCATCACTAAAGGACTCGGACTGTGAAACAAGATTCTCTGGTCTGATGAAACCAAGGACTGAACTTTTTGGCCTCAATTCTAACCATCGTGTTTGGAGGAAACCAGACACTTCTCAATACCATTGCTACAACGAAGCATGGTGGTGGCAGCATCATGCTTTTAGGAGTGGCACAAGTACAGAGATATTCTTAATGAAGACCTGATCCAGAGTGCTGTGGACCTCAGACTGGGCTGAAGGTTTACCTTCCAACAAGACAATGACCCTAAGCACCAGTCAGGATAACACTGGAGTGGCTTAGGGACAAGTCTGTGAATGGCACTGAGTGAATTCTTTGGAGAGATCTGAAAAAGGCAATCCACCAATTGCCCCCATCGAACCTGAAAGGACTTGACAGGATCTGCAGAGAAGAATGGCATAATGGCATCCCCAAATCCAAGTGTTCAAACCTCGTGGGATCATCCCCAAGAAGTCTGGAGGCTGGAATCACTGCCGAAGGGGCTTCAACAAAGTCCTGAGTAAAGGGTGTGAATACTTATGTCAATGCAAGAATTTAGTTTTTCCTTTTCAAGAAATTAGCAAAGATTTCTAACATTCAGTTTTCACTTTCTTATTTTGGAGGATTCAGTGCAGAATGAAGAGGGAAAACTTGATTTTTTAAAAAATTTAGTACAAGGCCGCAACATAACAAAATGTGAAAAAAGTTAAAGGATGTGAAGACTTTCAAAATGCATTGTAAACCCCTTTTCATGCTTTTTAAAGGCAGGTCATGGTGCACTTTGTTTCACAGGGACGGGATAACACAAAAATCAAACTGAGCCAATTCCAAATTTTCCATCGTGGTAGATCATAAGATACAACAATGGGAAGACGAATGGCTCTAGCACCAAATACAAGTTTAAGAATGAATCTGAACAAACACCAGGCCCAGACTTTTACCTAGAACCATCTGCAATTTAGCATTGAAATAGAATGGTACACACCCCCTTAAATGATTGTCGGAATAGGAGGACCATAAGGATGCTAT
Source organism: Rhinella marina (assembly GCA_900303285.1). Classification (NCBI taxonomy): domain Eukaryota; kingdom Metazoa; phylum Chordata; class Amphibia; order Anura; family Bufonidae; genus Rhinella; species Rhinella marina. The sequence goes on along the minus strand of ONZH01016968.1, from coordinate 321,902 downwards.
AGTGCTATGTCTATGGTGCACCCTGGATTGGTGGATTCAGGTGGGGGGTGTCCTATCAAGGACTTTGAACACTAAAGGGCAATAACAATTTTAAAAAAATCTATTGGAACTAATTGAAAATATGCTTTCACTGCTTTGTTGCTCTTGGGCCGTACCTCCTCAGTGCACGCCCCTGCTTAGAGCAGCTGATACATGTGGCTCCGCCCTCGGCTGTTCTGTGGGGAGACTTGCACAGTGCATTGTGCAGTGGGTGAATTTTTTACCGGGGCTGAAATATTCTTTAAATATACTACTTACTACTAAATAACACAGATGCACAATGCCACGTAGGCTCAATATTATCCTCATAGGAGCATTGTTTCCTTTGCGATCCCCCCCCCCCACCTTTCGATGCATCATTTAGCAGAAGGTTTGAACCATTGTTTTTTCTTCTCTAATTGTGTTCAGCATTAAAATACCTGCATTGTGTGTGATACATTCCTCTGAAGAGCTCTTAATCACACTCCTTTGTGCTAATATGTCTGCTCTATCGGAGACATCGTGAGAGGAGCTGGAGCTGAAACGGCATTATTATAGACAAGGTGAGGGCTGATTAATCACTCAGGGTTTGTGGAAATTTACCGCATGTTTTGTTCTTTATAGAATTCTTTATCACAATTATATCTATTTTTATATTTCAGTGGCCAGATGAGAATGTTGAGTGACGGTCTACTTACAGTTCTAGGTATGGTTGTCACCGGGCTTTCCTAGACTTGTAAATAAAAATATTGGTTTTGCAGAAATATAGACACAGGGGATGTATGCCTACTATTAAAGAAGAACTCCCGCAAAAAATGTATTCCATGTCCTGCTAGAAATGTACATGATGTAATCTGTAGTGAATGTCATTTTCTTACCAGTGTCTGTACTTTGAGTTATATGTGAGTTATATCTCCCTGATATTTCTCATCTGTGTCATGTGACCAGCAATCAGACTCACCAACTGACACAGCATCTTATGTGTGGACAGGAAGTCTATTTCTCTATGTATTCCTATGGGAGCCTCACTCTCAGTCTCATAGGAATGAATAGAGAAGTAACTGGAATCCTGTCCTGGGTCAGTTGGAGGTCAGGGAGTTGGTCACATGACACAGCTACAATTAGAAGAGAGGGGATAACTCACAAATACAGTCTCTGATAAGAAGATTGCATTCACTAAAGATTACATCATGCACCTTTCTAACAGGTCAGAGCATAAAATTTTTTTGCGGGAGTTCTTCTCTAAAGAGAGGGCATTTTGGGACAACACATTTATGGGTAGATAAGGCCACCATTGGGGTCGTACAGGACGTACTGTGGTTGGGGGTGGATATTACCACCGTGCAAACCAAGCAAATGTGATTGGTGCCCCAGAGAACAGGAAGCCCCATGATGGCCCCAAGTGGTTGACTAAACCAAGACATATATGCCGACGATGCAGCTGGTTCAGTTGGGGCTCAGTGGGGGAGAGGAGCCCTTCTCAAAAGTAGAGCAGTGGCAGAAGTATCCAGGCTGAGAGTAGTATGAGGTGGGCCAACTGGGGCAGAGCTTAGATATGCAACAGGACAGAGCTTAGCAGTGTAACGGGGGCCCCCCAGACATAACTTTGCTAGGGGATGCAGAAATGCCAGGTCCACCCCTAACTGTGGTTAGGGATCTGGACAACCAGGATACCCACTTGCCAGACCTTTCTTAGAAGAGCACAAAAATAAAATTCTGCCTTATTGCACATGCCACTAGGGGGAGCTCACTGCATAAGGAATTCTTCTGTTGACCTTGAGTTCAATGGGATCTGGATAAATTCAGCCATCATTTGTGTGGAGGCACAAATTTCAGGGGACATTTCGGGAGTTTTGGGGTGTTCCCATCTGAACACGATTTGGGATTCAATTGTTTATACGTGTATGGCAGTTCCCATTGTTGGAAATATAGTTGTTAAGGTTGGAAAAAGACAACAGTCCATCAAGTCCAACCTGTAATCCCGCTATATCGATCCCTGGATCAATGTCCATCTTCCGTTTAAAAAGGGGTTGGGCCAAGGGAAAGGGTGAGTAGAACAAGATTTCTATACATTGTCATAAGCCTCAATTTTATTTTGAATTCAAAAGTCATCAAAACCCTTTTTGAGGCCATCTCCTGTATTTGCTGTGACCAGCTCCTGCGGTAGACTATTCCAGAGATTCACAGCCCTTACTGTAAAGAATGCTTGTCGCCTCTTATGACTGAATCTTTTTTTCTCCAGACATAGGGAGTGGCCTCTTGTTTTTTGAGGGGGTTTAACACAGAATAGCTTCCCTTGGTATTTTTTGTATGGTCCGTTGATATATTTGTACAGGTTAATCGTGTCCCCCCTTAGATGTCTTTTTTCAAGGCTAAACAAATTCAGTTCATTTAATCTTTGCTCATAACTAAGATCTTCCAGGCCCTTTATAAGTTTAGTTGCTCTCCTCTGTACCTTTTCTAACTCCAGGGCATACTTTTTATGGATTGTTGCACAGAACTGAACTGCATATTTCAGTTAAGGCCATACCAAAGCTTTGTATAGTGGTAATATTACATCCCTGCCCCATGAGTCCATACCTCTTTTAATACAAGACAGAATTCTGTTGGCCTTAGAGGTAGCTGACTGGCATTGTATGCTGTTATTTAGTCTATGATCTATTAATACACCCAGATCCTTCTCAACAAGTGACTCTCTCAGTTTTACTCCCCCTAAGACATATGCTGCATGCAGATTATTCACCCCCAAGTGCATAACTTTACATTTATCTATATTGAACCTCATTTGCCAAGTGGAAGCCCAAACAGTAAGTGTCACGCTCTGGTGTGGAGGGTATAGCCACACCAAGCGTAAGAGGGAAGGGAACAGACCGGAGAAGGGAAATGGTCACCTCCTGCAGGAATCCCTGAGACTAGGCCCTGGCTGACTACCAGTATGAACAGGCCTTAGTCAGAGGCGTAGCTAGAGGTTCAGCACAGGGGGGGCGAAACATACTTGAGTGGGCCCCCCACTTAGTGGCTTCCCAAACGCACATTTCCAACTTCACAGGCACATACTACTAGTTGTGGTTAAAATATTGTATTAGAAAGATGACTGTATAAACTGCTAGATCATCTATGCTGTTAAGTACAGTACAATAGACTTTCTACATACCCTACTCTAAATACTCTACCACATAATGCAGTAAAATATAGGAGTAATAGGAGTAAAAAACAAGGGGACTCCTATGTTAAAGGAAATCTGGCCCCAGCTTTTACATCACTAAACTAACAGTCCCCTGCCCCCATCAGACCTCAGATAAGCTTAATGTGCCCCCATCAGACCTCAGATCAGCGTATTGTGCCTCCATCAGACCTCAGATCAGCGTATTGTGCCCCATCAGACCTCAGATCAGCATATTGTGCCCCCATCAGACCTCAGATCAGCAAAATGTGCCCCCATCAGACCTCAGATCAGCAAAATGTGCCCCCATCAGACCTCAGATCAGCAGAATGTGCCCCCATCAGACCTCAGATCAGCAGAATGTGCCCCCATCAGACCTCAGATCAGCAGAATGTGCCCCATCAGACCTCACATCAGCAGAATGTGCCCCCATCAGACCTCAGATCAGCGTATTGTGCCCCATCAGACCTCAGATCAGCGTATTGTACCCCCATCAGACCTCAGATCAGCAGAATGTGCCCCCATTAGTCCTCACATCAGCCTACTGTGCCCCCATCAGACCTCAGATCAGCGTATTGTGCCCCATCAGACCTCAGATCAGCGTACTGTGCCCCATCATACCTCAGATCAGCGTATTGTGCCCCACCAGACCTCAGATCAGCGTACTGTGCCCCATCAGACCTCAGATCAGCAGAATGTGCCCCCATTAGTCCTCACATCAGCCTACTGTGCCCCCATCAGACCTCAGATCAGCGTATTGTGCCTCCATCAGACCTCAGATCAGCGTATTGTGCCCCATCAGACCTCAGATCAGCGTACTGTGCCCCATCAGACCTCAGATCAGCGTATTGTGCCCCCATCAAACCTCAGATCAGCAAAATGTGCCCCCATCAGACCTCAGATCAGCAGAATGTGCCCCCATCAGACCTCAGATCAGCAGAATGTGCCCCCATCAGACCTCAGATCAGCGTATTGTGCCCCATCAGACCTCAGATCAGCGTATTGTACCCCCATCAGACCTCAGATCAGCAGAATGTGCCCCCATTAGTCCTCACATCAGCCTACTGTGCCCCTATGAGACCTCAGATCAGCGTATTGTGCCCCCATCAGACCTTACATCAGCCTACTGTGCCCCCATCAGACCTCAGATCAGCAGAATTTGCCCCCATCAGACCTCACATCAGCCTACTGTGCCCCCATCAGACCTCAGACCAGAGGGCAGCCGCAGCGCCGGACAGGTAAGAAAGATTTTTTATTTTAATCTTATGTGGCTGGGTGGGCTGATCTGAGGTCTGATGGGGGTCCCTAAATACAAGTAAGCGCTTCCATAATGGAAGCGCTCACTTGTATTCGCCTGTATTCATCCTTGCTGGGCCCCCTCTGAGTCACTGGGCCCGGAGTCGTCGCCCCCCGGTAGCTACGCCTCTGGCCTTAGTGGTAGGAGAGTTCATACACAGGAACCTAATTATTAACTGACCTTGTAGTTAGTGATAGGGGAAAGAGTCAACCCGTTTCTCCAACAGGACGGAGGAATAGGAGACTCCAAACGATGGATAAACACAATAGGGAAAATGACACATCTTTATGCAGAAATAGCAGCAACTGGATCTCAGCCAAGAACAGCTCCAAACAACTAAGTCAGCAGAAAGTATAAACCGCAGTGAATCCTGGGAGATGAAGGAATAAATAGAGGAAAGATAATTACCACACCCACAACAGCTGAGAGGAAGGGGTGTGGTAAACAGCAACCAAACCAAGGGAAAAGCATGTCAAATTATGTCACTTTTGAAAGCCGCGCAGAACGTCTGATACCAGACGCAAGTCCACTCGTGACAGTAAGTTTGTCCAGGTCAGCTTGTAACTTATTAACATCTTTCATAGACTGGACTGTATTACAAAGTTTGGTGTCATCTGCAAAAATAGAAACAACACTATTAATCCCATCCTCTATGTCATTATAATAATATACAATAATAATATTACAATAATACAATATAAATAATAGCAATATGGGTCATTGCTTTAGCGCCAACCACATTGGATCCCCGCCAACATCAAGTCACATGACAGCGGTAGCCAATCATTACCATCCGCACTGACGCCTCATCCATGTGTCCTGCAGGTGTCACTGGTTGCCCCCGTTATGTGATGTTATTATGGATGATGGGCTATTGAGCTATAGGGCAATGGAGGAGAAGTCTTTTTTCCTCTCTATTTACGTGGGTTCCTTCAAGGGTATTTCCAATTGATGAAAACCCCTACAATATAACCAGAGGGAGCACATGTTTTAAACACGAATATACTTATGCTGTTGGGGGATGCAGTGCTTGGTATTATATGGGTTAACAGAAGAATCACAAATCAATGATGCCAGGAGTATCACTTACACTGAGGGACAGATGGACACAATCAATAGCACTAAACGTCTCTCCTCACTATTACCCAGGGAATGAGATGTGCAAAACCGGAGGAATAGATATTTTCTCTAGAACCACTTGCCTGATAAACCGTCCACCCCACAAGTTAACCCTTCACCATAATCAAACTATAGTGACGACCTATGAAAGACAAACTAAGGGATCATGGCAGATTGTAGGATTCTTGCCGAGCAACAGTTTCATCATAACTTTCTTGCCGGTCGAAGAAAATATCACTCATTATTTAGCTGCTAATGGACATGTGCCACCGGAACTCACTGATAGGACCGCCTCCTGGACTTCAAATCACAGAATCAGCAGGAATTTAAATATATAAGTTACAAGTTAAACTTTTCTTTTATACAGTTAAAGTCCTGCTCATTCTGGGCTTTGAAGTCCAGGAGGCGGTCCTATCAGTGATTGACAGCCTTCCCCCTATGACTGTGTATACAGAGATATCTGTCAATCACTGATAGGACCTCCTCCTTCACTTCAAAGCCCAGAATGAGCAGGAGTTGAAATGAAGGATAAACAAGTTACACTGAATCTTTTCCCACAAAATTAGATATCAATCTGCTCAGCTCCTCCTGCTCTACAATAGGCTGCCTGTAGCTCAAACACCATGTTCAATGTGACAGGCTCCCTTTAAGTTGGCATAGTCCATACCCCCTAAGGGTAAAGAACTGGAGGAAACCCTAGACTCCACACCTCAGGTTAGCCAATGTTGACTCACTAATAGTCACCAGGGACTGACTCTTGTTGACAGGCTTGTCCTGCAGTGTAGTGCAGCTCTAGCTCAATATCTAGCTGGGGATAGGCACCCAGGTATAGACTTGGGGCTTCACCTGCAAGATTGAGTCTAGCGTTAATATAACGTACTGTTTATCTAGGCTGTGTGTGACACAGTTCATTTGCTCTTGGTGTGGCACAATTTATCTGAGCAATGTGTGGCACTATTTGTATCAACACTATGCGGTACTGTTTATCTGAATGTTGTGTGGCATTGTTTATCTGAGCACTGTGGGACATTATTTATCTGGGAAGAAGGGATGCAAATGAGCTCTTTACAAGCTCTGCCTCTGATGTCACCAGATGTAAGGCAGCTATCTTATAAGGCCTCTTTCACACTAGCGTTAGCACGGATCCGGCACCTAAAGGGTGCCAACGGATCCGTGCTAACGCTGACACATGTGTGGAGCCGGAGCAGCGCTCCGGCCCCACATGTGTTGACAGAAATAAATACAGACATACACACACAAACACATACATACATACATACACATACATACTCACATACTCCAGGCCGGGACGCCGGCAGCACGTCTTCACGCGCCTCCTGCGCGCAGTGATGACGATTCCCCACAGCGCCCTCTGCTGGGCGCAGTGGGGAAACGTCATAGCTGCACGCAGGAGGCGCGTGAAGACATGCTGCCGGCGTCCCGGCCTGGAGTATGTGAGTATGTATGTGTATGTATGTATGTCTGTATGTCTGTATGTATTTCTGTGTAGCCGGATCCGGAATGACCCCCCATTGCAAGTCAATGGAGGACAGATCCGGATTACTGGTGTGTCACACCAAACGGATCTGTCCCCATTGACTTGCATTGGGGGTCATTCCAGATCCGGCTTGGTGCGGATGCCTGGACCGGAGAGAAAACCGCAGCATGCTGCGGTTTGTTCTCCGGTCTGAAGACGGAACGGAATGCTTTCAAGAGCATTCCGTTGTCTTCAGTTCAGTTTTGTCCCCATTGACAATGAATGGGGACAAAACTGAAGCGTTTTTTTCCGGTATTGAGCCCCTATGACGGAGCTCAATACCGGAATAAAGAAACGCTAATGTGAAAGTAGCCTAAGTCAATGTTCGACCCTTTAAATAGACCTTGAGACAGGACTTGGATATTAAATAAGCCAGCATCCCATCTGGCGAACAGTGCAGAACTGAGAAAACTTGGCTTACTGGTGAGAGGTCTACATCAGGATTTGGGGGGGTACTATCTCTCCTTACAGAGAGCGCCTTAATCGGTGTAATCTTCGTAAGGAGAGATAGTACCCCCCGAATCTTGATCCAGGGCTCTCACCCAGTTAAGACAAAACTCTCTGCTCTGCACTGATGAGGGGCAATCACCCCAAAACAGCTGTCTGCAGATGAGGTGTTGGCTTATTTATTATCCAAGTCCTGTCTCAAGGCCTATATAAAGGGTAGAACATTGACTTATAGAATAGCTGCCTTACATCTGGTGGCATTAGAGGCAGAGCTTGCTATGAGATCATTTGCATCCATCTTCCCAGAATTCTAGGGGAGCATGTATGGCCTATAAGCCTCCTCAGACCGATTAAAGGGGTTATCCACTTCTGGTCCCCGCACCGCCGATGCTGCTTCTCCCTGTGCGCATATGAAAACATCTGGTGTAAGGGGGAGCAGCAATGGTGGTGTCTGTCATTGGCTGCCAACACCCACGCCCCCACCCACCCGGCGACACCGGATATTTTCATCGTTGCGCAGGGAGAAGCTGCAGCGGTGGTGCGGGGACCAGAAGCGGTGCAGGGAGCGGGGTAAGCATATTCCCTGTGAGGAGCCTGGCACATGGCGGGGGCAGTTTATGGTACTGGATAACCCCTTAAAGGTGATCTCTGTAAGGAAATATAGTACCTTCTAAATTATTTATCTGAGAATTATGTATCAATATTTATCTAAATACTAAGTAGCACTACTTATCTGAGCACATATGTGCTTTATGACATTATATAATCACTATGTTGTACCATTCATCTGAGCACTGTCACATTGTTTATCTCAGCACTATGTAGCACTACTTATCTAAATGCCATGCAGCACTATTTATCTTAGCACTGTGTGGCACAATTTATCTGAGTGTTATGTGAGTATTACATGGCACTATTTATCTGAGCACTATCTGAGCACAATCTGAGCACTATTCAACTGACTACTATGTGGCACTATCTATCTGAGCAATGTGTGGCACTAATTTATTTTACTTACTTATATACCCTGTTTCCCCGAAAATAAGACCTATCCCGATAATAAGCCCTAGTGCTATTTTGCCCTGTTTTTGGAGTAGGCTTAAAATATAAGCCCTACTCCAAAAATAAGCCCTAGGTACATTGAGGATACACTGAGAATAGGGTTACGGTCCTGATGGGGTGATTTTAATGGCCAGTCAGGGCCTCTCTGCTGGTGACACTACCTACGCAGCGCTGCGCAGGTAGTTACCTATATACACACCAATACCCAAACCCTATCCGGCGCTGCAAGACGTCTCCCCTGTGATGATCCCGCGAGACGTGACCTCAGCGCCGGGTCTTGCGGGATCACGCTGGTTGACTGGATGACACAGCACATGCCGGATGACAGGATTGGGAGAGAAGAAGAAGTCTGGAGCAGAGTGTAGGTAAGCATAGGAAAAAATGACATATATATATTCAGTGGGGACAAAAATAAGACCTACCCCAATAATAAGCCCTAACCCTTTTTCTGGAGAAAAAAAAGAAATAAGACACTGTCTTATTTTCGGGGAAACACGGTAGTGGCTACATACTCTGTAGCAATTTACAGAAATTGACATCAGCCTCTGTCACCAGTGAGGCTCACAGTTTAGATTCCCTATGTCTTCGTAGTGTGTGAGGAAACTGCTGACCACTGAGCCACTATGCTGCTCCCTATTTATCTGAACACCATGTGACCCTATTTATCTGAGCGCTATATGGCCTTATTTATTGGAACATTATGTGCAGCTATTTATCTGGTCACAGTACAGCACTATTTATCTGGGCACTATGTGACACTATTTCTCTGAACACAACATGGCTCTGTTCATACGCACACTACATGCATTATTTATCTAGTTACTGTGTAACTCATCTGAGTTCTGAATTGCACTACATAGAATCTAGACACTGTCATAGTGTATCAGCACAGGTGTCGTTTTGGAGGCATTGCTAGGGCACTGGCTAAGACTAATAGCTGTATATCATACAATAATGGTTACCAATTAATTGCATTATTTCATGTTGGGAACAATTAGCCATGTCATGTTAGCATTTTTTTTGGCCACGGAGGTAAGCTGGGGTTAAAAATTGCAATTGTGTCTCTTGAGCTACTTGCTTGTTTAGCTTTGATAAAAGGACCTACTAGGTCTCAAGATTGGCTCCTTCTGCCTGAATACGTTAGATCCAAATCTAACAGATATAGAGACAGCCCGACTATTCCTTAATTTTTTTTTTACTTTGGTGGGAGATAAATTCAGCAGGACGGAAAAAAACAGGCTCTGGCAGGCTGTTGGCAGAAAGCTTCTTATCATATGTCTTGTATTTAGAAAGCCTAGAAATTTCAGTTGATGGCTCAGATTCCTAGTACAATGTCAGTCATTTCGGCTACACAGAATTAGTCTACTACTTATTGCTATACCAGTTCTACGTCTACATGGCCCTCACACAGCGATAGGAGAAAGCAGGCCACGGTACGGAAAAACGGAATGCTTTGTTCCTTGCAAAGATCATCCCAGGTCCCATGTATTTCTGTATTCCTTGGAAAAACAACATCCCCGCCTCTTTTTTATGGCGAAAATACAAATTCCTTAAAGGGGTTGTCCCACAAAATATATTTTACAGTTTTCAAACTGGCACCTTTTGAATTTGCATGTAATTTAAAATGTATTATAGCTACTGAGTTAATCAATGAAATCTATCTGTATGGCGCCACCTGCTGTTTGTTATTTTTGTAATTTCTCTGTCCTGCTCACTGAGGTGGAAGCAACTGCTTAGTTCCATCCTTCAGCTGCCACTCAAAGGACCCACCCCCTGAGCAAGGACACGTCCCCTAAGCTGACAGCTTGAAATAAATCTAGCAGAGAAATTGGAGCAATGAACGGGGAGATCTCTGGATCCATGTGAGGTACAGGGCTGGTTCTAGCGTTGTTAGAAAGTGATTGTCACGTCCTATATGATGTCTGATTTTCATGTTTTTCATTATTCATGGGATAACCCCTTTAAGCCAGCGCAATACAAAGGAAGCCTTTTTTCAGGGACCAGATTTAAGCGATCATTAGAAGTGTATAATTTAATTTGCCCTAAGATGAATAATTACACGTTCAGTCGTCAGGGGACGTCGTCACGCGCTCTAAAACTGCAGCCGCCATTAACTTAGGCAGATAATTCCAGCTGATCGCTGCAAAAGCCCTAAAGGACTGATGCAAAATAAATCACTTAGCCTTGCTGGAGATGTCCAGGCAGATTAGCATTTTTTAAGATATAATCTCTTTGAAAACATTGGCATTCATTTCTTGATCCTTCCTTGTGGCTGGAGAACCAAAGTATAAAATGTAATTCTATTAAATAGTACATGAGCCTCCACATGGGCAGCAGGGGTCCGGTACAGGAGATGCCCCATTATCACAAGGCAAAAAAACTAGACCCATCGCTCCATTGTGGTATTTACAAAATGATGGACCCATCAATGGGGTCACTTGGGTGCCACTGGTATCCATCATATGGCAGATACAGCAGAATGTTTCGGCTTCCGTTATCAGTAGAAGACAGGGCAATCTGGACCTTGTTGGAGAAAACTACTAGCTTCGGCCTTATGTACACGAATGTTGTTTGAGTACACATCCAAGCCACATTTTTTGTGGCTCAGATGCGGACTCATTTACTTCAATGGGGCCGCAGAAGATGCAGACAACACTCCATGTACTGTCCACATCCGTTCCTCCATTCCACAGCCCCACAAAAAAATGGAACATGTCCTATTCTTGCGGGTGTCACGGACAAGGATAGGACTTGTCTATTGAGGGACAGACCTTCCGTTCTGCAAAATTTGCGGACCGCAAAACACAGTTTGTATATATACACTACTCACAAAAAGTTAAGGATATTTGGCTTTCGGGTGAAATTTATGGAAAATGTTAAAAAGTTCCCGCTCCGGTGATATTATATCATGATAGTAAGGCATTTAAGTAGAAGCAGCAATGGGGATTTCCTTATGTCAAACAATTTACTGAAACAAAAGCAAACACCAGTGCTAGGTATACCGCCACAAAAATGTCAGTGTCTCAATAACTTGTCATGAGGCCCTGTGCATCAATTCCAGTTTGACTCATGCTGTTCACAAGTCGACTTATTGTCTGCTGAGGCATGGCATCCCACTCTTCTCGAAGGGAGGCCCACCCCATTTAAGTTCCCCCAGTCTCCAGCAGCACCAGTTCCCTAATGATGTGACCTCGATGAGCTGGTGCATTATTATCCACGAAGATGACATTAGCCCGGTGTTGTTCATGCAGAGGCAAAACGACTGGATTAATGATGTTATTCAAGTGGTAATGGCTTGTCACTGTACCATTCACACAGTGTAGGGCAGTTCTGTATGGACTAGACACACCTGCCCACATTGTAACACCACCACCACCAAAGGCTCATCTGGTGACAACTGTGGCTGACGCGTAGCGCTCTCCTTGATGTCCCCAACATCGTTGGCGGCCATTATTTTTGCTCAGCGTGAATTGTGATGCTCCCTGGCCTGTGCAAGATGATGACCCCTGTGCCTGGTGGTGTGGTCAGGTGCCCTAGCAGGTCGTCTAGCATGTAGACCACTATGATGTAAACGGTTTTGAACAATCTGATGTGACACTTGGATGCCTCTCACCTCCCTTAAATGTGCCTGGAGTTGTGTGGCATTCATCATCCGGTTCCGCAGGGTATTGTTCACAATGAAGTGGTCATTAGTGTGGGATGTGCCCAAAGGACGTCCACTTCTCTGCCTTTCTGTGACTCTTCCAGTCTCTCTGTATCTCTGATACAACCTGCTGATGACACTCTGTGACACTCTAAGCTCAGTGGCCACTTCCGTCGGAGAACATGAAGCCTCACAATGGTGAGGTACTGTTGATCAACTGTTAGGTGTCGTCTTGGTCTCATGATGTCAAAATGTGAACAGCATGATGAGGAGGACTGTTTAAATACCAATTCTAATTGACCCAGGACATTTATTGGACGATTCGTGGATAAAACACCTGTTGTGAATTTTGCCATTAAGCTCCTTGTTAGTGAGAACAGCAAGTTGTGCAAAAAGTACTGAAACATTGAACAGTTGGACATGTTCATTCAGAAGTTTAGAGAAGGTCACATTCAGTTCACCTGTAAATGTTAGAGTGCATTTTAGGTTCATCCTGAAATTTCACCGACAAGCCAAATGTCCCTAACTTTTTGTAGTAGTGTATGTACTTGTTTATATGTTTGTATGTCCATATGAGTTTATGCGCTTATTTATAGGTTTATACTTCTATATGTTTATATACTTGTTAATAAATCTGTATTTCCATATGTACTGTATATGTAATTGTTTATACCTTTGTATATCCACGTGTACATGTAATTGTTTATATGTTTCTCATTTTCTATGTTCATACATGTACTTGTTTACAGGCTCATATTTCCGTATGTGTGTTTATGTGCTTGTTCATAGATCTGTATTTCCATGTGTGCCTCCTTGATCTATGACGGCATCTGCAGGTGGGTGCTATGAGCCATTTAATGTTTGCCATTAGTGCGTCCATCCACTGTAAAATGGGAGAGAAAGCTGCGGTAATGCTGATTACAGTGACTATCTAATATTCCTGGCAGATTATCTATCATTTTATGATGAGAGGTAAGTGGTGCCAAAGCTTCCTGTATCATAGTCATTCAATACAGAGGATTACAATCGTCCAACTTTCCTCACATGAACCCGAATTTCTGCCCTAACAAACGTCTGATGGGGTGATGTCAAGTTCTTTATCCATTTAACCCATTAAGCACCAGACATTTTTCATTTTTTTGCCTTTGCATTCTATATGACGAATTGTTTTATTTTAGTTTTGTGTTAATGTGTTGGGTTTTTTGCAGATCCCTATTGTACTTTCTATTTTACAGTTTTTGGGATATTTATACACTAGTGCTTAAAGTTTATTTTGGTTGTTCAAGCAATAAAAAAAATCCCCTAGTTCTCTATGATTTTTTTCTTTACCCAGTTTGAGATAAATGAAGTATATTTCGGATCTGGATCCCTGGCGAAGCACAAGAATTGCTTAATTGACTGTGAGAGACTAGCCGCTGTGATATCTCCCTTCTACTACACACAGGGGCGTAAGCACCATAGCGGCAGATCATGCGACTGCTATGGGGCCCAGGGCAAGAGGGAGCCCAGTCTTAGTTGGGATCATCTCCTCTTCTACTGGAGGTGAAATCTCAGTCAGAACTCTACCCTCTAAAGGAACAACTTTTAGCAAATAAAGCAGTGGAAAAATGGCCCAAGCGTCATTAAAAAGGGTTTAGGCAGAAACCCTTCTGTCCTGTGTGGGGGGCCTGGTTTGATCCTTGCTATGGGGCCCTTACTTCTCGATGTACGCCACTGACTACAAACATACAGAAGAGGAGATCACACCCCCTATCTCTCTATGCTCAACCTTAGTAGCAGTAGCAGCATGGATTACATTATACAGTAGTACTAAGCAGTGTAGCTGTGAATCCAGCACTGGGGTGAGATTATAGAAAACTTACTAGAGGCTTCAGCAGCATCTCTGTGTGTCTACTGTATGCTTATTTCTCTCTAGCGGCGGCGGCTTCTTCCTCACCCCTTTCTTTCCCCATAGACTTCTATTGGCTGCATATCACCTAATCCCTCAGTGAGCTGACATATTATCTCCCAAGATTGATTTTAGCAGCAAATTTAGAGAGAATGATCAATGCAAGACGCAGCGGGAAGGAGAAGAAGTGGCTCAAAAGTGGAAAAAGAAGCATTTTTCTATACTAGGATATATTATGTTTCTATATTTGCTTGTGCTAGAACAGTGCCGTTTAAGCACTTATTCCAAAAACATCCATTTTGATGTGCCATTCCTTTACTAATCCTGCTAGAAGCTATGAATAAATTACTATCAGTTTGCAAAGAAGGTCCAGACGGGTGACACCAGATTAAGTTGTGTTCCTGACACACCTCCAACTGGTAACACCCATCTAGACCTTCATTACAAACCGCTAGTAATTCATTCACAAGTTCTAGCAGGAATAATAAAGGAATGGTGCAACATAGTCATAAGAATAGATGCTCCAGAATTGTTATTACAAGGGGAATACAAGTAGCTGTTAAAACAGACATGTCAGGAGAGGAGACAAGTCCTCTTAAAATACTAAAAAAAATGTATTGATCTATCTTTTAAATAGACTGTCTTTTAAATCAAACATTTGGACACACCTTTTATATATATTTTTTTTCTAGATTTTTAGCTTTTTTCCTACATTGTAGATTCATATTGAAGTAATGAAAGCGATGAAGAAACAAATGTGAAATTAAGTAGTAAATAGAAAAGTACTAGAAGTTATATTTTAGGTTCTTGACAGTCGCCCCCTTTTGCTGTGATGACAGTGTAACACCCCAGAGTGGTGTTACATCTCCTACACCCCGCTACTATCTTTAGTGGTCTAAAAAAATGTCATCCTTGTGTATGCTTTTCCAGGTCCTCCACAAATGTGCATTTAATAATGTTATGTAACTGTTAAACATGTAATGCACCTGGTTCACCAGCAGGTGGCAGCAAACAAGGCAGAGCTGTAGTTACACAGAATGTAGCTTTCCATTCCATTCTAACCCTCTTCTGGAGAAAAGTGGACTAGTCCCATTTCCTGCAGGAAAGGTGGGGACCAGTTAGAACCAGTTCAAGTTTACCCCCCTGCTAGGGGAAGGTGTGCAGGGGCACGTCTCTGCTGGACATGCCCATGCCAGCCAGAGCACCTTCAGCTCTGCTGGCCATGGAGGCAGAACCATGAAGCCTCAGAAGCCAGGAGCATAGTTCCCTGGCATAACCTAAGTCCGACTACAGAGAGAAGTCCAGCGTCAAGAAGCAAGCCAAATTATATAGTCAGCTGGTCAGCACAAGCTGACTATATAATTTGCTGCCACCGGCTGGTGAACCAGGTGCATTACATGTTTAACAGTTACATAACATTATTAAATGCACATTTGTGGAGGACCTGGAAAAGCATACACAAGGATGACATTTTTTTAGACCACTAAAGATAGTAGCGGGGTGTAGGAGATGTAACACCACTCTGAGGTGTTACACTGTCATCACAGCAAAAGGGGGCTACTGTCAAGAACCTAAAATATAACACATCTTCTAGTACTTTTCTATTTACTACTTAATTTCACATTTGTTTCTTCATCGCTTTCATTACTTCAATATGAATCTACAATGTAGGAAAAAAACTAAAAATCTAGAAAAAAAATATATAAAAGGTGTGTCCAAATGTTTGATTTAAAAGACAGTCTATTTAACCCTTACAGTACCGGCGCCGTACATGTACGGCGCTGGTACGATGCGGGCACATGGCGCCCGCTCGCGGGTGCGGCGGGCGTCATGGCCGGCAAGTCTCTGCTGTTTCTAACAGCAGAGACTTGCCGCTACTTACCCGATCGGCGGCGTCTTCCGGGGTGACTAGATGCCGTGATCACACGTGATCACGGCATCTAGTTGCGTCTAAACCCGGAAGCGTTCGCTTCCGGGTGGTGTACAGACACCCCGTGTGGCCAATCGGGGTGTCTGTACACCATATGAAAACTGTAATCCTCGCTGGTGAGGATTACAGTTTTCAAAGTGCAATTCTTATTCTGGCCACTAGATGGCAGGCCAGGATAAGAAATGAGCAATTGATGGATTTAACTGCCTCTAGTAAATCCATAATTGCTCATAAAGAAAATTAAAAAGCCACAATATATAAGCTCATATTTGAGCATTCAAATAGTAAAAAAAATTAAAAAAAATGTTAAAAAATATATAAAAAATAAAAAAGATATAAAAGTTCAAATCACCCCCCTTTCCGTATAAGTAAAAAATAAATACCTAAATAACACTAAATATAGACATCATGGGTATCACCGTGACCGAAAACGCCCGTACTTTTAAAATATAAAAAAAAAAATCCAATACGGCGAATTGTGTGGCGGAAAAAAGCGTCCAAATGGCAATTTGCCGTTTTTTGTCGCTTTTTTTTTTCTAAAAAAAATTAAATAAAAAGTGATCAAAAAGTCATACACACCCCAGAATGGTATTAATAAAATCTTCAGATTGTCCCGCAAAAAATGAGCCCCCATACAGCTCTGTACACATAAGTACCAAAAAGTTATAGGGGTCAAGATATGACAAGGAAAAAAAAAAAAGGGCAACTTTCTAATTTTTTTTCACTATCAAAACGCAGGAAAAACTATACATATTAGGTATTGCCGGATTCGTACTGACCAGTAGAATGAAAATAACGGGTCAGTTTTAATGCACATCGAACGCTGTAAATAAGAAACCCGTAGAACTGTAGCGGAATAGCGTTTTTTTTGCAATTTCACCTGATTTGGAATTTTTTTCCTGCTTCCCACTACACCGTATGCAATATTAAATGGTGGCGTTGGAAAGTACAACTTGTCCCGCAAAAAACAAGCCCTCATACAGCTATGTGAACAGAAAAATAAAAGAGTTATGGCTGTTTGAAGGCAGGGAGAGCAAAACGAAAATGCATGACCGAAAAAACCTCCGGTACTGAAAGGGTTAAAAGACAGATCAATACATTTTTTTAGTATTTTAAGAGGACTTGTCTCCTCTCCTGACATGTCTGTTTTAACAGCTACTTGTATTCCCCTTGTAATAACAATTCTGGAGCATCTATTCTTATGACTATGTTGCACCATTCCTTTATTATTCCTGCTAGAACTTGTGAATGAATTACTAGCGGTTTGCAATGAAGGTCTAGATGGGTGTTACCAGTTGGAGGTGTCTCAGGAACACAACTTAATCTGGTGTCACCTGTCTGGACCTTCTTTGCAAACTGATAGTAATTTATTCATAGCTTCTAGCAGGATTAATAAAGGAATGGCACATCAAAATGGATGTTTTTGGAATAAGTGCTTAAACGCCACTGTTCTAGCACAAGCGAATATAGAAACATAATATATCCTAGTATAGAAAAATGCTTCTTTTTCCACTTTTGAGCCACTTCTTCTTCTTCCCGCTGCCTCTTGCATTAATCATTCTCTCTAAATTTGCTGCTAAAATCAATCTTGGGAGATAATATGTCAGCTCACTGAGGGATTAGGTTAGGTGATATGCAGCCAATAGAAGTCTATGGGGAAAGAAAGGGGTGAGGAAGAAGCCGCCGCTAGAGAGAGAAATAAGCATACAGTCATGGCCAAAAGTTTTGAGAATGACACAAATATTATATTTTCACATGATCTGCTGCCCTCTGGTTTTTATGTGTGTTTGTCAGATGTTTTTATCACGTACAGAAATATAATTGCAATCATATTATGAGTAACAAAAGCTTATATTGACAGTTAGAATGAGTTAATGCAGCAAGTCAATATTTGCAGTGTTGACCCTTCTTCTTCAGGACCTCTGCAATTCTCCCTGGCATGCTCTCAATCAACTTCTGGACCAAATCCTGACTGATAGCAGTCCATTCTTGCACAATCAATGCTTGCATTTTGTCAGAATTTGTAGGTTTTTGTTTGTCCACCCGTCTCTTGATGATTGACCACAAGTTCTCAATGGGATTAAGATCTGGGGAGTTTCCAGGCCATGGACCCAAAATCTCTATGTTTTGTTCCCTGAGCCATTTAGTTATCACTTTTGCTTTATGGCAAGGTGCTCCATCATGCTGGAAAAGGCTTTGTTGATCGCCAAACTGCTCTTGGACGGTTGGGAGAAGTTGCTCTCGGAGGACATTCTGGTACCATTCTTTATTCATGGCTGTGTTTTTAGGCAAGACTGTGAGAGAGCCGATTCCCTTGGCTGAGAAGCAACCCCACACATGAATGGTTTCAGGATGCTTTACAGTTGGCATGAGACAAGACTGGTGGTAGCGCTCACCTCGTCTTCTCCGAATAAGCTGTTTTCCAGATGTCCCAAACAATCGAAAAGGGGATTCATCAGAGAAAATGACTTTACCCCAGTCCTCAGCAGTCCACTCCCTGTACCTTTTGCAGAATATCAGTCTGTCCCTGATGTTTTTTCTGGAGAGAAGTGGCTTCTTTGCTGCCCTCCTTGAGACCAGGCCTTGCTCCAAGAGTCTCCGCCTCACAGTGCGTGCAGATGCACTCACACCTGCCTGCTGCCATTCCTGAGCAAGCTCTGCACTGCTGGTAGCCCGATCCCGCAGCTGAAACACTTTTAAGAGACGGTCCTGGCGCTTGCTGGTCTTTCTTGGGCGCCCTGGAGCCTTTTTGTCAACAATGGAACCTCTCTCCTTGAAGTTCTTGATGATGCGATAGATTGTTGACTGAGGTGCAATCTTTCTAGCTGCGATACTCTTCCCTGTTAGGCCATTTTTGTGCAGTGCAATGATGACTGCACGTGTTTCTTTAGAGATAACCATGGTTAACAGAAGAGAAACAATGATGCCAAGCACCAGCCTCCTTTTAAAGTGTCCAGTGGTGTCATTCTTACTTAATCATGACAGATTGATCTCCAGCCCTGTCCTCATCAACACCCACACCTGTGTTAATGGAGCAATCACTGAAACGATGTTAGCTGGTCCTTTTAAGGCAGGGCTGCAATGATGTTGAAATGTGTTTTGGGGGATAAAGTTCATTTTCTAGGCAAATATTGACTTTGCAAGTAATTGCTGTTAAGCTGATTACTCCTTATAACATTCTGGAGTATATGCAAATTGCCATTATAAAAACTGAAGCAGTAGACTTTGTAAAAATTAATATTTGTATCATTCTCAAAACTTTTGGCCATGACTGTAGACACACAGAGATGCTGCTGAAGCCTCTAGTAAGTTTTCTATAATCTCACCCCAGTGCTGGATTCACAGCTACACTGCTTAGTACTACTGTATAATGTAATCCATGCTGCTACTGCTACTAAGGTTGAGCATAGAGAGATAGGGGGTGTGATCTCCTCTTCTGTATGTTTGTAGTCAGTGGCGTACATCGAGAAGTAAGGGCCCCATAGCAAGGATCACACCAGGCCCCCCACACAGGACAGAAGGGTTTCTGCCTAAACCCTTTTTAATGACCCTTGGGCCATTTTTCCACTGCTTTATTTGCTAAAAGTTGTTCCTTTAGACGGTAGAGTCCTGACTGAGATTTCACATCCAGGGTGTTCCTGGGGGAATGGAGCTTATATGCCCTGATTTCACTGAAATGTTGGTAAGTATGCCCAAAGTGTCTATCTCTGCACCAGATTTATCATGGGGGGGGTGATTTGTACCTCAATGTAGCATTAGCCAGGGGTGTATAAAAGGGGTGGAGTGGCTCCAGTTGTACCTTAGACCCTAGTACCTAATAGGGCCCAATGACCCTTCTGCCACCTAAGTGGCATGGTTGGGAGCCCTGGTATACATTCTGCTCTGGGACCCAGGAGCTACGTCGATAGCATCTTTCACTTGTTTGCTACTGTAAGACTGAGACACAGGGGTAATTAAGTCTAAACCAAAGAAGACCGGCATCCTCCACTATTTTTTAGGGTAAGAACCATAATGGAAACCCAGCAAACCTCACAATAGTCTATGGGGTCCATAATCATAGTTGCCTACAATCCCTAATTTTAGAGACAGTCCTGGCAAAGTAAGGCTGTCCCAGGTTTAAAATGGGCAGAGCCCATGTAAGCGCCACCCATAAGTGGGTGGTCCTGGATGAATTTGTGGGCACCCGCTCTGCTCTGGAGGACTACTTCACTAATTGATTTCTTAACATTACACTGCTGAATGCTGAGCGTCCAATAACGGGTAACTAACGAGGTTGTATAACGCAGGTTGACAAAAGTCAATGATGGCAACAATGGTTTCCTAGCAACCATTGTAGATCCGTCATCTAGTCCTGCAATGGTTAATACATGGAGACTATACAATATATAGAGAAAAATAAAAAATGTATGTCTGATCAGCGCCAGTCGTCACTTGGAACGCCACTTGAACGGGTCAAGATTTCTTTTACGCTTCCTCGTGTATAAGTCCTTGAATCTTCCTCTGCTGTCTGGATTTCTTTGTTGTATCCAATTCCCAGAAGCTTGATTACAACCAATAGCTGCCCTTAAAGGGGTTATCCAAGATTAATACAGACCTCCCAGAGTGGCGGGCCAAGGTGGAGATCATACTTACCTGGTCCCCGCCGCTGGGTTCGGTGTCTGTTGCAGACAGTTGTGTCCCCCACGTCGATTGATGTTGTTTGCAGCGATGCAGGGAGAAGAAGAACCGCCTGAGAGGAACAGACACCAAACCCAACGAGAGGAACCATGATTTCCATAATGTATTAGCCTTGAATAACCTGTTTAAAATCCTCTCAGGGATAGTCACCCAGCTTTCTGAGACTCCAGAACGGCAAATCCACCTAGTTATGATGTCATACTTACCCTGCAGTCAGTTGCATATGAGGAGCCATATTGGTTGTCCTCCAGTCCAAGCCAAAAGTTTGGCAACACCATTTCATGGTTTTTCTTGATTTATTTAGTTATTTTTCTTACTTTCCACAGTGTTCGGGGTGGATTGGCCATAGACCCTTCGGAGAAATTCCCGGTGGGTCGATGCCCAGGGGGCTGCCCGAGCTCTCCTCATGGTCACCAGGAAAAAGTAGGTAATGATCTGACTCTCCCCTTCTAACTCCTAAATTCATCTGGGCAGGCCAACACAGAGGGGCAGTTTTTGGGGAGGTATTTTTTTGCTGCTGCAGGGGCAGTATTTTGTGATGCATTATGGTATTCGGCTCTGCTGGGGTGGTATAATGTGCCACAATATGGTATTGCTGACCCAGTCTACTTGTGTTGGCCCTACCTTCTACTTCTATCAATTTGGACCTGGCTACGAAATGGGACCACTTTTTTTTTTTTTCCTGACCAGCAATTAGACCCACCAACTCACACAGAGACTTATGTGTGGACAGGAAGTCTAATTCTCTATGTATTCCTATGGGAGCCTCACTTTCAGTTTCATAGGAATGAATAGAGAAGTGACTGGCTTCCTGTCCTGGGTCAGTTGGAGGTCCGGGAGTTGGCCACATGACCCAGCTACAATAGAGCGGATAGCTCTCAATTTCAGCCTCTGATAAGAAAATGACATTCACTACAGATTATATCATGCACCTTTCTAACAGGTCAGAGAATAAAAAATTTTGCGGGAGTTCTTCTTTAAAGTGGCCCTGGAAAAAAAAAAAAAAGTGGTCCCATTTCGTAGCCAGGTCCAAACTGATAGAAGGTAGGGCCAACACAAGTAGACTGGACCAGCAATACCATATTGTGGCACATTATACCACCCCAGCAGAGCCGTATACCATAATGCATCACAAAATACAGCAACAAAAAAATACCTCCCCAAAAACTGCCCCTCTGTGTTGGCCAGACGAGATGAATCCAGGAGTCAGAAGGGGAGAGTCAGATCATTACCTACTTTTTTCTGGTGGCCATGAGGAGAGCTCGGGCAGCCCCTGGGCATCGACCCACCGGGAACTTCTCTGAAAGGCCTATGGCCAGTCCACACCTAAACACTGTAGAAACTAGAAAGTAAACAAAATAACTAAATAAATCAAGAAAAACCATGAAATGAAATGGTGTTGCCAAACTTTTGACTTGGACTGGAGGACAACCAATATGGCTCCATAGGTTGTCACCCACCTCCAAAATGGAATAGTTGAAATGCTATGCAACTGATATGACTGCAGGGGAAGTATCACATCATAACTAGGTTGATTTGCCGTTCTGGAGTCTCAGAAAGCTGGGTGACTAATCTCCGTGAGGATTTTAAACAGGTTATCCAGGGCTAATAGGTGGTGGAAATCATGGTCCTTCCCGTTGGGTTTGGTGTCTGTTCCTCTCAGGCGGTTCTTCTTCTCCCTGCATCGCTGCAAACAACATCCATCAACGTGGGAGACACAACTGTCTGCAACAGACACCGAACCCAGCGGCGGGGACCAGGTAAGTATGATCTCCACCTCGGGCCCGCCACTCTGGGAGGTCTGTATTAATCTTGGATAACCCCCTTAAGGGCAGCTATTGGTTGTAATCAAGCTTCCTGGAATCGGATACAACGAAGAAATCCTGACAGCAGAGGAAGATTCAAGGACTTATACACGAGGAAGCGTAAAAGAAATCTTGACCCTGGAGTGACGTTCAAGGCGACAACTGGCGCTGATCAGACATACATTTTTTATTTTTCTCTTATAATATTCTATATATTGTATAGTCTCCATGTATTAACCATTGCAGGACTAGATGACGGATCTACAATGGTTGCTAGGAAACCATTGTTGCCATCATTGACATTTGTCAGTGCTTTATACAACCTCGTTAGTTACCCGTTATTGGGCACTCAGCATTCGGTAGTGTAATGTTAGGAAATCAATTAGTGCAGTAGTCCTCCAGAGCAGAGGGGGTGCCCACAAATTCATCCAGGACCACCCACTTGTGGGTGGAGTTTACATGGGCCCTGCCCATTTTAAACCTGGAACAGCCTTACTTTGCCAGGACTGTCTCTAAAAAAATCAGGGACAATCCCTACAAATTAGGGATTGTAGGCAACTATGATTATGGACCCCATAGACTATTGTGAGGTTTGCTGGGTTTCCATTATGGTTCTTACCCTAAAAAACAGTGGAGGATGCCGGTCTTCTTTGGTTTAGACTTAATTGCCCCTGTGTCTCCATCTTAGGCTCCATTCACAAGTCCTGTTTTTCTTTCCTGATTCGATCCTGATCCTGATCTGGATCCATTCATTTCAATGGGTCCTGAAAAACTCAGGATCGAATCAGGAAAGAAAAACAGGACGTGTGAATGGAGCCTTACAGTAGCAAACAAGTGAAAGATGCTATCGACGTAGCTCCTGGGTCCCAGAGCAAAATATATACCAGGTTCATCGGTCGCATGGCCTAGACGCAGCTGAATCCCATTAAAGTTAATGGGGATGAGCTGCAATACCAACCACAGCCACTATCCAATGGACGGCGCTGTGCTTGGTAGGCTGTGAGGAGGACAAAGCGCTCACCAGAGCTCCACGGAGTGCCATGGCTTCCTCAAATGGCTAATTGGTGGGGATGCCGGGAGTGAGCCCCCCGCCAATCTCATATTGATGACCTATCTTGATTATAGGCCATCGATATGAAAATCCCATAAAACCCCTGTAATTTATGACCACACCCTTTTCAGAAAGTGGCAAAGGGCAGTGTAGAAATGGCATTTTTGCAAAAAAGTTTGCACAAAAGGAATTAAAAAATTTTGCAAACGTGTGATTTGAGACTTTTATAATGCCAGTTTTCTGGTGTAGCGGGTTGATAAATCTCCCCCTTTGTCTAACTCTATACCAACTATTGCATAGCTTAGTTAAAAACAGAAGTTTTCTGCCAAATGCTGTATATTAGGCCACGCCCCTTTTCCATGAAGTGACACCCATTCCCGTTAAACCACTTCCTCTTGTCAGGCTAGGCAAGGATAATTTCTCTAAAACTAGATGTGCCAAATTGTGCCACAATTTGGAATCATTTATGCCAAAATCTTGGTGCACCTAGATTACCTGACATTACTAAGACACACCTCTTACCTGAAGGTGATGTCGCCTGGTCTAGTGAGGCTCAAAAAGGGCGCAAAACAAGTTACATGTGCAAATGGCCCAGGAGGAGCCGGAGAGGAGGATGGGAGTGGTAGTGGCTCGGGCAGTACAGTCAATCACAGTGGCTTTCCTCACACTGTTGTTCCCTAGGGCCGTGCAGTGAAACATGGGGTTATTCTTTATTCCCTTGGAGGACACCCAGATGTTGGGGCTCCTGCCTGATGGTACTCGGGGTGCCCATTATGTTAAACATATGTATGGATGTAAGGCAGGGCTTGTAGAGCGTAATGGCCCGCGTATGGTGTGGGAGTCAGTAACCAGGCCAGATGTAGTAGAATAAACATCTCTCTTTACTGAAGTGCAAAATAGGAGTGGTAGTACATCCAAACGATAGCAAAACACAGTTCCAATTGTACACAGTGCAATTCTTCCCAGACAACGATGTATGGATTTAGGCAATGATGGGAGTTATTGCCTATTTCCTTTCTTTCTCTCTGAAGTCTCTTTCTGCAGAATCAATGGCAGGTAATAGTACTCTTGCAATGCTGGCTAATGTCCCCCGAAGGATACAGGGCTTTATAGATAAGACTTGCCATGTCATTTCCAGGTGTGAAAGGTGTCTTAACAGTGTCCCTCACTGCAGTAAAGTCTTAACAGCTTTTGGTAGCAGGTTACCTTACTGACTGTTCTCCAGTTTTACAGGGCTACAGGGCTTTATAGATACGCCGGGTCATTTCCAGGTGTGAAAGGTGTCTTAAAGGGGTATTCTCATCTTAGACAATGGGGGCATATCGCTAGGATATGCCCCCATTGTCTTATAGGTGCGGGTCCCACCGCTGGGACCCGTACCTATATCCAGAACGGAGCGGGGAGCGCTGCGCCTGGAGGACCCCAGGTTTCCGGGGGTCCGGCCACCACCAGGCGCAGCTCCCCGCGTCGCTCATAGAAATGAATGGGAGCCGGGCCGTGCATGCGCGGTGCGCTCCCATTCATTTCTATGGAGCCGACGGAAGTAGCCGAGCCAGCGCTTGGCTATTTTCGGCGGCCCCATAGAAATGAATGGAGGGTGGCTGCGCATGCGCAGTGCGCCCTCATTCAGTTCGGGGGCTCCGTTCTGGAAATAGGTGCGGGTCCCAGCGGTGGGACCCGCACCTATAAGACAATGGGGGCATATCCTAGCGATATGCCCCCATTGTCTAAAATGAGAATAACCCTTTAGCATTTTCTGTCTCCTTTTTCTTTCTCCTTCTCTCCTTCTTTAGATCATGCAGGGATCGGTTAGTCTCTGTAGCTTTGTGGGCCTAAGAGGAGGCAGTACAAAATATAGCTTCCTTTCCTTTCCCTTCTCTTTACTGAAATGCAAAATAGGAGTTGTTGTGAATCCAAACGATAGCAAAACACAGTTCCAACTGTACACAGTGCAATTCTTCCCAGATAACGATGTATGGATTAAGGCAATGATAGGAGTTATTGCCCTCTTCCCTCTCTTTCTGTCTAAAGTCTCTTCCTGCACAATCAATGGCAGGTAATTGTATTCTTGCAATGCTGGCTGTAATGTCCCCCGAAGGATACAGGGCTTTATAGATAAGACTGGCCGTGTCAACAGTGTCCCTCACTGCAGTAAAGTCTTAACAGCTTTTGGTAGCAGGTTACCTTACTGACTGTTCTTCAGTCTTACTTTTTGTCGAACTCCTTTTCTCCGTCTGTAGATCATGCAGAGATCGGTTAGTCTCCATAGCTTTTTGGGCCTAAGATGAGGGAGAACAAGTCACAGCTTCACTCCCTTCGAAACTCTCCATATCACTGACTAGAGCTAGGGATGGAGCCAGCCCACATCTAACCTCCTACAAGGACTGAGCCAGGATTGTTAACCCCGACTGTGCCACCCATACATGGCCATGCTGGGTGCAATACGACATAACATTCCATTACATAACATAAAGCAGTAACAATATCAGGAGAGGGAGGATCACAGGCCTGGTAGCAGTCACACAAGAACTAAATGCTGGATGGAGGTCCTCTGCCCCTTATGAGTAGATCATCACTATAGTTGGGAACCCAATTACAGATTTTGCATTGGGACCCAGGTTTCAAGTTCCCCCCTCCCACACCCTTCTGACTCTCAAGGAACAAATCTGCCGCACCACTGCGTGAACATGAACCCAGCCTGACGCTGGTTTTTATAAATAACTCCTATCGTCCTCTAGGCTCGCATAGATCAGCACTGCGACTATTAAAGATCTGCAGATTGGATCCTGCATCTGGGACGTTAATAATACATGATGGATGTAAGTAAAATATGCAACGTGGCAAATAGCGCCATTAACATTTCATGAATTAACCATGAATAATCCATAGTGTCTGAATCCGCAAAACTTAACTGACTTTGTATTGCTTATATATCGACTAGTAATAACAAAATGCGCTAATAAAACGTGACCGGCCCGCGCTGGCGGATCCTGATCTCCTACTGGACGCCACTGAAGTCCGCCCCCTACATGGCCATTGGGCGTCTTACATACTAGTGCCACTAGATGGCTGCATAGTCCCTGTTTTCCTTCTTCCTTTAGTCACAAGTGGCCATAGGGGTGTGGCTGAAGCTGATTTTTGGAATAACAAGGCACTTTCATGTGATAGGTCCTCTTTAACGAGGTTGTCCCATCATAGGACAACAAATGTGTAATAACTTACCATCATGACCCCAGTGACTTGCCACCATGACCCCAGGGGCGTAACTACCATAGCGGCAGACCATGCAACTGCTAGGGGGCCCAGTACAAGAGGGGGCCCAGTCTTAGTTGGGTTTATCTCCTCTTCTACTGGGGGTGAAAACTTGGTCAGGACTCTACCCTCTAAAGGAATAAATTTTAGCAAACGAGGCAGTGGAAAAATGGTCCAAGGGTCATTGAAAGGGGTTTAGGCGGAAACCCTTCTGTCCTGTGTGGGGGCCTGGTTTGATCCTTGCTATGGGGCCCTTACTTCTCTATATACACCACTGCCCAGTGAGGAGGCGTTTGAACGTGCGATGGTCCAGCAAGTGCATTCATACTCTATGAGACTGATGGAGATAACTTAATTCAGCGCTCAGGGGGCAGATTTGGCATTTTTGAGGCCCCCGTTACAATGCTAAGCTCCACCCCATCACACCTCTAAGCTCCACCCCATCACATCTCTAAGGTCCACCCCATCACACTCTAAGCTCCACCCCAGTACACCACTAGGATCTGCGCCATTACAGCAGTAAGCCCCCCACCCCATTGGCCCACTAATCCGCACTCATAGTTTAGCACATCTTCTACTCTGGGGCGTAGCTACAACTGACTGGGCCCCACAGCAAATTTTCTACAAGCCCCCCCCCTCCCTTTGATACCTATCCTATCAGTGTAAATATTTGGATATGATTTGGATAACACATATAGATATACGATACATGATGACATCATGAAAGGTCCTTTAGCCTACAGATTACTGTATTCCAAAGGTCCTTGATACTGGTATGTACACTATTTCTAGTACATTTCATGCCAGACTGGACCCCCTTTAGATACAGTCACAGGGGGGCCCAGCCTGGCTTGAATAGTAGTAGAAAAGACACTGCTCCCGGGCCCCTACTCCTCTCGGGCCCCCAAGCAGCTGCTTCTTCTGCTTCCCCTGTAGTTACTCCACTGCTTCTACTTCTCTGCATCCTGGACCGGCTGCACAGGCGATATTCCCACCCCTTTTTTTTTTTTCAACCAGCTGCTTGTGGCAAGCTTTGGGCCCTCCAATCTATAGGGCCCCAAGCATTTGCTTGGCTTACATGGTGGTAAAAGTCCAGCCTCAGCTGTTTCCATCAGCCTCATAGACATTGAATGGAACACCGCTCCATTTAGGGTCCATTTAGATGTCCGTAGTTCTGGGTCTGCAATTTTGCGGAACGGGTGCGGACCCATTCATTTCAATGGGGGCGCAAAAGATGCGGACAGCACACTGTGCGCTGTCCCCATCCGTAGTTCCATTCCGTGGCCCCACAAAAAAAAAAAAAAGAACGTGCTATTCTTGCCCGCAATCGCGAACAAGAATAAGCATTTCTATCATAGTGCCGGCCATGTGCGGTCCACAAAATGCAGAACACACACGGCCGGTATCCATGTTTTGCGGATGCGCAAATTGCGTTCTGCAAAACACTGAATTGACCCTTAAACTTATCTTCACTTCAGTCGTGCACTATGGAAGAAAGGGGAATTAAGGATTTTAGGGGGTCACGGAAGTGGTACCCCAGTGATCAGACATATCACCTATCTAATTGGGGAAACCCCTTTAATTACTATATACGGTATATGGAAATTCTACAGCTTTCTTCCCATTTTTCAAGATCTCTGCTTGCTGTCAGTGAACTAGAACCATCCTGTTCCCATTCAGAGGAAGTAAATCCGTTCACGTTAGTCCTGCTCTCAGCTGAGAAGTGGATACAGCTGTATGCAGTCTGGACAATATGCTGTCAGCTAAAGCAGCAGCTGATCTTTTGCTACAATGTATCAGCCTGGAATCTAGGTCGTTTATGTCAAAGAGCTCTGCCACACGGCAGAGCTCAGAGATCATTGCATTAGGTGGGTGGTCTATGTAAAATTATGTTTTATGAGCCTGGCAAGTCACGCCATCTATATCAAGCAGCGTGCACCCATTTTGATCGTTTTGGCTGCATCGTATTTTCACGCGTCCTTTGCCCTGTGGGGACTGAGGATAAGTGAACATTCACACGACCACATGTATTTTGTGGTATGCAAAACGCGGATCCACAAAATAAGGGCTCATGCACACTACCGTGGGTTTTTTCCGCATTCGATGTGCATTTTTTGCAGATCGAATGCAGACCCATTCACTTCAATGGGGCCGCAAAAGATGCGGATAGCAAAGCCGTGTGCTGTTCGCTTTTGTAAATCCACTCCGCGGCCCTGCGATAAAATAGAATATTTCCTATTCTTGTCCGTTTTGGGGAGTGGAAAAATAGGGCGAAAAGCTCTCAGCCGATATCCGTGTTTGGGCTCTTGCACACGACCGTATGTATTTTGCGGTCCGCAAAATTAAGATCCGTAAAAAATACGGATGACCTCTGTGTGCATTCCGTATTTTGCAGAACGGAACTGTTGGCGCCTAATAGAACAGTCCTATCCTTGTCCGTAATACGGACAATAATAGGACATGTTCTAATTTTTTGCAGAACGGAAATACGGACATACGGAAATGGAATGCAGACGGAGTAAGGGTGGGTTCACATCAGCGTTATGCTTTCCGTTTGTGTTTTCCGTTATAACATGGTTATAACGGAAAATAACGGAAACCATAAGACGAAAGTCAAAACGGAAGCCTTTAGAGGCATTCCGTTTTGATCCGTCATAATAGAAGCCTATGAGAATCATAACGGATCCGTCTGAGTTCCGTTATGCAGAACGGAAAAAAAAGTCCAGGACTTTGTTTTCCGTCTTGCATAACGGGAACCAAATGGATCCGTTATGATTCTCATAGGCTTCTATTATGACGGATCAAAACGGAATGCCTCTAAAGGCTTCCGTTTTGACTTCCATCTTATGGTTTCCGTTATTTTCCGTTATAACCATGTTATAACGGAAAACACAAACGGAAAGCATAACGCTGATGTGAACCCACCCTAACTTCCGTTTTTTTCTGTGGACCCATTGAAATGAATGGTTCCACATATGGTCCGCAAAAAAAACGGAATGGACACGGACAGAAAATACGTTGTTGTTCATGAGCTCTTTTGTGGATCTGCAATTTGTGGAATGGACATACGGATTCAGGAAGCACATGGATGTGCTTTCCGCATCCGTATGTTAGTTCCGCAAAAAAAGAAGAACATGTCTGCAGAGCACAGACCCATTGAACTCATGGTCATAAACATATACAGTCATGGTCAAAAGTTTTGAGAATGATACAAATATTGATTTTTACAAAGTCTACTGCTTCAGTTTTTATAATGGCAATTTGCATATACTCCAGAATGTTATAAAGAGTGATCAGCTTAACAGCAATTACTTGTAAAGTCAATATTTGCCTAGAAAATTAACTTTATCCCCCAAAACACATTTCAACATCATTGCAGCCCTGCCTTAAAAGGACCAGCTAACATCGTTTCAGTGATTGCTCCATTAACACAGGTGTGGGTGTTGATGAGGACAGGGCTGGAGATCAATCTGTCATGATTAAGTAAGAATGACACCACTGGACACTTTAAAAGGAGGCTGGTGCTTGGCATCATTGTTTCTCTTCTGTTAACCATGGTTATCTCTAAAGAAACACGTGCAGTCATCATTGCACTGCACAAAAATGGCCTAACAGGGAAGAGTATCGCAGCTAGAAAGATTGCACCTCAGTCAACAATCTATCACATCATCAAGAACTTCAAGGAGAGAGGTTCCATTGTTGCCAAAAAGGCTCCAGGGCGCCCAAGAAAGACCAGCAAGCGCCAGGACCGTCTCTTAAAAGTGTTTCAGCCGCTGGGGGATCGGGCTACCAGCAGTGCAGAGCTTGCTCAGGAATGGCAGCAGGCAGGTGTGAGTGCATCTGCACGCACTGTGAGGCGGAGACTCTTGGAGCAAGGCCTGGTCTCAAGGAGGGAAGCAAAGAAGCCACTTCTCTCCAGAAAAAACATCAGGGACAGACTGATATTCTGCAAAAGGTACAGGGAGTGGACTGCTGAGGACTGGGGTAAAGTCATTCTCTCTGAGGAATCCCCTTTTCGATTGTTTGGGACATCTGGAAAACAGCTTATTCGGAGAAGACGAGGTGAGCGCTACCACCAGTCTTGTCTCATGCCAACTGTAAAGCATCCTGAAACCATTCATGTGTGGGGTTGCTTCTCAGCCAAGGGAATCGGCTCTCTCACAGTCTTGCCTAAAAACACAGCCATGAATAAAGAATGGTACCAGAATGTCCTCCGAGAGCAACTTCTCCCAACCGTCCAAGAGCAGTTTGGCGATCAACAATGCCTTTTCCAGCATGATGGAGCACCTTGCCATAAAGCAAAGGTGATAACTAAATGGCTCAGGGAACAAAACATAGAGATTTTGGGTCCATGGCCTGGAAACTCCCCAGATCTTAATCCCATTAAGAACTTGTGGTCAATCATCAAGAGACGGGTGGACAAACAAAAACCTACAAATTCTGACAAAATGCAAGCATTGATTGTGCAAGAATGGACTGCTATCAGTCAGGATTTGGTCCGGAAGTTGATTGAGAGCATGCCAGGGAGAATTGCAGAGGTCCTGAAGAAGAAGGGTCAACACTGCAAATATTGACTTGCTGCATTAACTCATTCTAACTGTCAATATAAGCTTTTGTTACTCATAATATGATTGCAATTATATTTCTGTATGTGATAAAAACATCTGACAAACACACAGAAAAACCAGAGGGCAGCAGATCATGTGAAAATAGAAGATTTGTGTCATTCTCAAAACTTTTGGCCATGACTGTATGTAATGTACAGACGTGTTAAGTTGTTGCATGCTGCCTGCCGTAGCCCTGACGTCTTGCTCTCTGATCCAGATCTGAGGATTTGGGTTGAGTCGAGTCAGTTCAAGGTCACTGATCTCACTGGCGAGCGCCGCTCCTGAAAACCTGATTAACGTCTGTGTATGACAAGCTGATCCTCAGGTAGGTTATAATCCGGGGAGCTGCGGGCGTGATCCTGTGACACGGATATAATTCCCTGCCGCACTCGGGTCCTGTTATGTTACATCTCCAGCGGGGTGGACTCCCCCCTGTCATGGAGCGCGCCGGCCTATGCTACCAAAACATGGGGGAAGGAACCAGGGGTGCACCTAGTCTTTTTGCTGCCTGAGGCGAAAACTGACACAGGCCCCTCCCTCCCCAATGCCAATTTCATAACCTAACCCCTCCTCTTCAGCCCATGGCCCTTTGGCTGCCCCTCTCTTGTCCCTACCTGGTGCTGCCTGAGGCGATCGCCTCACCTGGCCTCCTTGGTGGTGCACCCCTGGAAGAAACTGCATGCCCTTTGTGCTACCCAGTCAGAGATTATAGTCTTACGTTGTGGTCATCAGGTGATTTTTCAGGTGAAGTATGACCGCAATGTGTGAATAAACCCTTATTTATATAAAATAAATAATAATAATAAGAATAATAATGACAACCTATTACAAATCATCTACAGTTCTTTAGCCACATCTCTTTCTGGGAAAGTTGGGTAACCATCAGTATGGCTGCCATGACAGTTCCAGATTTCCCCGAATGTCAGAAGCGCCTATACAAGTAGAAAGGTCGTTGACAACCTGGAGCGCTGTGTGTTAGTGTAAATAATTAACCCCCTCCCTTAGGCCCCTTTCACACGAGCGAGTTTTCCGCGCGGGTGCAATGCGTGACGTGAACGCACTGCACCCGCACTGAATCCTGACCCATTCATTTCAATGGGTCTGTGCACATGTTCTGCGTTCTGCGTTGTGTGAGAATCGCAGCATGTTCTATATTCTGCGTTTTTCACTTAGCCCTGACCCCATAGAAGTGAATGGGGCTTCAGTGAACAACGCATTGTATCCGGAAGCAAGTGCGGATGTAATGCGTTTTTCACTGATGGTTGCTAAGAGATGTTGTTTGTAAACCTTCCGTTTTTTTATCACGCGCGTGAAAAACACATCAAAACGCATTGCACCCGCGCGGAAAAAACTGAACGCAATTGCAGACAAAACTGACTGAACTTGCTTGCAAAATGGTGCGAGTTTTCCTGAACGCACCCTGAAAGCATCTGGACCTAATCCGTAATGCTTGTGTGAAAGAGGCCTAACAATTTCTGACACCAACAAGCGCCAAAACGTGATTATCAGTATGTGCCTGCACTCTACTCTTCGGCCTCTTAAACACGGTCAGTATTTGGTCAGTATTTTGCATCAGTATTTGGTCAGTATTTTTGCATCAGTATTTGGTCAGTATTTTGTATCAGTATTTGTAAACAAAACCAGGAGTGAATGCGACAGAGAAAAGGTATAAGGCCTTTTTCACACAACAGTATTTTTTGCGGGCTCCGATCCGCATTTTTCACATGGGTCCGCAAAAAATACTGAGAGCATACTGTGTGCTGTCCGCATTCGTATGCCTGTTCCGTAGCCCCACAAAAAAAATAGAACATGACCTATTCTTGTCCGTATTACGGACAAGAATAGTAATGTTCTATTAGGGGTCAGCTGCTCCGTTCTGCAAAATACGGAAAACACAAGGATGTCATCCATTTTTTTTTGCGGATCCGCAATTTGTGGACCGCAAAACAAAACGTTCGTGTGAAAGAGACCTAACAGAAATATCTGTGCCTTTTCTGTGTTTTGGACCCTCTCCTGGTTTTAGCTTACAAATACTGATACAAAAATA
This sequence comes from Rhinella marina, assembly GCA_900303285.1. Lineage (NCBI taxonomy): Eukaryota > Metazoa > Chordata > Amphibia > Anura > Bufonidae > Rhinella > Rhinella marina. Next base: position 288,359 of record ONZH01016968.1, on the reverse strand, counting down.
CTGACCCAATACTGATCGTGTAAAAGAGGCCTTTGGTGACTTGTACCCCCTTCTCCCACACCTGTTTTCAATTGTCAGTGCATGTCCGCCTGGCCATACTACCATGCTGGGCTCATGCACAGTACCATATGTATTTTGCGGTCCACAAAACAATGGATCCGCAAAAAAACATCCGTTTGACGTCCATGTTACATCCGTTTTTTTGCGGATCCATTGTAACAATGCCTGTCCTTGTCCACAAAACTGGAAAGGACATTAAAAATTGGACTCCCCAGCACTGACGGGGATCGCATAGCATCATCTTGATTTATGATGCTATGTAACCCTTACAGTACTGGAATGTAATGGATAACAGTCACAGCATTATGTCACTGTTATCCATTACATTCCAGTACTGTAAGGGTTACATAGCATCATAAATCAAGATGATGCTATGCGATCCCCGTCAGTGCCGGGAGTCCAGCCCCGCAGATGCGTTGCGGGAGACGCGTGTCTCCCGCTCGTCTGTAAGGGGCCTTAGACTTTATTATTTTTTTGGTCGCACTTACTACTGAAATTGCATCTGTTTTGGAGGCTTTTGTGCCTCGTTTGACTATTTTGATTATTTTTAGACTAATTTAGACGTTTTCTAACTTTTGTAACTTTTTTGCAAAAAAAAGTAAGTGCGCCTTTTTTGCACCTGAGTTTGTCGCAAAAACAGTCTAATTTCTACTCCGCCCCTGGACTGGCGCACTTTTCTCTGTCTGTTTTTCAGTGGTGAAGTGCGACTTTTTTTTTTTTTTTGCAGTAAGGCCCCTTTCACACGGGCGAGATTTCCGCGCGGGTGCAATGCATGATGCGAACGTATTGCACCCGCACTGAATCCTGACCCATTCATTTCAATGGGGCTTTTCACATGGGCAAATTTTTTCACGCATCAGTTCGCCATTGCGTGAAAATCGCAACATGTTCTATATTCTGCGTTTTTCACGCATCCCTGGCCCCATTGAAGTGAATTGGTCTGCGTGAAAATTGCATTGCATCCGCACACAAGTGCGGGTGCAATGCGTTGTTAACGCATGGTTGCTTAGAGAAGTTGTTTGTAAACATTCAGTTTTTTATCACGTGCGTGCGAAATGCATCCATACGCATCGCACCCGCGCGGAAAAAACTGAACGAACGTACACAATCGCAGTCAAAACTGACTGCGATTGCGTGCGGATTGGTGCGAGTTTTCCGCAACGCACCCTGAGCGCATCCGGACTGAGTCCGGATCGCTCATGTGAAAGGGCCCTAAAAGAGCTCATGCAGACGACCATTTTTGGCCGTTTGTGCACAGCATCACGGATGTAGACCCTTTCGCTTGAATGGGTCTGCAATCTGGAAGGTGCGGTGTGCTTCCGGAACCCCACAGAAGCACTACGGAACGCTTCTGTGGTGTTTCTCTCCGTGCCTCCGCACCTCTAAGAAATAGATCTTGTCCTATTTTTTTTGCAATGCGGACGGATCACGGACCCATTGGAGTTGAATGGGTCTGCATCTGTCTGCGCCAGTAACAAGGATGGCGCCCGCGCATTGGGGATCACAATTTGCGGTCCCCAATGCACAGAATGAGCGGCACATGTTCATGTGCATGAGCCCAAAGTCGCACTTTCTTCGAGACGTGACTTTTCCTTGCAAAGTTGCAACTTTTTTCTTGCGCAAATAAAGACCTGTTCTCAGTGTCCTCAGGCCCTGTCCGTGCTCAAAATCCTGCGCCATGCGTCCTTCATTCAGAGCAGGCGCAGTGAGGAAGCCTGCTTCACTTACTGCGCCTATGCCAAATGAAGGACGCACGGCGCGGGTGCAGGATTTTGAGTACGGACAGGGACGGCAGCAGATAGAGCGAGCTGCCTGGCCCTGTCAATCATCTCAGAGGAGGCGTTATTGAAGGTGGGGAAACGGCGCCTCTAGGAGCAGGGTTACCGCCCCTCCTGTTCCTAGGAGGCTAATTTACATATTATAAAAGTTCAATTTTAACAAAAACGGGAACAGTAGGAATAAAATCCCTAACATATTTGGCATCAGGTGACATTTGCACATTGCAAATGTCATCCTGTTGTATAGGGTAAAAATTGGTGACAGAAACCCTTTAATTCCCAGAGAACCCCTTTGAGCAGCTGGAAGCAGAAGGCTCCTTTAGCGATGTAGTGGGCGTGCTGGGTTACTGAGCTGCAGTACCCCAGCACGCCAACTACATAGTGGATGGAGCCTTCTGCTTCCGGCTCTGTCCACTGTTCAGTTTCTATCGCTGCTTGAAACAGTCGCCAGGACCGGCTGTCAGACCCCAGCGAATCTTATATTGATGACCTATCCTGAGAATAGGTAGTCAACACCTCCTGGCTGGAGAACCTTTCTGAGCAGTGCCAAAGAGCTTTCATCTGTAAAATCCTTTCCATTCTGGAAAATCAGTGCTACTCCTAGATCCCTGGCTTCACCAACATGATCTTCTCACCTGTGTCTATGACGTCATTCTGACTGTAAGTCCCCTTTAAGAGATTGTGATTTCACCATCCACTAATATACAACCTCTGGGTATGGGGGGGTGATCACTTACAGTCCTCTCATGCCACCTAGGGGTGGTAGTGACTCTGCAGATTAATGGCTGCTGCATGAAGGGATCAGCCTGACATCCTGTGCAGCCATTTATTATTTAATGCCCTGAGATCAATATAAAGCGTACATACAGCAGCGTACGGTGTACACAAGGTCAGCGCAGTCACACAGGCTAACGAGCCGCACTCAGATCCTATAATATGGAGGGAGCTTCTCTCAAGGGTTAAACACCAAATTTAAAACCCGGTCAAAGAAAGGGTGACTCCACCTGTAGTCATCATCCATGCATTTTCCACATTCGTATGTGACAGAATATGTTGGCAAAATGCGGACCATGGACCCATTGATCCAAAGACATACTGATAGGGACTTTAGATTGTGAGCCCCATGGGGGACAGGTAGATGCACTGTGGAATTTAGTAGCGCTATACAAATGCGTACAATAAAATACATTGATGTCAGTGGGTCAGAAAATAAAATGTGAATAGAATAAGTGCGCCATGACCAGGAACCAATGGTCAAGGGACCATGGAAGGTGTCACAGTCAGGGGTGCACCAATGAGGCCAGGTGAGGCGATCACCTCAGGCAGCACCAGGTAGGGGCAAGAGGGGGGCAGCGGAAGGGCCATGGGCAATGAGCGCTTTCATTGTGGCAAAGGGGTTAGGTTAAGAAATTGGCATGGGGGGGGGGGCGCCGTTTCAGTTTTCGCCTCAGGCAGCAGAAAGGCTAGGTGCACCCCTGGTCACAGTATTTTGTAGCTCTGCTATTTGCAAACCGCAAAATGGAGAGAGTCGTACACATGGGGCCATATACTTTTGTCAATTCGGGGCCAGCCAACCATCTTTTTTTATGGTTAGTTATGGTGCATCCAGAGATTGACGCAGAGGAGGATCGGGCTGTTGGATTTCAACACGGTCTACCCTCAGAGGAGTTCACTGCGGCTTACTTCCCTCTCCTCATTGAGAACATATGCATTCTCTGCTGAGCTGAGTGTACATGTGAATAGGGGCCGACAGCTATGTTAAATGCTTGGCCAGATTCAGGCTAGCATCATAAAGCTATGTGAGAGGAAGAGAGAGATGCCAATGAGCTCTTAATTGATGCCACCAGATGTAAGGCAGCTATCCTATAAGTCAATGTTCAACCTTTTAAATAGGGCTTGAGACATGACATGTATAATAAATAAGCCAGCACCTCATCTGCAGACAGCTGTTTTGGGGTGATTGCCCCTCATCACTGCAGAGCAGAGAGTTTAGAGCATGTATGGCCTATAATTCTCCTCACACCGATTAAGGAGAGATAGGACTCCCCCAAATCCTGACTTGGCCTCTCACCTAGTTAAGCCAGTTCTCTTTGCTCTGCACTGATGAAGGGCAATCACCTGAAACAGCTGTCTGCAGATGAGATGCTGGCTTATTTAATATCTGAGTCATGTCTCAAGGCCTGTTTAAAAGGTTGAACTTTGACTTACAGGATAGCTGCCTTACATCTGTTTACATTAGAGGCAGAGCTTGTTAAGAGCTTATTTGCATCCCTTTCTTCCCAGAATTCCAGAGGAGCATGTATGGCCTATAAGCCTCCTCACACTGTTTAAGGCACTCTCTTCACAAGGAGAGATAGGACCCCCCCAAAAGGCTGATCACTGGGGAGTTTCTAAAGCTGGAGCCACAGATTGTCCATATGATGTCCATATGATCTATTAGGGAAGAAGGACATCCTTGCTCAGGCCCCCATTGTAAGCCAGGGTAGCATGCTACTGACAAGAATCTGCTGCAGTGCTGGTGGCCACCATGTAATACTATGTTTTGCCTCTAGCAGCCACTGCAGGTGAAACACCTTGCTGTAACTGTATCCGTAAAATCAGTATTGGGAGTCGAATCAGCTGATCAAAGCCTTGGTTCCCATTTTTCAAGGAGTTCTCTGAGACCAAGAACCCACCTGTCAAGTGCTATGGGTCCAGCATTGAGTTACCATCCCCAACACATCCAGTCCCCACTGGATTGGAAGTGTGACGTGCCATTTGTATGCTCGTCACTGCTGCCGGCCAATCACTGGCCTCAGCAGTGACCTGTGCAGAAACGGTACATGAACGAGGTCACCGCTCAGGCCAGTGATGTGCATGTAGACTGCACACAACACTTCTGCTCCGACAAGGACTGGAAGTGGTGACGACACTTAAGCTCGGCACTGGACCTGCAGTGCTTGTGACTGGCATGCTTTTTTTTTTCCTTTTTTTACTATGACACCTTCCCTGGACCCTTGACCATAGATTCGTGGTCTTGGGGTTGTCAGTGGCAAACAATTCCTTTAAGTTTAGTGTAGGTTTCAGTTGTGGCCTGTACTCTGTCCAATTTCCTGAACACAACAGAAATGTTTCAGTCAAATTCTCTAAACTGTGCAGATGTCTGAGGCCCTTAAATACATGCGAGATGGTTCTCCAAGGTCTGTGCAATCCACTATCCATAAGCGAAGTTACCCGGAATGTCCAGAGGTGCACCCGAAACCGGTCAGCGGTGTCGTCATCATCTGGAATGCTCTAGACCTTGTGGTTTTCTAGGATGGAGCTGAGGCTGAAAGTATGAATATTACTGATATGATCTAGCTGAGTCAGGCAGTATATAACGGTACAGCTACACTGCGATACTTGGGCGTGACAGCAGTACGCGACACGTATCACACCCAAAATCACTCTGTAGCCCTTCATATGTCAAAGGCCCTGTCCACACCAGCATTGTGGCTTCCAACACAGTGCTGGATCAACATGAGCGACACCAGTAGACCCCACTAACTCATAATGGCCCCAGTCATCTTCTGTCGTGACATCGGTTACTGAAAGCTGCACTTTTACTTCTCATTGAATATGACAGAATCTGTGATGTATCCTCTGATGCCCATGTGAACAGAGCCCTAATTACTTTGATCACCAATTATGTCTAGAAAAGTGAAATTCTTTAAGTTTAATGCAGGCCTAGCTAGGCCTTATAGTAAAACGGTTGCAAATCAATACAGCTATCTCTTGTCCTTGGACTGGTGTAAAAAAACACCATGTGTCAGTTGACAGTATGCTCAGCAGTACTAATTATCATTAAAGGGGTTGTCCCATGAAAAATATTCTACAGTTTTTAAACCAGCACCAGGATCTAAGTATTTTTGTAATTGCATGTAATTAAAAATTTAGCATTGGCACATGAGCTATTGTTGTCCTTTCTCTTATTTCTTCTTGCCTCCTGATCTGTGATAGGGAGAGCTGAGACAAGCCTCCTGAGCTGTGATAGGGAGAGCCGAGACACACCTCCTGATCTGTGATAGGGAGAGCTGAGACACACCTCCTGATCTGTGATAGGGAGAGCTGAGACACGCCTCCTGATCTGTGATAGGGAGAGCTAAGACACGCCTCCTGAGCTGTGATAGGGAGAGCCGAGACACGCCTCCTGAGCTGTGATAGGGAGAGCTGAGACACGCCTCCTGAGCTGTGATAGGGAGAGCTGAGACACGCCTCCTGAGCTGTGATAGGGAGAGCTGAGACGCGCCTCCTGAGCTGTGGTAGGGAGAGCTGAGACATGCCTCCTGAGCTGTGATAGGGAGAGCTGAGACACGCCTCCTGAGCTGTGATAGGGAGAGCTGAGACGCGCCTCCTGAGCTGTGATAGGGAGAGCTGAGACACGCCTCCTGATCTGTGATAGGGAGAGCTGAGACACGCCTCCTGAGCTATGATAGGGAGAGCTGAGACACGCCTCCTGAGCTGTGATAGGGAGAGCTGAGACACGCCTCCTGAGCTGCAGAAGAAAGGACACCCCCTCATGAGATGCCAGCTTGATATAAATCTAGCAGAGCAATGAATGGGGAGGTCTCTGGATCTATGTGAGGTACAGGGCTGGTTTTAGCTTTGCTATAAAGAGATTGCCATGTACTACATGAGGTCTGATTTTCATTTTTTTACAATAATCATGGGATAACCCCTTTAAATAGTAGAGCCAGCTATGGTGGACTGCTTAGAGAAGCAACCTGCTAAAGGAGGGCAGCAGAGGTGGACAAAACCACACCCCCTCAGTCAGTATTGGCTGTAGCTGCAGAACACCGACATTACTTCCCGCCCTCTCGTTTACCGGCCCACATTTCTTAACAGAATTAAGATCTATGGATCCCTCCTGTAATCATTGTTAACCACTTCCAGACCGGGCCATTTGCCCGTTTCCTGAACAGGCTTAATTTTGCAAATCTGACATTTGTCACTTTATGTCATGTTCCGATGCTCCCCCTTGCCCTAGCGGTGTTCCAGGTGACGTTACCGGCACTGATAGGTGGGTTTTTGCTCTGCCCTAGCCATTTTACATGCAGCATGGATGTCACACGGATGTCAACTGTATTTTTGCGGATCCACATTCAGCAAAATTCATATAGTCGTGTGACTGCACCCTTAGGGCTCATGCACACGACCGTTGGATGTTTTACGGTCCGTAAATTGCAGATCCGCAAAGCACGGATACTGGCCGAGTGCATTATGTATTTTGCGGAACGGAACAGCTGGCCCCTAATAGAACAGTCTTATCCTTGTTTGTAATGCGGACAGTAATAGGACATGTTCCATTTTTTTGCGGAACAGACATATGGACATACGGAAAGGGAATGCACACAGAGTAATTTCCGTTTTTTTTGCAGCCCCATTGAGGTGAATGGTTCTACATACAGGCCGGACATGGAAAAAAATACATCTGTGTGCATGAGCCCTTAACTGGAGACCGTGTAGGAGGGTTGTACTGGTTAACTATTGGCTGATGCAACAGAGCCGAATTAGATGCTGAAGACACAGATTTGGGCAGATGGTAGCAGGGAAGCCAAATATGCAGGCGGTGTCCTGCCACCCCAGCCAAGTTCAAGTAACCTGGTGGGGTAGTGTCATGAGTGCAGGTAGGAGAAGAGACTGTACCGGCTGGAGGAGGGGAGCGAGGCAGCACTTGGTGCTGGATCCAGGACAGGTGAGTAACAATGATGTCAGTCCTCTGCTGCTAAAGCCAGTAGCTGCACAGCACAGACCGTGACCAGCTGAGGGGTCATATTAGGTAAACTCATTCCTTGCACAGCTATAACCATAAATGAGAAGTAACTGAAGTCTCTTTACAGTAGAAAGGTCTTTCTGATATGACGCCTGAATTAAAGTTTTATGGTAAAGCCTCCAATTCTAATTATGACTGGAGCTCCGGAGGTTGTGTAGACGTCTTCTGTTCTATCATCTCATCACATGCAGTGACAACTTCTGTTCGGTTCCAAAGAACGAAACAAAAAAAATTGTATTTTCATCAGTCACCTGCTTTGATCACAATTCTGGGTCACGTTAAATTATTCACAAGCTCCAGGAGAATATTCTACAGATCAGACCTCAACAGCTCTGTCATAGCAGATGAGCTTCGTCATATACACGTGCGGAAATTGGGTTCCAGAAAAGATGTAAGTATGCGCTCAGTGTAAATTATTAGTAAGGGTGGATTACTGTATGTGGACGACTAAAGGGCCAAATGCCTTTAGGGCTCCATCATCTAGGTGCTTCTACCATCCCCTTTGAAATAAGAGCAGACGCTAAGAACAAGTCCTTAATGCATCAGCCTTGGCAGACTTGACAACCCTTCAGATGCCATGACTCATAGGGAACGATATGGTGGTTGGTGTAGGAGCACATAGGCATTGGGATGTGCATTCCCTATGTTGGGTGAAGCCATCAGACATCATATCAAGGCCCAGTCACCCTGACAAAATAGTGTCAATCACTGGAGGCTGGTGCCTTGAGTTGTTGCACGTAAATAGGAGTTGGGCTATGGGTGGTCCTACCACAAAGGTTGAGCATAGTGGACCCTGGCACCAATGTGAAAGACCTTACCGAAGTGCTGCAGAACCAGATTCTACCACTGCCCATGTATCGGGGTGGAAATAGAACTGTTGTGAGAATTACTGTTCCTGGACAGCCACCACCTGCCATTTGTGGTCTGCACCTCTTGGCAACTCTAGAATGCAAGAAGTTGTGCCACCCGTTGAGAACCGATATGTTTGTGTGCCTCATTATAGTGTAACGGATATGCTTCTGTGCCTCCTCGGAGTGAAATAAAGATCAAATCCACCACTTCCCTCCTTCAAGGTGCCCCAGATGATACAACATACTGGGCTGTGCTGTAAACCCGGGCATCAATACATCATTTCTATAACATGTATAACAACCCAAGGGAACACAGGGTGCCCCTTCTTCACTGCACCGACCCCAGGGAGTGACTGCTTTAGTGAGTACACCGTGACTCATCATTATCGGGGCCACTACCACTTCCATCCTCTGCTCTGGCTCCTCAGGGGCTCACTGCATAATGCTACATTTCCCTAGAGTAGCCACTTGAAAGGTCTGGCCAGATCCAATTTCCCAGAAATTTCTGTAAGTTTAAGGCCCCATTCACACGACCGTATGAATGGGGCCGTATGTATTCCGCAAAATTGCAGAATACATGCAGCCCCATTCACCTCTATGGGAGCGCACAGCCGCAGCACGGAGACGGCTCTGTGCCGCGGCTCCGCATAAAAAGATAGAACATGTCCTATACTTGTCCGTACGCAAGTATGCGGTCGTCTGAATGAGGCCTTAGAAACTTAAAGGGAGTCTGTCACCTCATTTTCACCTATATAACTAACAGCACCGCCCCACAGAAGATTGCAGACACATCCCAGACATACCTGTGTGCACTGTGTGTCTGTATTACATGTCACATCCCAGACATACCTGTGTGCACTGTATGTGTATTACATGTCACATCCCAGACATACCTGTGTGCACTGTGTGTCTGTATTACATGTCACATCCCAGACATACCTGTGTGCACTGTGTGTATTACATGTCACATCCCAGACATACCTGTGTGCACTGTGTGTGTATTACATGTCACATCCCAGACATACCTGTGTGCACTGTGTGTCTGTATTACATGTCACATCCCAGACATACCTGTGTGCACTGTATGTGTATTACATGTCACATCCCAGACATACCTGTGTGCACTGTGTGTCTGTATTACATGTCACATCCCAGACATACCTGTGTGCACTGTGTGTCTGTATTACATGTCACATCCCAGACATACCTGTGTGCACTGTGTGTCTGTATTACATGTCACATCCCAGACATACCTGTGTGCACTGTGTGTCTGTATTACATGTCACATCCCAGACATACCTGTGTGCACTTTGTGTCTGTATTACATGTCACATCCCAGACATACCTATGTGCACTGTGTCTGTGTTACATGTCACATCCCAGACATACCTATGTGCACTGTGTGTATTACATGTCACATCCCAGACATACCTGTGTGCACTGTGTGTGTATTACATGTCACATCCCAGACATACCTGTGTGCACTGTGTGTGTGTATTACATGTCACATCCCAGACATACCTGTGTGCACTGTGTGTCTGTATTACATGTCACATCCCAGACATACCTGTGTGCACTGTGTGTCTGTATTACATGTCACATCCCAGACATACCTGTGTGCACCTGTGTCACATCCCAGACATACCTGTGTGCACTGTGTGTCTGTATTACATGTCACATACCAGACATACCTGTGTGCACTGTGTGTCTGTATTACATGTCACATCCCAGACATACCTGTGTGCACTGTGTGTGTGTATTACATGTCACATCCCAGACATACCTGTGTGCACTGTGTCTGTATTACATGTCACATCCCAGACATACCTGTGTGCACTGTGTGTCTGTATTACATGTCACATCCCAGACATACCTGTGTGCACTGTGTGTCTGTATTACATGTCACATCCCAGACATACCTGTGTGCACTGTATGTATATTACATGTCACATCCCAGGCATACCTGTGTGCACTGTGTGTCTGTATTACATGTCACATCCCAGACATACCTGTGTGCACTGTGTGTCTGTATTACATGTCACATCCCAGACATACCTGTGTGCACTGTGTGTGTATTACATGTCACATTCCAGACATACCTGTGTGCACTGTGTGTCTGTATTACATGTCACATCCCAGATATAGCTGTGTGCACTGTGTGTCTGTATTACATGTCACATCCCAGACATACCTGTGTGCACTGTGTGTCTGTATTACATGTAACATCCCAGACATACCTGTGTGCACTGTGTGTCTGTATTACATGTCACATCCCAGACATACCTGTGTGCACTGTGTGTCTGTATTACATGTCACATCCCAGACATACCTATGTGCACTTTGTGTCTGTATTTCATGTCATATCCCAGACATACCTGTGTGCACTGTGTGTGTGTATTACATGTCACATCCCAGACATACCTATGTGCACTGTGTCTGTATTACATGTCACATCCCAGACATACCTGTGTGCACTGTGTGTGTATTACATGTCACATCCCAGACATACCTGTGTGCACTGTGTGTCTGTATTACATGTCACATCCCAGACATACCTGTGTGCACTGTGTGTCTGTATTACATGTCACATCCCAGACATACCTGTTTGCACTGTGTGTGTATTACATGTCACATCCCAGACATAGATGTGTGCACTGTGTGTGTGTATTACATGTCACATCCCAGACATACCTGTGTGCACTGTGTGTCTGTATTACATGTCACATCCCAGACATACCTGTGTGCACTGTATGTGTATTACATGTCACATCCCAGGCATACCTGTGTGCACTGTGTGTCTGTATTACATGTCACATCCCAGACATACCTGTGTGCACTGTGTGTCTGCATTACATGTCACATCCCAGACATACCTGTGTGCACTGTGTGTGTATTACATGTCACATTCCAGACATACCTGTGTGCACTGTGTGTCTGTATTACATGTCACATCCCAGATATACCTATGTGCACTGTGTGTCTGTATTACATGTCACATCCCAGATATACCTATGTGCACTGTGTGTCTGTATTACATGTCACATCCCAGACATACCTGTATGTACTGTGTGTCTGTATTACATGTCACATACACATCCCAGACATACCTGTGTGCACTGTGTGTCTGTATTACATGTCACATCCCAGACATACCTGTGTGCACTGTGTCTGTATTACATGTCACATCCCAGACATAGATGTGTGCACTGTGTGTCTGTATTACATGTCACATCCCAGACATACCTGTGTGCACTGTGTGTCTGTATTACATGTCACATCCCAGATATAGCTGTGTGCACTGTGTGTCTGTATTACATGTCACATCCCAGACATACCTGTGTGCACTGTGTGTCTGTATTACATGTCACATCCCAGACATACCTGTGTGCACTGTGTGTCTGTATTACATGTCACATCCCAGACATACCTGTGTGCACTGTGTGTCTGTATTTCATGTCATATCCCAGACATACCTATGTGCACTGTGTGTCTGTATTACATGTCACATCCCAGACATACCTATGTGCACTGTGTCTGTGTTACATGTCACATCCCAGACATACCTATGTACACTGTGTGTATTACATGTCACATCCCAGACATACCTGTGTGCACTGTGTGTGTATTACATGTCACATCCCAGACATACCTGTGTGCACTGTGTGTCTGTATTACATGTCACATCCCAGACATACCTGTGTGCACTGTGTGTCTGTATTACATGTCACATCCCAGACATACCTGTGTGCACTGTGTGTCTGTATTACATGTCACATCCCAGACATACCTGTGTGCACTGTATGTGTATTACATGTCACATCCCAGGCATACCTGTGTGCACTGTGTGTCTGTATTACATGTCACATCCCAGACATACCTGTGTGCACTGTATGTGTATTACATGTCACATCCCAGGCATACCTGTGTGCACTGTGTGTCTGTATTACATGTCACATCCCAGACATACCTGTGTGCACTGTGTGTCTGCATTACATGTCACATCCCAGACATACCTGTGTGCACTGTGTGTGTATTACATGTCACATCCCAGACATACCTGTGTGCACTGTGTGTCTGTATTACATGTCACATCCCAGATATACCTGTGTGCACTGTGTGTGTATTACATGTCACATCCCAGACATACCTGTGTGCACTGTGTGTATTACATGTAACATCCCAGACATACCTGTGTGCACTGTGTGTCTGTATTACATGTCACATCCCAGACATACCTGTGTGCACTGTGTGTGTATTACATGTCACATCCCAGACATACCTGTGTGCACTGTGTGTCTGTATTACATGTCACATCCCAGACATACCTGTGTGCACTGTGTGTGTGTATTACATGTCACATCCCAGACATACCTGTGTGCACTGTGTGTCTTTATTACATGTCATATCCCAGACATACCTGTGTGCACTGTGTGTGTATTACATGTCACCTCCCAGACATACCTGTGTGCACTGTGTGTGTATTACATGTCTCATCCAAGACATACCTGTGTGCAATGTGTGTGTATTACATGTCACATCCCAGACATACCTGTGTGCACTGTGTCTGTATTACATGTCACATCCCAGACATACCTGTGTGCACTGTGTGTGTATTACATGTCACCTCCCAGACATACCTGTTTGCACTGTGTGTATTACATGTCACATCCCAGACATACCTGTGTGCACTGTGTGTGTATTACATGTCACCTCCCAGACATACCTTTGTGCACTGTGTGTCAGTACATGTCCAGGAAAAGCACTTTTGTTCTGCAAGAAAACAGCTCCCAAGTGCCCAGCTGAAAGTGAAAGTAAAAACAGCTTTCTCTCCTGACTCTGATATACTAATTATAATGCTGTGATTTTGGTATCATTTGAGAGCTTGAGAATGCCAGCTTTCAGAGAAGGTCAGAACATACCTCCCAACTTTTGAAAATTGCAAAGAGGGACAATGTGTGCGGCGCACATCAAGGCAGTTTTTTTATACTAGGCCACGCCTCTAACTCCGCCCAAATCATAATTACTGGAGCCCCTGCGGCCTTTTTTTTTCTTGCGCTTCAATGTCCATATAAATATTAACAAATAAATCATCAGATTATAGATATTTTAAGGTCCAAATTGCACCAAATAATGGAGTTATTGTCTAATATACAGGTAAAAACCAAACAGATAGCTTAGTAAGGAGCAATTTAGTAAATTTATTAATGTACATTTATGCATTAATTCTCCAGGTCAAAAAGAGGGACATTTAAGGAGTAAAGAGGGACAGGGGGACTTGGGTCAAAAAGAGGGACTGTCCCTCCCAAAGAGGGACACTTGGGAGGTATGTCAGAACCATTTTTATCTGCTACTAATCCCAAGATATGAGCAGCTAAAGCAGCCCTCCCCTCTTCAGTCTGGTTTGCTTTGAGCACTTGCAGCAGCAGAGCTGGGCACTTGGGAGCTGTTTTCCTGCAGAATAAAAGTGCTTTTCCTGGACATGGAATAAAGGCACAAAGTGCACACAGGTATGTCTGGGATGTGCCTGCAATCTTCTGTGGGGCAGTGCTCTTAGTTATATAGGTGAAAATGAAGTGACAGACTCCCTTTAAGAGTTTCTAGCCAGTCTGTGCCACCCATAATAAAGAAAAAGTTCACCTGCTAAACAGCAAAAGACACCAAGAAAGTCAAGACTCATTCAGCATGTCGATGACGTCAGATAGGAGATGGCTGAAGTTTGACCTCTGCAGCGAATGAGCTGATTTTGTGATTAGATATTGATATTTACGAGATTTACCTGCTATTGTCTTTTCAGGAGTAATAAAACCTCTTTGTTTCATTTCATAGGCTCTGAAGTTATGACCCAGCACAATCTATTTACTGCCTTCGACTGCAGTGGGATATTTATTACCATTGATTTCCACTTCGCTTACCATACAGATTGCACTAAAAACTTTGGTTGGACCTTCTGCAGAATTAACTCCTCGCTCAAGTTAAACGAGAGGTAGCCTGTCTACTATATACGGTAGCAGTGATTTCCACTGCAGAGCATGGCCGGTAGGAGATCTGAGATGCTTCCAAGGTCATGGTGGTGCCCTACGTGCAATTTTTTGGCAAATTGAACGGTGCATGTTGTCCATGGATGTGACAATAGCAAGACTTTTGATGCCTTATGTTTTGGTCAAGACCTCCAGGCCTCATACTACACAAGGGTTACCTACACAAGAAGGCACAGGTTCATCAAGTCCAACCTATGATCCTACAGTGTTGATAAACAGGAAGGCAAAAAACCTCTAGGACGTTTCACCAATGACCCAGTATTAAAGCATAATTCCTTCTGAATCCAAGTCTGGCAACCAGAATAAATCCTTAGATCAATGTCTCATCTCCAAAAATCTAGTTCCCATAATCTCAATTTTTTATTTTTTTTTTACATTCAGTTAAGGCATCCAAACCCTAGTTGAACTTGTTCAGCCACCACCACCTTCTTGGGTAGAGAGCTCATGTCTACAGTGGTCCCTCAAGTTACAATATTAATTGGCTCTAGGACGACCATTATACGTTGAAACCATTGTAAGTTGAGTAATTGGTTCCAAAGCCCCAAAATGTCATCCAAGATAAGAGAAAATGAAGATTTAAGAAAAATAAGCAGATAACTAAGACAGATAAAACAAGTCCTTACACATAACATCCAGGAATAGCTGATAACTAGTAACTAATCCAGCTATTTTACCAGAGAAGTGGTCTTGATTGGTTGGATCTGAGTCTGAGACATTGTATGTTGAGTCTGGTTTCAACTTCAGAAAAGACTGTTATATGGTGAAAATATTGTATCCTGAGGCCATTGTATCTTGAGGGATCACTGTATAAGGATGATAATGTAACTGTCTTTCCTCTAGATGCAGAGGATGTCCTCTTCTCCTGGTTACAGGTCTAGGTGTAAAAAGACCTTTATAAAGATCTCTGTAAGGTCCATTCATGTATTTTTATATTTTTACATTATAGTTAGGTCACCCCTAAGCCATCTTTTTTCCCAAACAAAAAACTCCAAGTCGGACAACCTGTCCTGGTCATCCAAACCACCCATTAACTTTATTTTGGTCACCTCCTTTGCACCCGCTCTAGTTCTCCTATGTTCTTCCTATATGCAGGTGCCCAAAATTGTCCAATATGCCATGTGTTAATGATCACGTATTATATTTAGAGTGGGTTAATTTTTATTTAGAAGGACTTAGAGGGGTTGTCCATTATCAGAACACAGTCGCCCCAGTGAGCCACTGATCACCACTGGTCCAGCTTGAGAAAACCACAGTGATTAGAAACCCTAGGTGAAGTTGGTGGCCACACATTATAGTATGACATAGTTCCCACTGTACTGAATAGCTGCACTAAATGTTCCTTAAAGAAGAACTCCCGCAATTTGCTTTATTCTCTCAACTGTTAGAAAGCTGCATGATGTAATATGTAGTGAATGCAATCTTCTCATCAGTGACTGTATCTGAGAGCTATCCCCTCTCTTCTAATTGTAGCTGTGTCATGTGACCAACTGACCCAGGACAGGAAGCCAGTTACTTCTCTATTGATTCCTATGAGACTGAGAGTGAGGCTCCCATAGGAATACATAGAGAAATAGACTTCCTGTCCACACATAAAATGCTGTGTTATCTGGTGAGTCTGAAAGCTGGTCACTTGACACATATGAGAAACATCAGGGAGATATAACTCACAAATAACATGACATGACATTCACTGCAGATTGCATCATGCACCTTTCTAGCAGGTCAGAGAATACATTTTTTTTGCGGGAGTTCTTCTTTAAGGGAAGCTATTCATAGTACCTGGGTGGGATCTGAAAGGGACTACCCATCTCTTTGAGGTCCATGTGTCCTAAAAGGGTATATAAGGCCACCATTTCCTCCAAAGTTCTGTCAAGTCAAGGAAGTTGCTATGGGACCAAATAAAGGGGGCTTGGGTCTGCCTCCTCTTGGGCTATGTGGGCCTCTTTTTAGCAAAAAAAAAAAAAGGAAGACAGTGCCGAACAAGCCCCATCTCTAGATATAGAGATGCACATACAGCAATATGAGGGGTCGGCACTCATCCTCCCCAACCACTATGGATTCCCTGTTGGTTGACTCTTAGTAGCTCATCGATGACTGTAGAATCTTCTTATGGAAAATACAGGTAATTCAGACGCCATTGCCCACTGAATATGAATGAAATCCCCGGAGGTGGAACAATTCATGTCTGGAAGTCACTGGTCTAGACAAATATTTTTCTTCCAGTTTCACAGTATGTGAAGCGAAACAAACCCTGGGATTTCATCTATTAGTCGTGTAATTACAGTACGCAGCTCCAACCTATCTACAAGTGACAGAATAATGACATTTTTCAGACATCATGACGTCTCTGCTTCATTAACTAGGAGGAATTTGTTCAGGATCTTAATGGACATCTGTCAGCAGTTTTGTACCTATGAAGTCGGCCGACCCATTACATGTGCACTTGGCAGCTGAAGACATCTGTGTTGGTCCCATGTTCATATGTGCCCGTGTTGCTAAGAAAGATGATGTTTTATATATGCAAATGAGCCTCTAGGAGCAATGGGGGTGGTGTCGTTACACCTAGAGGCTGTGCTCTTTTTGAAACTGCCGCACCCTCTCCTCTAGAGGCTCTGCTCTCTCTGCAACTGCTGTGCCCTCTCCACTCTGATTGACAGGACCAGGCAGTGTAAGCATCATAATGCCCGGCCCTGTCAGTCAAAATGCAGAGGGCGCAGTAGTTGTATAGAGAGCAGAGCCTCTAGAGGAGAGAGCGAGGCAGTTGCAAAGAGAGCAGTGCCTCTAGGTGTAACGGCACCACCTCCATTACTCCTAGAGGCTCATTTGCATATATAAAAACATTATTTTTCTCAGCAATGTGGCACATA
This sequence comes from Rhinella marina, assembly GCA_900303285.1. NCBI lineage: Eukaryota > Metazoa > Chordata > Amphibia > Anura > Bufonidae > Rhinella > Rhinella marina. The sequence continues at coordinate 270,974 of ONZH01016968.1, read as the reverse complement.
TGAACATGGGACCAACACAGGTGCCTTCAGCTGCCAAGTGCACATGTAAAAGGTCAGCCAATGTCATAGGTACAAAACTGCTGACAGATGCCCTTTAATTAGGCTTCCAAAAACCCATCATCAGCCTGAATGTTACCTCCATGGATACGGGCACAGTGACCAGCTCATGCGGCTTCCCCTATTTTATACAAAAGATGGCCGCACAGTAGTACCAATCAAGCACTTTTACCTCTTGTCTCATTCCTATTTCCTGTTAGGGTCAGTTCACACATGACAGATTTGTTGCTGCAATTTTTGCCACTGTCCCATTCCTATTCATCTGAATGGAGCTTGGTGAAATCCATATAATTGTAGTGGAAAAAACCTAATTCAGAAGACCTGGTTTTCAGTCGCAGCAATCGGTCGGCATCGTTGGCTTGCAGCAGCAGCAGCACTGGGTTCAAATCCATCTGCATGGAGTTTGTAGGTTCACCCTGTGCAGACTTCTTAAGGGCCATTTTACATTGGCTCCACCTGACAGTCGACCAACGCTTATTTAAAGGGCTTTTTACACTGCCTGATAGGGTGTTTTGATCCCCATACACTGTGGCATACGCGCCACAGAGGCTGACCATGTAACTACTCTGTGGCCCATGGTGAGAGGGGCCAAGCGCTAAACTCCTTCTTCACAGCGTTATTCTGCAGCCACCACTAGGGGGAGCTCAATACACAGAGTTTTACAGCTTCCATTGCATTCAATGTTAGGGCTTGTTCACACATCAGTTATTTGATCAGTTATTTCCATCATTTATTGTGAGCCAAAACCAGGAGTGGAGGCTCCACAGAGATAAGTTCTGCATCTGTTCTGTGTTTTTGACTCGCACCTGGTTTTGGCTCACAATAACTGATGGAAATAACTGAACAAAAAACTGAAGTGTGAACAAGGCCTTAGAGGTATAAATTCCTATTCACAGAGCTCCCCCTAGTGGTGGCCACAGCCAGTCAGTATTATAACAAACTATGTGAAGAGAGACAGATTTAGAGCAAGTATGGTTTCAATGTAGTTATGCATCTTATCTGGTGTGAATACATTCAGAAATATGGGGTTGAACAACAGTGAAATGTTTATAATGCATCTATCTATTCAGTTTTTTTCAGATAGAATAGTCAGGTAAATTGGGTAAGGCAGAGCACAATTTTTCTGTATTAAAAAATCCTCCAAAAATGTATACATTTGTCACTGGGGCAGGGGATATGCAAAAAGGTTTAGTTAAAAAGTTGGATTTTGACTCATAGTGAGCCACTTTCACAAGCTGGCGGTAGCGAGATGGTTCTCTTTCCTTGGGAGATGCCTCTTTGCATATTCTTTTCCCATGGAGCATTCCCAATAGGTCTCCATACACAGCTGGTCTCTTTAAGATGACCTGGCACCCAGCCTAAACTGGGGTAGAGGGAACGTACTATGTTGTGCTATGGAAGCCTCCCTGCCCATACACTGTACATTATACTCAGCAGCACATCCCCTCTGTACACTGGGAGACGTGCTGATGACAGTGACTTTTAGGCCCATATAAAAGATACAATCATCCGACAAATCAGCATTTGCTATTTTTTTTTTGCCTGGTCGCTGTCATAAATTAAATTAAAACTGAAAAAAGTGTATTATAATGTGTAAGAGTATTTGTAATCCACACACATATGATATTAGAGGCACACTATGCTATTACATGTATTACAGCGCCATCTGGGTGGATGACAACGGTACTGTGCCTCCACTGGTGGTAGGCATTACTCAGCCTTACATAAATCATATAGAAAAGGGTATGTCCACATCGGACGTATTGCAGATTTTTCCTGCGGATCTACACAACGCAACCAAAACTGCAAATGGAAAAAAACTTCAACACATCACACACCCCAGGAGTTACTGTATATATTTGCTGTGGAAATGGTTGCAGATTTCACCTGCACTGCAAAGGCTAAAATGTGCCTTGGAGATCCTGAGCATAAAGTGACGTGCTGCAGATTTGAAATCCGCACCATTAGAGTTATTAAAATCACTTTCCTGGTACTGTACAACCGTCGCAAACTCATCCTGTCCGGGCTCCAGCAGCGCGATCCCCGGCTTTGGCGCGACTGCGTCAGCAGAGACATGCTGCTAAGCCGCACCCCCTGGTGGCGCAACAGGATGCAATGCTCTGTTTCTCCCTGCAGCGCACATATGCTGTAGTAGATTAGCAGTGAGCTGATTGCTTAGCTGCTCTATTCCTGTGTCCTAGTGTTCTGACTAATGGAGCACCGAGTCATGGATCTATCAGGTTCTGATCCAGGGACTCAGCGCTCTATTTAAACCCCTTCCAAGCCATGCACTGGTACCAGTGATAGTATCTGACTCACTAGCTGTATTCCTGGTTCCTGTGCATATTGGATCGCTCGTTCCTCTGACCCTGGCTTGTCTTCTTACCACTCTTGGTCTCTCATTTGGTACTGGTTCTCTGTCTGGTTCTGATCTTGGCTTGTCTTCTGACCAATCGCTGTCTCTCATTGGTACTGCATAGCCTGTCTGTTTTTGACCCAGTTACGTCCAACCCTGTTTATGTGTTATTTTATCTCTTGGTGTTTGTCTGTCTGTGCACCTTAGTAGTATAGGGACCGTCGACCAGTTGTGGTTTTGCTACCCTGCATCAGTGATGGCAAAGCTTTTACAGACCGAGAGCCCAAACTGAAACCCAAAACCCACTTATTTATTGCAAAGTGCCAACACGGCAAGTTAACCTGACTACTACCGTCCAATATAGTATATCTTCTGTGTACTTCCGGGTACACCTTAGACTACTTTGAGGGTGCGTTGCCCACAGAGAGGACTCTGAGTGCCGCCACTAGCACCTGTGCCATAGGTTTGCCACCACTGCCCTATATGGATTGCATTTGGCCTGAAGGCTCTGCAACCACTTTCTTCGTCCCGCAAACATCCATCATGATCAACCCACCCACTCTTTCCACTTCAGTGCTTCCACTGCATCTTCCTGCACCTTGTTGTCATGACGGGGACCCTAAGGGTTTTTGAGTGTTCAATAGCCAGTGAACAATACCTTTTCCTCTTTGTTCGCAGCAGTTGTATACAAATCATATAAAACTGGCCTCCATGAGTTCTCTGCTCTCAAGAGAATCTGTGGCATGTGTGTCACCTTTTCGAGAGAAAAACTACCCAACTGCATCTTTCTTGACCTTCTTCTCAGATACTTTTCTGTGAGTCTTTGAGGAGCCTGTCTGTACCTCCTCAGCTGCTTCTCCCCTTCTAAAACTGACAAGGGGACCACGCAGTCTGTCGATATCCCATCATATTTCATACCCTGGCATCAGAACTAGCATGGAACAAAGTCGTTCATGGTGACCTTAGGATTATCAGGCCATAATGTACGTACCTGATTGCGGATGCAAATAGGGGAGTCATGGTGTCATGAAGCCTCTATTTGCATGTGCAAGAGGTGTTAAATATGTAAACTTACCTGGTATTAGGTGGAGTGGAACAGCATCTTCCTCGAGGAGAAGAGAAGAAACTTGATTGGAGGAGTCCCAGAAGATCTCGTGGAGGTACCTATAAAAGAATGTTACAAAAAACAGAATTGGCAGAATGCCAAGAGCACCGAGCCTAATAGAGCAGGTGACTCCTCTGAACATACCAAGAATCATTCAATGTTTAGGATTTTATCCAAACAAAATGATGTCTCAAATCCTAATTGACAGCTTTAAGCTAGGTTTTTACGTTCGGCCTTTTAATGGTACGGGTTGTTCTGTCGTACCCAATTTAAAATCTGTTAACCTAAATACATCTGCAGTGCAAGAAAAAATTGACAAGGAAATTCTTGAAAATAGAGTAGCTGGCCCCTTTAACTCCCCACCTTTTAAGAACTTCCGTTTATCTCCTCTAGGTTTAGTACCAAAAAAAGAGCCAAATAGTTACAGATTAATTCATCATCTATCATACCCCAAGCATCATTCGTTAAATGATTTAATTGATAAAGAGGTTACTTCAGTTCATTACGCTTCTTTTGACAATGCTCTGTCTTTATTAAAAAAGGCTGGTAGGTTTTCCCTATTAGCTAAGGCTACTTTCACACTAGCGTTAGCACGGATCCGGCACCTAAAGGGTGCCGACGGATCCGTGCTAACGCTATACATGCACCGGCCCCACACATGACACACATTAAAACAACACACAGACTACATACAAACAAACATACATACAGACATACATACAAACATACAGACATACATACAAACATACAGACATACATACATACTCACATACTCCCGGGACGCCGGCAGAACGTCTTCACGCGCCTCCTGCGCGCAGTGATGACGATTCCCCACAGCGCCCTCTGCTGGGCGCAGTGGGGAAACGTCATCGTAGCGTGCAGGAGGCACGTGAAGACCTGCTGCCGGCGTCCCGGGAGTATGTGAGTATGTATGTATGTCTGTATGTTTGTATGTATGTCTGTATGTTTGTTTGTATGTAGTCTGTGTGTATGTATGCCGGATCCGGAATGACCCCCCATTGGAAATCAATGGAGGACAGATCCGGATTACTGGTGTGTCCACACCAAACGGATCAGTCCCCATTGACTTGCATTGGGGGTCATTCTGGATCCGTCTTGGTGCGGATGCCTGGACCAGAGAGCAAACCGCAGCATGCTGCGGTTTGTTCTCCGGTCTGAAGACGGAACGGAATGCTTTCAGGAGCCTCTGTTGTCTTCAGTTCAGTTTTGTCCCCATTGACAATGAATGGGGACAAAACTGAAGCGTTTTTTTCCGGTATTGAGCCCCTTTGACGGAACTCAATACCGGAATTTAAAAACGCTAGTGTGAAAGTAGCCTAAGACAGACATTAAATCAGCATTTCGGCTTTTGCCGGTATCTCCTGAAGGATATAACTCGCTAGGTTTTCATTTCAAGGACAAATTTTACTATGACAAGGCCCTCCCTATGGGCTTCTCCTTGTCATGTTTCTATTTTGAAGCCTTCTCCTCATTTTTACAATGGATGGTAGAAAGCCACTCCAATGGAGGTTATGTTATACACTACCTCGATGACTTCTTATTTATAGGTGAACAAGGTACCGACAATTGTATTAATTTACTTCAAACATTCAAAAATGTAGCTACATACTTCAATATACCTCTAGCAGATGAAAAAACGGTTTACCCAATTGAAGTTATTACTTTCTTGGGTATTTCTATAGATACTACATGTATGGAATTTAGAATTCCTGTCGAAAAAATCCATTCGTCCTGCCTTTTGTTAAATAGATTATTGTTATCAAAAAAGACGACTTTGAAACGTCTTCAATCTGCCCTGGGATCTTTGAATTTTATTACCAGAGTAATTCCCATGGGCAGAGTCTTTTCAAAAAGATTGTACGCCGCTACTAGAGGTGTTAAATCTCCTTTCTTTTCATATTCGCTTAACAAAACCGTTAAAAGATGATATTAAAATTTGGTTAACATTTTTAGAAACTTACAACGGTAGAACCATTTGGCAGGAAGATTTTGTAGATAACGATTCTTTATTGCTATATACAGACGCTGCTGGTTCAATTGGATACGGAACTATTTTTGGTAAACAATGGTCAGCCAAAAAATGGCCTTCACACTGGTTAGGTCAACCATTTATAAAAACATTGTATTTCTGGAACTCTTCCCAGTTTTAATAGCTTTGTCAATTTGGAGTAAAGAGTTCAAAAACAGACATATTTTAATCAACTCTGACAACAAAGGAGTTGTATTTGCAATAAATTGCTTATCAGCCAAATCCCAAGAGGTAATAAATGTACTGAGATTGATTACTCTTACTTGTCTTCACAACAATATATGGTTAAAAGCAAAATACTTGGAAGGTAAAAATAACATTATAGCAGATTCTTTATCTCGACAGAACTTTACGATGTTCAGAAAATTGGTCCCATACGCAGCAGAGACGGGAATTCCTTGCCCCCGACATCTTTGGGAAGAGATATGGAACTGATTAATGAGTTACTATCTAAATCAGTAGCTCAAAATACATGGGCTGCGTACGTAGCTGCATGGAACATGTGGAAAAAATTTTGTATGGTTAACGGTTTAAAAAATTTGGATAAGAATTCAAAAAACATTATATTGTTCTGCTTAGATCTTTTTAAAACAGGTAGGAAACCTGGTTATATTCAGAAAATATTGTCAGGTATTGCATTTTTTCAAAAGATTTTCAATGTTGAACCTACAACTTCCAGTTTTTTAGTAAAACAAATCATTAAAGGCATGAAAAGTAATAGAGTTATGTTAGCTAGAACAAGACCAATTTCGTTAAATTTGTTGGAGATATTTTTGTCTCACTTACCTATGTTATGTTCCTCCAGCTATGAGGCCTTCTTTTTAAAGCGGCATTTCTAGTTGCCTTCTTTGGAGCACTTCGTATAAGCGAATTCACTGCATCAAATAGAAATAGTCAAGCTCCTTTAAAGGGGTTGTCCGAGTTATTTTTTTGTTCTTTATATGTTTCTAACTTGTCAGGTATAACAACTTTCCCATATACTTTGGGGGGAATTTATCATTAGGAGAATATTTGAAGTCAGTTTTGCTTGCATCTATGTTGGAGTACTTTGTGCCACATTTATCAAACGTCACAGGTTGTGTGATAAATGTGGCTTGTCCTAACACCTAACACTTCTGTCTAGAGAAGCTACTCCACTTTTCCTACTCCACCCTCCTCCTGGAGTGAGATTGCGACTATTTTGCGACTTTTTAAAAAAAGTCGCAATGATAAATCTGGAGTGAAACTCATTAATATGGCTAACCACACCCACTTTTCCACCCATATTACAAACTGGAGTGAGTGGTGTACACATGCAAAAAGTCGCAAAAAAATGCGCAAAAAAGTCGCAAAAGCCCTATCGTGCGACTTTTTGAAGACAGAATTCTGGAGTGAAGGTGTGATAAATCAGGGCCTTTGTGTTTCCAAAGCTGCTGGTTTCTCAGAGTTGACTCAGGGTCACATGACCTATGATGTCACCTTATCTCTCTGCTCTGTGATGTTTCATTCACAAGCCTCAGAGTTCAGATAACAGTCTGTACACGAGACGTCACTGGCCACGCCCCCTTCCTTTGCCGGCTGCTATCTGCTCTTCCTGGTTTCCTTCAGATAAAACATTAACCCCTTCAGCCAGAACACACTGAGGGCTCAAGGCTTTAGATTAGAACAAACAGTAGCTGCAGCAGTGAGAGGAGACAAATGCTGGGCAAGGAGCTATAGAGGAATTGTATTGTACAAGAACAGGTAGGGAGAATTTCCTGTGTGTATCAGCATTGTCATTGTACAGCTGGGACTTGTAGTCCTACACATACAACATGCTGCTGAGTATTCCAGCAGGCAGACATGTCATTCAGCACTTGTATTCATTCCCTTTGCAGAGAGGGGGGGAGAAGGGGGAGGGGCAGAGATTGTTATTACTGCATGTAAACAAAGACCAGAAGAGGAACCAGGGAAATGAGGAAATATGGATTTTTTTTGCCTAAAACTTGCTTAACTTAGTTATATATTGCTGCCCATCAGATTTACAGTGCTATATTTTTTTTTTCATAACTTGGACAACCCCTTTAATGATTAACGATTTATCCTTGTTCAAAGATCATTTAATTTTACTAATAAAAAGATCAAAAACTGACCAAACAGCAAAAGGTACACATATTAGATTACATTCTTTCTCTTCAAATAATCTATGTCCAGTTTTAGCCTTTAAGAACTGGTTATCTGTTAGATCTTTTTGTAAAAGGACCATTATTTATGCATTCCGACCTCGGCCCGCTCACTAAATATCAATTTAATTATATATTACAAAAATGCAAAGAAAAAGCTGGTTTTAGTAAGGAAAAAATATCTTCACACTCATTCAGAATTGGCACTGCCACGTTAGCAGCAGAATTGGGTCTTAATAGGAATACCATAAAGAAAATTGGTAGATGGTCATCTAACCGTTATAAGATTTATATTAGACCTGAATTATCATTATCTTCTTTCAGATACCCAGAAGTGCGTCTGGATAATCGGAAATGAAATTATTGAAGAAGCCAAAAAGAGATCCCTCTTCAGATTTAAATCGGACTCTTTAGGTTTTCAGGATAATTTAAAGATATTTTGGTTGAATAAGGTCCAATTGAGAGCAAAATATGTTTTTCATGAATGCTTGTTTAAGCTAAAAAGCTATCTCCCTCCAGATATTTTAATTGTACATACAGGATCGTTTGAAGTAGGCAGAACAAAAGCGCACAAATTAATTAGCGAATTAAAAAATATGTTTACTCAATTACACACTAGGTTTCCAAATACCAAACTAATTTTTTCCGAAATTATCCCCCGTTATAATTGGAAAGCTGGAAATATGGCTTTTTTGGAAAAAATTCGTAGAAGAGTTAATAAAAAATTAGAAAAATTCATGATTTCCGTTAATGGAAAATCTTACAGACATGAGGAGCTCGAAGGTTTTTCTGTTGGTCTTTACGAAGAGTGTAATATCCTGTCCGAAATTGGGCAAGACATATTAGTGGTTGGTCTACAAAATATGATTGAAGGAGGTCACGGGGCTTTTTAGCCATACAGCAGGCTATATGGCGTTATGGGGTAAAGTCACCCTTTATAGGGTGGACTACTGGAAGTATTAATTGGTAATATTTAAGTATATAATTACTTGGTAACACTAAGCCCCGTGGCCTGTACCATCCAAATACTATTTATTATTATTAATTTAATAAATTATACTATTCAATTTATATGTGTTCTTGATATATCATTATTTGATTAACTTGGATTCTATGACACCATGTACGTACCTGATTGCGGATGCAAATAGGGGAGTCATGGTGTCATGAAGCCTCTATTTGCATGTGCAAGAGGTGTTAAATATGTAAACTTACCTGGTATTAGGTGGAGTGGAACAGCATCTTCCTCGAGGAGAAGAGAAGAAACTTGATTGGAGGAGTCCCAGAAGATCTCGTGGAGGTACCTATAAAAGAAAAGGAAACGGTTAGTGCTGCGTATTCACGCAGCGACAGTACAGAAGATCCCCACCCACCCCCCCTCTTTTTTGTCACGGTACTTAGTGAAGGGGTAAAGTCACCCTTTATAGGGTGGACTACTGGAAGTATTAATTGGTAATATTTAAAGGGTTTCTGTCACCAGTGTTGGGCATATAAAACAGGATGACATTTGCAATGTGCAAATGTCACCTGATGCCCAAACTGGTGAACATTTTTTTACTGGTGCCCCCGTTTTTGAAATAAATCAACTTTTGTGGTATGCAAATGAAGCTTACTAGGTGCAAGGGGCGGTAACCCTGCACCTAGTAAGCGCCGTTTTCCTACCTTTATTCACGCCCCCTTTGTTGTGATAGACAGGGCCAGGCAGCTCGCTCTAAGCTGCTCCTGGCCCTGTCCGTGCTGAAAATCCCGCGCCTGCGCCGTTCGGACTTCATTCGGCGCAGGCGCAGTGAGTGCCGATTGCTGCCGGGCTCCCGGCTTCCTCACTGCGCCTGCGCCGCCTTCTCTTCTGGGTGTTCTGTGACGTCATCGGCGCAGGCGCAGTGAGGAAGCCAGGAGCAATCGGCACTCACTGCGCCTGCGCCGAATGAAGTCCGAACGGCACAGGCGCGGGATTTTCAGCATGGACAGGGCCAGGAGCAGCTAGAGCGAGCTGCCTGGCCCTGTCTATCACAACAAAGGGGGCGTGAATAAAGGTAGGAAAACGGCGCTTACTAGGTGCAGGGTTACCGCCCCTTGCACCTAGTAAGCTTCATTTGCATACCACAAAAGTTGATTTATTTCAAAAACGGGGGCACCAGTAAAAAAATGTTCACCAGTTTGGGCATCAGGTGACATTTGCACATTGCAAATGTCATCCTGTTTTATATGCCCAACACTGGTGACAGAAACCCTTTAAGTATATAATTACTTGGTAACACTAAGCACCGTGGCCTGTACCATCCAAATACTATTTATTATTATTAATTTAATAAATTATACTATTCAATTTATATGTGTTCTTGATATATCATTATTTGATTAACTTGGATTCTATGACACCATGTGTTATTATAGCCATGTTGGCGTAAAACGTACTTTCTCACCGCTATCGCTGGCCAGATAGGAGATGAGAAGTCAAGGAATTTGTCTCTTCAAGTACTACTTGTTTTCTTTCACACCTTCTGCACGCACTGTCTACTGCTACTGTTACATACAGCTCCACATATGTACGTCTTACATCCAGTGACTTCTCTTCTCTGATGTAGACGTTCTCTTTCCTCATCTTCTCCTGTCAGACCAGATCGCCATGGTGACTTCTTTCAGCCACGTCTCGTCTCTGCAGAAGTTTAACAAACAGACATCTTACTTTCCTACTTTTCCATCATCCTCTCACCTTCTCCGCAACACCCCATTCTGCCCCCCAATACTATACTGCAGAAACAGTCCCCCTGAAAATACTGGTACCACACAGAAAAACAATACCCCCTTACCTTTCAGATCAGATCCCCATATGAAACCCCATATGAGACCCCCCCATCTCAGACCAGACTCCCTTTATATGACCAGCTCTGCCCCCAGTAATATGCCTAATTATGTGTCCCTAGTAATATGCCGTTATGTGCCCCCAGTAATATGCCCTGTTATGTGCCCCAGTAATATGCCCTGTTATGTGCCCCAGTAATATGCCCAGTTATGTGCCCCCAGTAATATGCCCAGTTATGTGCCCCCAGTAATATGCCCAGTTATGTGCCCCCAGTAATATGCCCTGTTATGTGCCCCCAGTAATATGACCAGCTGTGCCCCCCCAGTAATATGCCCTGTTATGTGCCCCCAGTAATATGCCCAGTTATGTGCCCCCAGTAATATGACCAGCTGTGCCCCCCCAGTAATATGCCCTGTTATGTGCCCCCAGTAATATGCCCAGTTATGTGCCCCCAATCATATGACCAGCTGTACCCCCCTGTAATATGCCCACATTGTGCCCCCCTGTAATACGCCCACATTGTGCCCCCCTGTAATATGCCCACATTGTGCTCCCCAGTAATGTTTCCACATTGTGCTCTGCAGTTTATGTTGTGCCCCCAGTAATATGCCCACATTTGTGCTCCCCAGTAATATATTGTCCCCCAGTAAAATGCCCACATTGTGCTCTGCAGTTTATGTTGTACCCCCAGTAATATGCCCACATTGTGCTCTGCAGTTTATGTTGTGTCCCCAGTAATATGCCCACATTTGTGCTCCCCAGTAATGTTGTGCCCACAGTAACATGTCCACATTGTGCCCCCAGTAATATATTGTCCCCCAGTAATATGCCCACCTTGTGCCATTCACAGAAAGCTGAAAAAATAAACACCATAATACTTACCTTCTTCCTAGCAGCATCGCCAGCAGGACATCTTCTTCTCTAGTCTGGACCGGGCGGAGCTAAGGTTGACTGATGGCCGCCCCACGCTCAGAACGAAGGTGTGGAGAGCCGCCTGGAGGTACGGAGAGCCTGTGGGGAGGATGGGAGGGAGAATGGATAAAGCAGCGAGCTGATGCCGGCTCTCTGCTTCATCACCATTCAGGCAATTGTCTCTGCGTCCTATGGATGCAGGGACAGCTGCAAAAAAACGGGACATACCTCCCCCATACCGGGACAGGAGGACAGCCACCACAATCTGGGACTGTCCCGCTGGATCCGGGATGGTTGGGAGGTATGCACAGTGTCAGATCATAATACGTGGAGACACGCACTATGACCTGACATTGTGCACATCAGGTCACAGTGGAGAGCGTGTCAGAGCTGCAGAGTAGCAAGTGCCCGATGAGGAGCCCGGTGCCTGATCAGGAACGGTGGGTGATTTTATTTTTAATATAGAACTTAGCATGGGGATCTGATCTAAGCATGGGGGGTCTGATCTGAGCATGGGGGGAGGTCCTGATCTGAACATGGGGTGTCTGATCTGAGCATGGGGGTGTCTAATCCATGCAATGGATATTCTCATATTTAATTTAATATTCTTCTCTGGTTTTCTGCGATTTATAACGTACAGACTCTGTTCAAACCACTTTTGAAGCTCTCAGAATTGAGACGTGTGCTATGTATTTTTGGAGTAAATCGAATTTTTCGATTTTAACTTTAAATTTACGTTTTAAAATAACACCCCCCCCCCCCCATAAATGAATGGCAGAATTCTATACCTTTCAAACAAACTGCTTAGCATATACAGACTCTATGTATTTTTGGAGTTGATCGGATTTGTTGTTTTTAATAAATTTATGCTTAAAAAAAAACACACATAGATATTAATGCCAGTCCTAACTACCTAACCCCCAGTCCCATTGACATGGCAACTTCTCACACACACACAAACACACTGTCAGCTCTTTCCAAGCACTATGGGGGTCATTTATCAATCTGGTGTAAAATAGAACTGGCTTAGTTGCCCATAGCAACCAATCAGATTCCACCTTTCATTTTCCAAAGGAGCTGTGAAAAATGAAAGGTGGAATCTGATTGGTTGCTATGGGAAACTAAGCCAGCCCAGTTCTACTTTACACCAGTTTGATAAATCTTCTCCTATGTGTTTTCTTCAGGAAATGCCAATCTAGTTATTATTATTATTTATGACATAGTATTATGTGTAACCCTCCTGGATGTAACGCGCCATGTAATTAAAGGGGTAATCCAACCCCTATAATGTACCCCCTAATGCCCAGGCCCCTCATGTAGGTTATACTTACCTCACTCCCCGGTACCCGCGTTGCTGCTGATGCCCACACGGCCGCCGCTGCATGTCCCCCTCTCATGAATCAAAACATCTGGGAGCTGGCGGGAGAGGGGTTGGGAGCAGCCAATAACAGGCCGCCAAGGGGATGAACCTCCCTAGCATCACCCACGACACTAGGGAGGCTTGTCTTCGTCACAACCTGCTATTGACTGCTCACCCCGTCGCCGGATGTTTTGATCTGCGTGATAGGGAGCGAGGTACGTATAACCAGTATGAGGGCCCTGGGCATTAGGGGGGACATTATAGGGGTTCATTAACCCCTTTAATGGCACTTTCAAATAAATAATAATAATGGGAGTATTTAGTGGGTACCGGTGGCCCACTATGAGGTTAGATAGGTTGGACCATAGTGAATCTTCCCAGAAGGGTCTATAGCCAATCCGTCCCTGGCACAGTTGTCTGCCACAGCAGGGGCCTTTCTTATAGTTCAGCTCTGGCTCATAGAGGGGTTTCGAGCAGGGAACGCCCCTCTATAATTTATATGCGCCAATATAAAGGAAAAAGGAGGTCATCCTAAATTCTGCCCCTTTCTTACATACTTTGCATTTCGTTGACATTTTGAAAATACCTGCTTGCTGTCAATGAATGGAAAATATTTATTAACAACCACAGTGTATCAGGGTAAGCTCTCAGGCTGAAGTCCAGGGAAGATTTGCGCTGCCATATAGTAATAAAAAGTGAGTAGGACTTGATTTTTAGCCCTTGATTATAAGCAATGGATATTTCCATTCACTGTCAGCAAGCATATATCTAAACCCATGAATACACGTCATGTTCCCACCATTTGTCTCCATATGATGTGGAGAATTCTAAAGCAAATCTGGGCACATTGCCTCTATTGGCAAATGTACCAAACAGAAAGATGGCGGAAAAGGCGCGTCGATCTCGGGTCATGTGACTTTCCTGAGTCGCCATGGAAATAGGAAAGCTGCTGAGGACTGTATCAGGGATGCAGGGTGGGTAGTGGGCGCATGCGCAGATTCCTCCCGAGTTCAGTCTGACAACTCACCAGAATGACGCACTTCCGGTGTAGCAGCGGAGCCGCAGCTGAAGGAGGGTGACGGGTGCCGGGAGGCTGACAGGCGGAGTGCCTGAGCGGAGGCAGAAGGATGGCCTGTACCCTGCTGGAGTTCTGCCGCTTCCAGGACATTAAGGTGGTCCGGGACTTCCTGTTCCCCCAGCTGAGGGAGGAGAAGAAGAGCGCAGGTGGGTACCGCCTGTTTATATACAGTGTCTGTGTGTATAGTGCCGACCCGACTACATGACAGCTGCTGTCACCCCCCCCCCCCGACTACATGACAGTTGCTGCCTCCTGTAGTCAGACCCTGTGCTTCACATCTAGTGCACTGTACTGTACCCCCATAGTAATGTCCTGTCTTATTATATACACTGTACTGTACCCCATAGTAATGCCCTGTCTTATTATATACACTGTACCCCGTAGTAATGTCCTGTCTTATTATATACACTGCACTGTACCCCATAGTAATGTCCTGTCTTATTATATACACTGTACCCCATAGTAATGTCCTGTCTATTCTATATATACACTGTACTGTACCCCGTAGTAATGTCCTGTCTTATTATATACACTGTACTGTACCCCGTAGTAATGTCCTGTCTTATTATATACACTGTTACTGTACCCCGTAGTAATGTCCTGTCTTATTATATACACTGTACTGTACCCGTAGTAATGTCCTGTCTTATTATATACACTGTACTGTACCCGTAGTAATGTCCTGTCTTATTATATACACTGTACTGTACCCGTAGTAATGTCCTGTCTTATTATATACACTGTACTGTACCCCGTAGTAATGTCCTGTCTTATTATATACACTGCACTGTACCCCATAGTAATGTCCTGTCTTATTATATACACTGCACTGTACCCATAGTAATGTCCTGTCTTATTATATACACTGCACTGTACCCCATAGTAATGTCCTGTCTTATTATATACACTGTACTGTACCCCGTAGTAATGTCCTGTCTTATTATATACACTGCACTGTACCCCATAGTAATGTCCTGTCTTATTATATACACTGTACTGTACCCGTAGTAATGTCCTGTCTTATTATATACACTGCACTGTACCCCATAGTAATGTCCTGTCTTATTATATACACTGCACTGTACCCCATAGTAATGTCCTGTTCTTATTATATACACTGTACTGTACCCCATAGTAATGTCCTGTCTTATTATATACACTGCACTGTACCCCGTAGTAATGTCCTGTCTTATTATATACACTGCACTGTACCCCGTAGTAATGTCCTGTCTTATTATATACACTGCACTGTACCCCATAGTAATGTCCTGTCTTATTATATACACTGTACTGTACCCCGTAGTAATGTCCTGTCTTATTATATACACTGTACTGTACCCCATAGTAATGTCCTGTCTTATTATATACACTGTACTGTACCCCATAGTAATGTCCTGTCTTATTATATACACTGTACTGTACCCCGTAGTAATGTCCTGTCTTATTATATACACTGCACTGTACCCCATAGTAATGTCCTGTCTTATTATATACACTGTACTGTACCCCCATAGTAATGTCCTGTCTTATTATATACACTGTACTGTACCCCCATAGTAATGTCCTGTCTTATTATATACATTGTACCCCGTAGTAATGTCCTGTCTTATTATATACACTGTACTGTACCCCATAGTAATGTCCTGTCTTATTATATACACTGTACTGTACCCCATAGTAATGTCCTGTCTTATTGTATACACTGTACTGTACCCCATAGTAATGTCCTGTCTTATTATATACACTGTACTGTACCCCGTAGTAATGTCCTGTCTTATTATATACACTGTACTGTACCCCATAGTAATGTCCTGTCTTATTATATACACTGCACTGTACCCCATAGTAATGTCCTGTCTTATTATATACACTGTACTGTACCCCATAGTAATGTCCTGTCTTATTATATACACTGCACTGTACCCCCATAGTAATGTCCTGTCTTATTATATACACTGTACTGTACCCGTAGTAAATGTCCTGTCTTATTATATACACTGCACTGTACCCCGTAGTAATGTCCTGTCTTATTATATACACTGTACTGTACCCCCATAGTAATGTCCTGTCTTATTATATACACTGCACTGTACCCCGTAGTAATGTCCTGTCTTATTATATACACTGTACTGTACCCCCATAGTAATGTCCTGTCTTATTATATACACTGTACTGTACCCGTAGTAATGTCCTGTCTTATTATATACACTGTACTGTACCCCGTAGTAATGTCCTGTCTTATTATATACACTGCACTGTACCCCATAGTAATGTCCTGTCTTATTATATACACTGTACTGTACCCCATAGTAATGTCCTGTCTTATTATATACACTGTACTGTACCCCGTAGTAATGTCCTGTCTTATTTAATACACTGCACTGTACCCCGTAGTAATGTCCTGTCTTATTATATACACTGTACTGTACCCCATAGTAATGTCCTGTCTTATTATATACACTGTACTGTACCCCCATAGTAATGTCCTGTCTTATTATATACACTGTACTGTACCCCGTAGTAATGTCCTGTCTTATTATATACACTGCACTGTACCCCGTAGTAATGTCCTGTCTTATTATATACACTGTACCCCGTAGTAATGTCCTGTCTTATTATATACACTGCACTGTACCCCATAGTAAATGTCCTGTCTTATTATATACACTGTACTGTACCCCGTAGTAATGTCCTGTCTTATTATATACACTGCACTGTACCCCATAGTAATGTCCTGTCTTATTATATACACTGCACTGTACCCCATAGTAATGTCCTGTCTTATTATATACACTGTACTGTACCCCATAGTAATGTCCTGTCTTATTATATACACTGTACTGTACCCCGTAGTAATGTCCTGTCTTATTATATACACTGCACTGTACCCCCATAGTAATGTCCTGTCTTATTATATACACTGCACTGTACCCCATAGTAATGTCCTGTCTTATTATATACACTGCACTGTACCCCATAGTAATGTCCTGTCTTATTAATACACTGTACTGTACCCCATAGTAATGTCCTGTCTTATATATACACTGTACTGTACCCATAGTAATGTCCTGTCTTATTATATACACTGCACTGTACCCCATAGTAATGTCCTGTCTTATTATATACACTGTACTGTACCCCCATAGTAATGTCCTGTCTTATTATATACACTGTACTGTACCCCCATAGTAATGTCCTGTCTTATTATATACACTGCACTGTACCCCCATAGTAATGTCCTGTCTTATTATATACACTGCACTGTACCCCGTAGTAATGTCCTGTCTTATTATATACACTGTACTGTACCCCATAGTAATGTCCTGTCTTATTATATACACTGTACTGTACCCCATAGTAATGTCCTGTCTTATTATATACACTGTACTGTACCCCATAGTAATGTCCTGTCTTATTATATACACTGTACTGTACCCCATAGTAATGTCCTGTCTTATTATATACACTGTACTGTACCCCATAGTAATGTCCTGTCTTATTATATACACTGCACTGTACCCCGTAGTAATGTCCTGTCTTATTATATACACTGTACTGTACCCCATAGTAATGTCCTGTCTTATTATATACAGTGTACTGTAACCCCATAGTAATGTCCTGTCTTATTATAATACACTGCACTGTACCCCATAGTAATGTCCTGTCTTATTATATACACTGTACTGTACCCCCATAGTAATGTCCTGTCTTATTATATACACTGTACCTGTACCCCCATAGTAATGTCCTGTCTTATTATATACACTGGCACTGTACCCATAGTAATGTCCTGTCTTATTATATACACTTGTTACTGTACCCCATAGTAATGTCCTGTCTTATTATATACACTGTACTGTAACCCCATAGTAATGTCCTGTCTTATTATATACACTGTACTGTACCCCATAGTAATGTCCTGTCTTATTATATACACTGTACTGTACCCCATAGTAATGTCCTGTCTTATTATATACACTGCACTGTACCCCGTAGTAATGTCCTGTCTTATATATACACTGTACTGTACCCCATAGTAATGTCCTGTCTTATTATATACAGTTGGTACTGTACCCCATAGTAATGTCCTGTCTTATTATATACACTGCACTGTACCCCATAGTAATGTCCTGTCTTATTATATACACTGTACTGTACCCCCATAGTAATGTCCTGTCTTATTATATACACTGTACTGTACCCCCATAGTAATGTCCTGTCTTATTATATACACTGCACTGTACCCCATAGTAATGTCCTGTCTTATTATATACACTGTACTGTACCCCATAGTAATGTCCTGTCTTATTATATACACTGTACTGTACCCCATAGTAATGTCCTGTCTTATTATATACACTGTACTGTACCCCCGTAGTAAAGCACTGTGCACACTGTGATGTATTGCCCAGAAGATGGGGGTTGTGACGGAGGCCCCCTCCCCCTATGACGTCCATATACCCTATGAGGGACAGGGCTCTCTTGATAATGCTGAGTGTTAAAGGGGTTGAAAACCAGTGACTTCTGAGTTAAAGGGGCGTTCTCATCTCAGACATTTATGGCATTTCCACGGAAGATCCCACAAATGTCTCATAGATGCAGATGCCACCGATGGGATCCACACCCATCGAGAACGGAGGGCCCCCGACCTTTACATCCAGGCTGTGAGCGGTGGCCGGGTACACAGTCCACTCTGCTACATCCTATTTATTTGTATGATAGAAGAGCACTTGTAGACACTGGGCCCGGAGAGGACACTGTGACCGGTGATGTTCTCCCGTACTTTCCACGGGCGTTTCCATGGCGATGAAAGGAACAATCTGTGTATTTCTAGCGTCCAAGTAGTAAACTCATTAACGATGTGGGTAGTAGTAGTCGTCGGAGGATGTTGGGTGATTGTATAAATCGCATTATATCTATAATTCCTCAGGTAGTCCACTGTGACTCGGAATACAGGCTGCCGCACGTGGGGCTTTATTGGCACGCCGCCACCGAAGACGTCGTTAGGGAATTGCTATGTGAGCGTTTCTAGGACCGATCCCTGTGCAAGAAGTGAAATAGTCTGCTACAGCCAAACCGTGTCTGGACGTGGGCGTCGTTGGCACGCCCGCTCTCCTGCCATGTTGTCGGCTTCCGTTCAGCAGCCCTGCATCGGAGCGGGGGAGGACGAGACGAGGAGCGAAATAATAAATTGCTTTCAGTCTTGTAATATATTTGAGCGTTCACCATGATTTTTAAGATCTCTGCTTGCCGTCATTGAATGGGAAGATCCATCGTTTAAGGCCTCATGCACACGACCGTATGTATTCTGCTGTCCGCAAAACATGGATCCGCAAAAAAAAACAGATGACGTCCGTCCGTGTGCATGCCGTATTTTGCGGAACAGAACAGCTGACCCCTAATAAAACAGGTAGGACATGTTCTATTTTTTTTGCAGAACGGAAATACGGAAACGGAATGCACACGGAGTAACTTCCATTTTTTTTTTTTGCGGACCCATTGAAATGAACGGTTCCACATACGGTCCCCAAAAAAAACGGACACGGAAAGAAAATATGTTCATGTGCATGAGCCCTAAAGGGGTTTTCCAGAATCAGAATCTCATCGATGACCTGCCTTCAGGATACAGGAACATCGCTGTGCTATTAGTGGGGTTCCCCCCCCCCCGTCAATCAGCTGTTTAAAGGGGCATGGCCCTCGTTACAACGCTCTGGGTTCTGCGTAGCGGTAGGCGCGGGGGTAATGCTGCTGTGTCCCGTTCACTTCAGTGCTGAGGGTCTCCTGTCTGGGGCACCGCTTAGAAATGGGTGCAGGGCTAAATCAGCTATCGGGATCTTTGGGGGTCCTATGAGGTCACACCCCCACCAGTCGTAAAATGATTCCTTTGATGTTAATCCGTGCGTTTAAAAGGACACTCCGGACAAAGCTGATACTTTGTGCTATGCCAAGTGGGGGCGGAGCTTGACACTGTGCCCTTTGAATCGCTGTGTCATGCTCCGCCCCCTCAGACCATGCACTAAGGGTAATACAGTAGGTTTAAACTGAATGTCAAAATCTCTAAAGTGACATTTTCTGTTGCATTTTTTTTTTTTTGGGGGGGGGGGGGGGGCGGGGAGGCTCCTCTGATGCCGAGGTTCACCCACCAGCTCTGCTATGTCACATCACATGGCACACCTGCCGGTGACTCGCAGCCCGTCCTGTCGGTGCCATGTGGAACGCTTGCTTTATAGCCCCTGGATGGGCTGAACGTGCATTGACAGTCCATGACGCCAGCGGGACCCAAGGGAGGGGACATAAAAAGTAGAAATGACATTGAAGCTGCCACAGAGACAGACGCTGGCATCGAAAGGTTAGGCTGGAATGACGCAGGCACCAAATGTCAGCGCTGATGGATGTGCCTGGCGTCAGTGTGATGGGGTCCTACTGGATTATCAGGTATTCTGGATGATCGGCAGAGATAAGAATTTGGGAAGGATATGGTGCGCGCCCTCTGTTCTGCAGTTCATCGCTATTCGTCTCCTGTTCACACTGCGTTCAGTTCAGCCCCCTAGTGGTGAAGTCATGCCACTGCGTTTTTACCAGTATGGTTTAAAAGGGAACCTGTCTCCAGTTTGGGGCCACTAAACCACCAGCATCTAGTCGTATTCCTGCCCATAGCAAACCCATTGGACCAAGCAAAAGAAAGTACATGAAATTCAAACATACCAGGAGAAGAGTCCGGGACTCTTCTCCAGCGGCATTGGGTATATGCTGAATGGGCTGATGAAGCCAAGGATCATGCAGCTCTCTTAAAGGGGTCACAAAAAAATATTCAAACCAGCCCCTGGATCTGAACACTTTTGTAGTTACATGTCATTAAAAATTTTGTATAGCCAGTGAGATATTCAATAAAAATGTATATAGAGCGCCACCTTTTTTTCCACCTGACACACATTCTCAGTTCCATCATTCAACTACGTCCTGAGCTGTGATAGGGAGAGCTGCAGCAGAAAGGACATGCCCCCTGAGCTGTGATAGGAAGAGAGCTGAGGCAGAAAGGACACGCCCTCTGAGCTGTGATAGGGGAAGAGCTGCAGCAGAAAGGACATGTGTCGTGAGCTGTGATAGGGAGAGAGCTGCAGTAGAAAGGACACGCCCCCTGACCTGCCAGCTTGTAATAAATCTAGCAGAACAATTGGAGCAGTGAATGTGGAGATCTCTGGGTCCCTGTGAGGTCCAGGGCTGGTTCTACCTGTGTTAGAAGGTTGTCATGTACAGTATTATGTCTGGTTCCTCTGAGGTTATTAGGGTTTTATGAAGATGCCCCCCGGTTCCTCTGAGGTTAACAGACCTCCTATGACTGTGGTTCTAGGGGGTTTGAACCTGAGGTATAAAAATAAGACTTTGCGGTCGTGTAGGAATGGATGTGTCCTCCCTGCAGTGCCATGTAAATAATGGTATGATCAGAGCACGGAGGGTGAGGACTGGTTTCTTGTCAGCCCCTTGTAGGCGCCTGCTGTTCTCTGCGTCCTCTTTCCGTTCAGCAGATGGGTTGCTGTGGGGACACATCTGATCAGTGGGCAATATGCCTGTGGTATAAGAGGAGGCACGTAACGGCGGTGACTCATCCCCGAAGGAAACGTCAGGCCTCGGAAATACTTACCGCAGCATGTTCTCCGAGCCGCCATACAGTGGACGGAAGACTGGTGTGTCACACTGCAAGTCACACTGTGCAGAAAAATGCACAATAATCCCATTCACACGTAGTAGAGGAAATGGGAACGTGCTGATAGTGTGGAAGAGCTGTGGAAAAGTCTGCAAAAAAACCATGGCGGGAAAAGTCTGGAATGTTTTTGTAAAAAAATCGGCCCCACCCCCAGCTGTAAGATTGCAGATGAGGCCATGGATACACATAGGTCTGCATAAGAGCTGCTGACATAAAACATTATTGGGGGGGGGCGTTTATTAAAGGGGTTTTCCAAGACTTTTGTACTGATGACCTATCCTCTGGACAGGACATCGGTATCTGATCGGTGGAGGTCCGACACCCTGGACCCCCGCCGATCAGCTGATCAGTATCCCTGCGGCCTTCTCTCAGCTTTCCCTAGACCATGTGATGTCACGTTCATTGGTCACATGGCCTTGGCACAGCTGCAATACCAAGCACAACCACTATACAATGTACGGCGCTGTGCTTGGCGAGCTCAGAGAAGGCCGCGGTGTTACCGCGAGCGCCGGTGCCTTCTCAAACAGCTGATCAGTGGGGCTCCCAGGTGTCAGAACCCTACCGATCAGATACTGACGACCTGTCCTCAGTATAAAGTCTTGGAGATTAGGATTTTTGTACTTTCTGCCCCCATTTTTTAGGAGGCGGTCACCCCTTAATAATTGTGTCACAGCCAGTATAAGTTCTCCCCCATTCTCTGCTATGAATTACAACTCATGTGCCGGGCCTCCTGCACTGTGCTCCCTCTAATCTGGGGTCGGGGGGATTGGGTCCCCTGTTCTAGTGATTGGTGGGGCCACAAGTGATCAGATATTTATCACCTAATTACAGGATCAAGCCTCATTCACACGCCCGTGTCCGCGCTCAAACCCGTGAGCAGGTGGTCAGTGAGGCATCCGTGAAGGATCCGTGTTGGGTCCGTGTGTCCATTTTTTTGCCGTCCGTGTTGCATCTGTGTTTCACTGACACTGAACAGCATCTCTTCTTAATGATCCGTGAAACACGGATGCAACACGGATGGCATTCGTGTTGCATCCGTGGTTTTCACGGACCCGTAGACTATAATGGACGTGATGAATCAAGATAGGACATGCATCCGTGCTAAAAACACTGACCTCTGGACTGTGCTAAAACACTGATGTCTGAATACACACGTTAAAATGAATGGGGACGTGTGCTGTCCGTGGAGAACACGTACAGGACACGTCCGTGAAACACTGACGTGTGAATGAGGCTTCAGGCTGGGGCTGCACGACGATCTTGGCCGCAACCAAAAATCGCATTGTAGCAGTGCAGCCATAGAACTGAATGGGGTGGCAGTGCAATTCTCAAGTTACCACAACCCCAGAATCAAAAAATATCCAACACTGCTGGATTTGTTGATCTTTTTGCGATTCTGGGGTCTCGGCAACTTGCGGATCGTGCCGCCACCCCATTCAGTTTATTGTCTGCTCATTGGTCGCACGACACTCGCCTCCAGCCTCAGTGTTATCTGTGGTAAAACTCCTTTAAAGGGAACCTGTCACCTCCTTTTCTGAAAATGAGCTGTTAACAGTACCTTAGAGTAGAGCGGAGTGTGATCCTAATGTTGTAGTTGAAACTGAGAACTGCCGGATGAAAAGGCTGAAAACAGAACTTTTAATCTTGCTGCGCGGGCTTTCCGGTGTGGGCTTGAAGTCAAGGGGGCAGCGGCCTCCTTGCTTCAAGTCAAGAAAGCCACTCCCCACTTGCGCTTGACTGACAGTTAGCCGGGGTGCCAGGGATCGCAGAAATCTCGCGCATGCGCGTTGCGCGACTGAGTACTGCGCGATCCCGGCACCCGGCTCTTCATGTTGCCGGCGCTTCAGTAGTTATTGCGCATGCGCCGCCTTACTAATGACAAGGATGGAGACCAGGGTGAACGTGACCGCGGGCTCGCCTGCTCCGGAATGCACGTAGGCAGCCAGAGGTCACGTTCACCCAGAGTATAGGACCGCACGACCGCACGCACGCCCGGGCGGTACGCCGCATCATTGACCCCGTGCGTGGACGGCGGGCGCGCTCTCCCAAGCGCGCTCGCATAGTAAGGCGGTGCATGTGCAATGACTACTGAAGAGCCGGCAACATGAAGAGCCGGGTGCCGGGATCGCGCAGTACTCAGTCGCGCAACGCGCATGCGCGAGATTTCTGCGATCCCCGGCACCCCGGCTAACTGTCAGTCAAGCGCAAGTGGGGAGTGGCTTTCTTGACTTGAAGCAAGGAGGCCGCTGCCCCCTTGACTTCAAGCCCACACCGGAAAGCCAGCGCAGCAAGATTAAAAGTTCTGTTTTCAGCCTTTTCATCCGGCAGTTCTCAGTTTCAACTACAGCATTAGGATCACACTCGGCTCTACTTTAAGGTACTGTTAACAGCTCATTTTGAGAAAAGGAGGTGACAGGTTCCCTTTAATTGTATTGTAAAAAAAACAAACAAAAAAAACCCCCCAAAAACATATAGACGGTTAAACTCCCATTCAGGGCAGCATTTCATGTACACACATTCCCATGAGGAGTGGTCCGGTCCATAAGCCGGCAGCGTCACCGTCGTCTGATAAGCCCATAATATGAGAAAGCGACCCGTAACGATACCCAGCGCTCGGCAGAGCAGATGGGGCCATTGTGGCGGTATATGCAGGCTTCATACAATAGACACCCACACACTGCCGCCCTCCTCCTATGTGTACACATATAATTCAGGGCGAATGGCATACTGTGTGCCTCCAGCCAAATCCAATAGGTTACACCCCATACAAGCCGGCCGATCAGTCTGCACGTGACATGCACTTCATCTATGAAAGTTTGTGGCAAGATCCCGCGGTCACTCTGTCTCTCCCTGTCTAAGAGAGAATTAGGGACTGAAGGATCAGACTACATGGGATTTGTTTGTAGTCTGTTACCATGGAGACACATACGTCTGCTTTTTTTTTTTTTAAGCAGTGGAAGCATTTTTTTTTTTTTTATAACTCTTTATTAAGTTTTCACATTTTATATTACAACAGACACACAGACTTGTTTTATCCGTCCGTAGTGTCACAATGTACAATGAACACAGGAATTGAACAAGCCCCCCCTCCCACCACCCCCCCTTCCCTCCCCCTTCTTGTTGTCTCAAGTCAACTTTCCTCTCCCCTTCCTCACAATTAAGACCGTCACTCTTGCAGTATGAACATGACTGTTTTTCTTAGTGCACCTTCAACACCCCCAATCTACCTGCTATGTCCTCCTTCAAATACCATTCCGTATGCCTAAAAGGCTCCACAATTAGACGTATGATCTCCTGATCCTGATCAGAAATAATAAATCTTTTCCATTTTTTGAAGAAGGATTTTGTCTTTGTCCCTTTGTGAATAAGTGCATGCGTCCTGTCATGGTACATGTAGGATGCACGTTGACCTATTACCTCATGTATGTTGGGAGGCTTGTTTCTAAGCCAGTGATTAAGGAGAGTTCGCTTGGCAACTAATAATGTTGCTACCACTACCAGGGGAAAAGGACCAGTCTCAGGACAATCATAAAATAACAAAATCTGAGGCGACAAGGGTAAGTCTACGTTCCAGACCTTTTTAATATAATCCCGAATAGAGTTCCAGTACGTGACACTCTCTTTACATTGCCACATGCAGTGATACAAATCTGCTGCTGGCAGCGCACATTTAGGACAAGCTACTATCCTGTCTGGAGCAGCTGGGTGCGGTGGAATATTAAAGGCATATATTGCCCTGTGGATAAATCGGAAATGAGATTCCCTCCATTGTTCACTTATCACCGCCCTATTAAAGGCCCTTTTAGACGGGCCGATTCTTCTCCCTGCCCGAGCGCCGATCAGCGATATCGGCGCTCGGGCAGGGAGCCTTTACACGGCCCGACGAATCGAGCGCCCGGCCGCACGAGTGATCGCTGTATCGCTCGTGCGGCCGGGAAGCTCCATACTGTCAGGCGCACATCGCCTGTTTACACAGGGCGATGTGCGCCCGACAGATTGGATCTTTTGGTTTCTACAAAAGATCCAATCAGCCGACGAACGAGCGTTTTGCTCGTTCGTCGGCTGATTAGGGCCACTTTTACACGGGCCGATTATCGGCACTAGCGTTCCTAGGAACGATTTTTCGGCCGATAATCGGCCCGTGTAAAAGGACCTTAAGTCTACTCATGCCCTCCACTATCTTCTTGGGTAGTTCATTGTCCTTCAAGATCATACTCCATGTTTTGAAAAGTTTCTGGGGAGGCATATCCAGCAATCTTGGAAGGAGGCCCCCTGTATAACCATGTAATAGACCTTTTCACCTGTCCCCCCTTTATATATTCATCAAAGTCATTATCTCGCAATTCCCCCGACTGGTCTTTTTAACCAACTACAACAAAATGCCTTTATCTGGGAGAAAGACAAAAAATCAGTGGACGGAACCCTATATTTCTCATGGAGCTCTGATATTGTTAACCATCTATGCTCCCCCAAGTGCCATAAGTCTCCTATTGTCTTGATTCCTCCCTCCCTCCATTTTTCCAGCATTTTGTTGTTTTGTCCCTGAGGAAAAGCGGGGTTCCCCCACAGTGGTACATATCTAGATATCTGGAAGGACAAATTGAATCTGCGCCTCACCTCCTTCCAAGCAGCTATCGTGTCTTTTAGTACTAGGCATTGCTTTACCTCTGATGGAAGTTTGGAATAGGAAGCATTTTAGTTACCAAGGTGGACACAGGCTTTCATAACAGCGGAAGCAAAGACCTTGATTCACTGACCATTTAGGCCTGGCGACTGGAAAGTTGTCAGAATTCCGGACCTTCTGGTGATTCATGTGTCATGGCAGGTTGAGGTTCGCAGAAGGATTCACGTTCACTATGCTTCGATGTAGCATCTTGATGCTGTGGTCTTTGGTCCCGTATTTCCAGTGAACACAGCATGTACAGACGTTTTACACAGTTGTCGCTTCCAAATTTGGGGTGAGCTCCATAAAGATGTGTGGTTACCGGTTTGGTGTGGAGGTAATTATCTCATGACTAATGTAAAAGATGAGAATCAGACATCATATAGTACATGACAATCTCTTTCTAACAAAGCTAGAACCAGCCCTGTACCTCAGATGGATCCAGAGATCTCCCCATTCATTGCTCTGCTAGATATCAAGCTGACAGCTCAAGGGGAGTGTCCTTTCTGCTGCAGCTAAGGGGGCGTGACCATTATCTCCCTATCACAGCTCAGGAGGCGTGTCTCAGCTCCCTCTATCACAGCTCAGGAGGCGTGTCTCAGCTTCCTCTATCACAGCTCAGGAGGCATGTCTCAGCTCTCCCAATTACAGCTCAGGAGGCGTGTCTCAGGTCTCCCAATTACAGCTCAGGAGGCGTGTCTCAGCTCTCCCTATCACAGCTCAGGAGGCTTGTCTCAGCTCTC
The DNA here is from genome assembly GCA_900303285.1 of Rhinella marina. NCBI lineage: Eukaryota > Metazoa > Chordata > Amphibia > Anura > Bufonidae > Rhinella > Rhinella marina. Next base: position 244,001 of record ONZH01016968.1, on the reverse strand, counting down.
CCTATCACAGCTCAGGAGGCATGTCTCAGCTCTCCCTATCACAGCTCAGGAGGCATGTCTCAGCTCTCCCTATCACAGCTCAGGAGGCATGTCTCAGCTCTCCCTATCACAGCTCAGGAGACAGTTGAAGGATGAAACTGAGCATGTGCGGCCTTCTCAGTGAGCGGGACAAAGAAATAAGAAAAAAAACAGGTGGCGCTGTACAGATACATTTTATTGAATAACTCAGTAGCTATGCAGAATTTTTAATTACATACAATTACAAAAGTATTCAGACCCGGGTGCTGGTTTGAAAACTGTAGAATATTTTTCATGGGACAACCCCTTTAAGAGTCCACACAGGGCCTTGACCTCAACCCCATCCAGTACTTTTGGGATGAATTGTAATGCCAACTAGTAGGCAAGACCTTCTCCCTCAATATCAGTGTCTGACCTCACAATGGGAAATATCCCTCACTTAGGAAAGCCTTCTCTGAAGAGCAGTTCTGAAGTAGGACGTCCACAGGCTGCCATATATTATATACGTCTGGCCAAAAATGGGAAATTCTGCCAAATGTATTGTATTGTTTTATGTCCACAAAGAGTAGACCTGCTCGCCCCATTCACGCTTTGAAGACCATCTATAGCAGGGATCAGTAACCTTCGGCACTTCTGCTGCAGTGAAACTACAACTCCCAGCATGCAAACATGCTCGGTTGTTCTTCTAACTCCCATAGAAGTGAATGGAGCACTCTGGGAGTTGTAGTTTCAGAACACGTGGAGTACCGGCGGTTGCTGATCCCTGTTTTAGGGTAAGTATTTCGAGCGCAGGCTCCGGGGGAGTGTTTTTTGATAGCATTCCCTGTGGTATTGTGCTAGCGGTCCCTTGTGCCCTGCAGCGGGATGGAAGCAGAATTTTTCCTGTTTTTAACTTTTTTTTTTTTTTTGTTCATTTTGTACAGATAATTTATCCAGCTGGGAGAACGAAGACTGGGGATCATGGGAGGAAAATGAGAGCAGAGAAGTGCCGGTAAGTTTAATCCTCTCATTGTCATGGTGTAATTATATGCAGCAGCGTGCCTGTCCGCAGGTCTGCCATGTTCTTGTGACCCCCCCCCTTATTTCCCTGGTATTACTGCTGCATGGAGCCTCTAGATCTGGCAGTAACTGTCAGGCTTTAGTGCATATTCCCTCATTCGGACCTGATTGGTTCAGGTTCTGATAGTGGCACCCAGCCCAGAGACTGTTAGCTACAATTGGACCTGGATGCCTGGATGTCCACAGTCTCCGGATTTCAGCAGCGCAACAGTGGCCAGTTGTGGCAAATATATTCTGACCTGTATGTCTTCATCAGGATCCGGTATTACTCAGGTTCCAATGATGGCATCAGACCAGCGACTGTTAATAAGCGGAAATAGAAAATGTGGTAAAATGTATATACTGTATTTTTGGCCCTATAAGATACACCGACCGTAAGGTTTTAGAGGAGGACAATAAGAAAAAAATACTTTTCATTAGACCTTAGATCAGACCCCCTAATATTAATAAGCCCCCAATAAGACTTCAGATCAGACCCCTAATCAGACCTCTGCCTTTTCAATGGGATTGAAATCCCTGGTCATGGACCCAACACTTCAAAGTTTTGTTCACTGAATCACCCAGTTCTCACTTTTGCCCCATGACATGGTGTCCATCATGCTGGAAAAAGCACCTTCATCACCTGGATGGGTGGGAGATGTTGCTCCTGGATGGGTGGGAGACGTTGCTCCTGGATGGGTGGGAGACGTTGCTCCTGGATGCTTGGGGGAAGTTGCTATTGGAGGATGTTCTGGTCCATTCTTTATTCATGGCAGACTTGTGAGTGAGCGCACTCCATGGATACCTGCACTGCTTTTTATCAATGTCTTATTATCTGTGCACAGGCGGAAGAGGAAACCTCCAGTAAAGCGGCTTCTGTCTACTGGCTGCAGGACTGCGTGTTGTCCTTGTCACCCACCAACGATCTGATGGTGATCGCCCACGAGCAGAAAGCTGTATTTTTAGCACGTGAGAAAATCTCACCTCCTTCTCAAGATTGGGGGAAGGGGGGAAACTGTCTCATCTGCTCTTCAGTCATGTTCCTTTATATCTTCTATACATTCATATTCTGTTATATTTGCTGTTATCAGCCTTTCTATCTATCTATCTATCTATCTATCTATCTATCTATCTATCTATCTATCTATCTATCTATCGTCTATTATCTATCATCTATTATCTATCATCTATTATCTATCATCTATCTATCTATCTATCTATCTATCTATCGTCTATTATCTATCATCTATCTATCTATCATCTATTTATCTATCATCTATTTATCTATCATCTATCTATCTATCATCTATTTATCTATCATCTATTTATCTATCATCTATCTATCTATCATCTATCTATCTATCATCTATTTATCTGTCATCTATTTATCTATCATCTATCTATCTATCATCTATTTATCTATCATCTATCTATCTATCATCTATCTATCTATCTATCATCTATCTATCTATCATCTATCTATCTATCATCTATTTATCTGTCATCTATTTATCTATCATCTATTTATCTATCATCTATTTATCTATCTAAAAAAAAGTAATTCCACGGCACTCCCAAAACTGTAGTCAAAGTAGATGTTCTTTATTCACCAGAGCGACGTTTCATTCCTCTTACTGGGACTTTTTTCAAGCAGTGATATGAAAAAAGTCCCAGTAAGAAGACTGAAACGTCGCTCTGGTGAATAGAACATCTACTTTGACTACAGTTTTGTGAGTGCCGTGGAATTACTTTTTTTATGTTATTTGGGAGGTTGGATCACCTCCTGAGTCGCTGGCACACTATTTTACCTCTCTACAGCGGTGCTGCTTCCATTTTTCTATTTTATTTATCTATCATCTATCTATCTTCTAATATCTATCAATCATTGTATCTATCTATCTAATATCTATCTATCTCATATCATCTATCTATTATCTATCTATTTATCTTCTAATATCTATCTATCTCTCATTTAAACTATTATTTATCTATCATTGTATCTGTCTATGTATCTATCTATAATTGTTTGAATCTATCTATAATTGTTTGTATCTATCTATCTATCTATCTATCTATCTATCTATCTATCTATTTATCTATAATTGTATCCAGTATCTATCTATAATATGACCCTCTGTCTATCTACAATGTACACACTGCACACTTTCCACCGTTTTCGGCTGTTCTGTATTAATATAACACTTTGCTTTGATTTCACAGCTAAATGGAAAGCCGATGTGAAAGGCCGTGAGGAGATGCAGTATGAAGTGGTGTGGAGCGGCCCTCTAAATGTCGAGGAGAAGTACGTTGCCCCCCAAAATGACAGAACTACATGGAAATTTATCTCTGAGTTTCTGGAAATGGAAATAGATTGCAAATTGAGTTTATATATGGCTCAGTAGTCATCAGCGGTGCAGCAGCGCTGGGGTCCTGGCTTCGAATCCGATATCTGTGTGAAGTTTGTATGTTCTCCACATGTTTGTATGGGTTCCTTTCATTCCCCGCTTTCCTCACACCAACATAATGAAAGGCCAATTTGGATTTTAGATTGTGAGCCCCAGGGGCAGTCCATTACTCACATTGCTCTGTATAAAGGCGTCCTGTTTCCCTGTGTAAGGCCTCTTTCACACTAGCGTTAGCACGGATCCGGCACCTAAATGGTGCCAACGGATCCGTGCTAACGCTATACATGTGTGGAGCCGGAGCAGCGCTCCGGCCCCACACATGACACACATTTAAACAAGACACAGACATACATACAAACAAACATACAGACATACAGACATACATACAGACATACATACATACTCACATACTCCAGGGACGTCGGCATAACGTCTTCACGCGCCTCCTGCGCGCAGTGATGACGATTCCCCACAGCGCCCTCTGCTGGGCGCAGTGGGGAAACGTCATAGCTGCGCGCAGGAGGCGCGTGAAGACATGCTGCCGGTGTCCCTGGAGTATGTGAGTATGTATGTATGTTTGTATGTATGTCTGTATGTATGTTTGTAAGTATGTCTGTATGTGTGTAGCCGGATCCGGAATGACCCCCCATTGGAAATCAATGGAGGACAGATCCGGATTACTGGTGTGTCCACACCAAACGGATCCGTCCCCATTGACTTGCATTGGGGGTCATTCCGGATCCGTCTTGGTGCGGATGCCTGGACCGGAGAGCAAACCGCAGCATGTTGCGGTTTGTTCTCCGGTCTGAAGACGGAACGGAATGCTTTCAGGAGCCTCCGTTGTCTTCAGTTCAGTTTTGTCCCCATTGACAATGAATGGGGACAAAACTGAAGCGTTTTTTTCCGGTATTGAGCCCCTATAACGGAACTCAATACCGGAATTTAAAAACGCTAATGTGAAAGTAGCCTAAGGTTTGTGTCCAGACGAGATCCTGGATTAGGACACTTTGGGGGAGATTTATCAAAACCGGTGTAAAGTAGAACTGGCTCAGTTGCCCATAGCAACCAATCAGATTCCGCCTTTCATGTTCCAGAGCTCCTTGGTAAAATGAAAGGTGGAATCTGATTGGTTGCTATGGGCAACTGAGCCAGTTCTACTTTACCTTACATATGAGTTTACCTTATGAATAATGGATTTTTCCAGCATCCGTCTAATCCTGGGCTATGCTTGTTTTGCAGTGAATTTATCAGCAGCGCCCTGTGCATCCCGCTGGCGAGTCAGAAAAGGTAATTACATTCATGAAACATGTCCGAGGCAGAACTGTGGGGCAGCAGGGCCTGACGTAGGGGGTCACAAGTAAAAATTTGCCGGCACGTCTAGGATGCAAACAATTCCCTTTTCACAGTGTGTGTAGTCTGACCAAGGTATGAATGGGACAAGACTCCTGGCAGGGCCTGTCTGGCGGCATAAAATCAGTGCCGTTGATTGTAGTCAATTGAAAATCGTCACATCGGGTCATTTCCATTCATAAATTGTCACTAGACGGGGTCAGGATCACATTAAACCTGTCAGGGAATATGGTTCATTGCTGCAGATCTTCTCTTCCTTCCTTGTGCAGGAGTTCTACTGGGCGGCCGGACTGGACGTGTATCGTCATAGGCTTCACGTCTGGATACGTGCGCTTTTACACTGAGGTCAGTTCTCTACTTTGCAGTTTTATATTATTTAGATCCAAAGTAACATCGTATTAATGATTTATTTTTATTGTTTATACAGTTTTCCTATATACGCACTGTATGAATTTTTCCTACATTTTTCACAATCTCTGCTTGCTGTCATTCGAAAGGAGCCATATTGTTCAAGTGGATGAAAATCAGTCCTGGTCATGGGATGGGCATGCGGTTCACGACACAAGCTGATAACTGTACTGTAATTTTGGGGACAGGATTGCATCCACCTGGACAGTGTGGTTTCTCATAAATGACTGTAAGCAGAGGTCTTGAAATTCAGATGACCTACCACAAGGGTGCCAAATCCAAGTTGTTATTCCTCTGCACTGAATGTTCTTGCTTTCTTCCTTCCAGAGTGGGGTGTTGCTTCTTGCCCAACTTTTAAATGAAGATCCCATTCTTCAGCTAAAGTGCAGGACGTATGAAATTCCTAGACACCCAGGAGTCACCGAACAGGTAACGTGCTTGCCTCCGAACGTCTTCACAATCTCATATGAATGCATCTCTACCAAGTCCTGAGTATGTAAGGGAGTAAGCCACTTCCAGACACCTCCCAAGAACGACACCATCAGGCATGGCGAAATGCAGCATCTCCGACCCTTCTTTTCCCCAACAGTTGGGAGGCCTTCATTCATAGTGGTCGGCCTGTCCCGCTCATACGGTCATCTTAACCACCCGACTGTTCTGCCCGAGTCCAGCTCCGGCAGTGTGAAAAGTAGCTAACTGAAGGGGGAGGGCTGCTTTAGATGGTGATATCTCCTCAACGGTAGCTGCTAGAAACATGCAATTGGTCTTGTCTGAAAGCCGACAGTCCAGGCTTTAATTTAAGATCAAAGTGATTATAATATAATAATCGCGAGTGAAACCTATTTTTACTTGCATTTTCAGCTGCATTCACAGCATCTCGATTTCTATCTGTCATATCTTTCTTTGTCCTGAACCTATTGCTGTAATTTTGGTATTGTCTGAAAGCTTGGAATGTCCTCTTTCAAACAAGACCAGTTGCATGTTTCTAGCTGCTACCATTCAGGAGGTAGCAGCATCTAAAGCAGCCCTCGCCCTCCAGGTAGCTACTTTTCCCACTGCTGGAGCTCCACTCTGGCAAAACAGTTAGGGGGTTAAAGGGTTTTCTCTGGGCCATAGATATTGATAGCCTGTCCTCAGGACAGAACATCAGTATCAGATCGATGGGGCCCAACACTTTGCACCCCCACCGATCAGCTATTTCAAGTAACCGAACTGCCAGCGTTGGAAACTATATAAAGGACGGAAGGCTCTGCCCACTGTATAGTCGCTGGCGTGCTGCAGCTCAGCTCCAGTCACATGAAGGAGCCCGGCACGGCCACTACACAGTAGACAGAACCTTCTGCTTCCAGTTCTGTCCTTCGCATATATGTATATCCTTGTGCCGGCGGCTGCTCTAAACAGCTGATCTGTGGGGGTGCTGGGTGTCAGACTCCCACCGATCTGATGTTGATTGACGACCGATCCTGAGAATAGGCTATCAGTAGTTAAAGGGGTTGTCCGAGTTATGAAAAAAAAAAATAGTACTTTAAATCTGATGGGCAGCAACATATAACTAAGTTAATCAAGTTCCAGGCAAAAAAATCTATATTTCCTCATTTCCCTGGTTCTCTTCTGGCCTTTGTTTACCTGCAGTAATAACAATCTCTGCCCCCTCCCCCCTCTCTGTAAAGGGAGTGAATACAAGAGCTGAGTGACATGTCTGCCTGCTGGGATACTCAGCATGTTGTATGTGTAGGACTACAAGTCCCAGCTGTACAATGACACTGCTGATACACACAGGATCTCCCCCCTACCTGTACTTGTACTTTGCATCTCCTCCAGATCAGCTCCAGTATCAGCTCTGTGTTTGTAGGGTGAGGAGGGCAGATCCTGTGTCTCTTTTACATCTGCTGTTGTAAAGCCTTCAGTGTGTTCTGGCTGAAGGGGTTAATGTTTTATCTGAAGGAATCCAGGGAGAGAGCAGATAGCAGCAGCGGCAGAGCAGGGGGGCGTGGTCTCGTGTACAGACTGTTATCTGATCTCTAAGGCTCTGTGCACGAAACATCACACAGCAGGGAGATAAGCTGACATCACAGGTCATGTGACCCTGAGTTAAATCTAAGAAACCAACAGCTTTAGAAGCAGAAAGTGTATGGAAAAGCTGTTGTATTCGACTACTTAGAAACATACAAAGGGCAAAAAAATAATTCGGAAAACCCCTTTATGATATTTATTACTAGTGGCTTTGGTGATGGCTCCTAGCTGAGACCACATAGCTAGATCCCCCTGTGTGTGCACCGGTACATACAGCTTAAGAAAAGGAAACAGTCATAGATGGCAATTCATTTCAGAAATGTATGACTATAAAATAATATCAGTTCTATCAGTGTATGTTCTGCTTGTGACAAGGACTCGGACCACGACTGCCGTTGTGGTTGCTATGTAATGGTCATGAAACAGCAGGCATAAAACCTTGAGGTCTATATTCTGCTTTATCTCACCAATAAATGTAATAGAAAATTAGCAATAACTGCCATTTTCACTTTGTTAAAAAACTAAAATGATTTGGTGAGTAATTATGAAATTTTCTTACGTAGTATAGCGCCACCCGGTGTTCACAGTGTATAGCAATGTTCACATCCACCTAATCAGCTGGTGGACACACATGCTCAGTCACTCTCTCCACAGTCAGATCTCTGATCCTCTCCACTGCCCTGATTGTGAAGAAGGAGCAGAGACTCTGCAGTACGTGGCAGTATAACTGAGAAAACGTCTGCAGGGGAAGTACGAAGGGGCGATATTGTCAGCTGCCAGAGGGGGGAGGAGACTACCCACAGCAGCACCAAGGGCGCACTGGGTAGAAAAAAAGTGACAAAAGAGGTATTAATTATGCTAGGCACGCTGCAGGTTATTTAAAACCGCAATTAACAGACTTTCAGGATTTTTGGTAGGAAAATGAGTCGTGTGCCCTGTGAGAGCTCTTGACGTCATTATTTGGTTTTCCTCTCTAATTCACCTTTTCACTGTTTTCTCCTCAAGCATGAAGAGATGAGCATCTTGTACCCATCCGCTCTCGTGACAATCGATGGCTTCAGCCTTTTTCAGTCACTCAGGGCCTGTCGTAATCAAGTGGCACGAGGTAATTTGGGATGTATCTACAGCCTGTCTTTCTCATCAGATATAGCAGTGCTGGGTTTGTTGTTTGCAGGATAGGTGATACGTGTCTGATCGCTCAGAATTTCGCAGCTGAGACCCCCCACCCCCCTGATCACAAGTACGTGTGTCCTATGTGCCCTGTTCAGATGGGGCGACGCTCTCACAAGCGTGCTGCCACTCCATTCAGTCTCTGTGGGACTGACGGAGATCGCTGAGCACGGAGCTTGACTGTCTTGATCGGTCCCATAGAGAATGTATGGAGCGGCAACGTACATGTGTAATTGCCTCTCCGTACATATGGGGGGCATGGGTCTCTACTACCACTACTAGTGGTGGATCCCCAGCGATCAGACACTTATCACCTATCCAGTGAATAAGTGGTCAATTAAGATTCTAGGAAGACTCCTTTAACTATTAAAAGGGGTATTCCCATCTTAGACAATGGGTGCATATCACTAGGATATGCCCCGATTGTCTTATAGGTGCTGGGACCCGCACCTATATTGAGAACTGTTCGGGGAGCGCTGCGTCTGGAGGACCCCAGGTTTCCCGGGGTCCGGCCACCACCAGGCGCAGCTCCCTGCTGCTCCCATAGAAATGAATGGGAGTGCACTGCGCATGCGCGACCACCGCTCCCATTCATTTCTATGTAGCCAATAGAAATAGCCGAGCCAGCGCTCGGCTATTTTCGGCAACCCCATAGAAATGAATGGAGGGCGGCTGCGCATGCACTTCTTCTGCTTCACTTTTGGGGCTCTGTTCTCGACATAGGTGCCCTCTGGGACCCACACCTATCAGACAATGGGGACATATCCTAGCGATATGTCCCCATTGTCTATGATGGGAAGAGGGGGGGGTGCCTACGATTTAATACTGGGGAGTTGGAGGGGAGTAAGGGCGCACTGCGCCACCAATGATTTAATACTGGGGGGTGGGGGGGGCGCACTGCGTAATGATCATTGGTGGCGCAGTGCGCCCCCCCCCCTTCCCCAGGGTATTAAATCATTGGTGGCGCAGTGTGCCCTCCCCTTCCCCAGGGTATTAAATCATTGGTGGCGCAGTGCGCCCCCCCGCCTCTTCCCCAGGGTATTAAATCATTGGTGGTGCAGTGCTCCCTCCCCTTCCCCAGGGTATTAAATCATTGGTGGCGCAGTGCGCCCTCCCCTTCCCCAGGGTATTAAATCATTGGTGGCGCAGTGCGCCCTCCCCTTCCCCAGGGTATTAAATCATTGGTGGCGCAGTGCTCCCTCCCCTTCCCCAGGGTATTAAATCATTGGTGGCGCAGTGCGCCCTCCCCTTCCCCAGGGTATTAAATCATTGGTGGCGCAGTGCGCCCTCCCCTTCCCCAGGGTATTAAATCATTGGTGGCGCAGTGCTCCCTCCCCTTCCCCAGGGTATTAAATCATTGGTGGCGCAGTGCGCCCTCCCCTTCCCCAGGGTATTAAATCATTGGTGGCGCAGTGCTCCCTCCCCTTCCCCAGGGTATTGAATCATTGGTGGTGCAGTGCGCCCTCCCCTTCTCCGCCCCCCTTCTTCCATTGGTGGCAGCGGCAGCACAGGGGGAGGGAGAGCTTCCTTCTCCCCTGTGCTTCTGAGGGAACATGGAGTGCGTTGAGCGCGCTCCATGTTCTCCAATACTATGCAGTGCAGTAGCGCAGCCTAGTATCAGTAAATGACAATCGGGTCCAGGCGCAAATGGCGACGACTAAAAAGTCGCCATTTGTAAAATCTAAGTCGCATTGGTGACCATTTTGGTCGCCATCTGGAGCCCTGTAATATGGGATTGTATAGATTGGATACATTGTAGCAGACCCCCAATTATGAGTAGTTATTGGTTTTGTACTGGATTGCAATCTCTAGATGTAAGCAACACTGTTTCTACTCATGACAGCAAGCAGATCTCTTGAAAATAATGAAGATTTGTAATTCAAAGTATCATAGAAAATTCTGGAAGTCTTCATTATTCATTGGTTAAAAAGGTCATCCACGTGCGGCTTTCCATTTCCTAAAAAAAAAAAAAGTGTATCTATTTTAAAGTTGTATAGAAGTAACCACAAGAACTGCGTCCATCTTTCCAGCTCGTAGTAGCTGGTCCCAGAGGTGTTACCCACACTTATCGGACATCGATGGCGTATCTGGTGGACATACCGACAAATTCCAGATGACACAACCCTTTTAAATGACAAATCCAACTCTGCTATGTCTGTAGAAATCATAGTGATGTCTCCTTTCCATCTTCAGGATAAATGTCTTCTTAGATCGCTTCCTTAAGTGTCCACAATGCAGTGTCCATCCGTTTGCGGGAGCGTTACCATGGCGTCCACATACGTGCGTGGGTGGAAGTTACTTCAGAAAATCTAATTATTTACTTGTTTTTTTTTTATCTTCTTGGCCTATATCTGCCCCCTGGCATACGGCGCGGCTGGTAAAATCACACAATTCTCGCTTCTTCGGGATAATTAGGATTGTTGTGTATTAGTAGCTGGTAGATGGAGACTGAGCGACATCTGCAAGGAATGCGTCATGTGCCATTAGCACGTGTAATGCTCTGCAGGATTACTCAGAATTTAGGCTGCATTGCAGACCCGATATCTGCAGTGTTACATGTCTAACAGCAATCATCCAGAATTCATATTTGTATGATATACATGGGTATCACTAAAACAATGGTAAACTTCTGATTTAAAAAAAATATATCAAATCAAAATCAATAAAAATGATCTGATTTAAAAAAAATAATAAAAAAAAACAATGGTAAGCTTTTCTTTTTTTTTTTTTTTCCCCAGCTGCGGCTTCTGGAAATGAAAACGTCCAGCCCCCTCCTCTGGCTTACAAGAAGTGGGGTCTGCAGGATATCGACACCATTGTTGATCATGTCAGCGTTGGTGAGTAAAATCAGGCCGTGTTCACAGTTGTTGCTCTTCTTGCTCTTCTTGATTGCTAGCGCTGCAGTGGTTTTCCTGAAAATTCATGGCCTGTCCGTAATTCCCACCCTGCATCACAAATGTATGACACAGGCGGGAAGCTTTAACATGAACCTCCAAACATGTACCATCATCATCAGCAGGTGTCAGCTCTAAAACACAGCTGACACCCTTCTGCGACAGCCGGGTTTGGCAACAGCATCAGTCCCAGCCATTTACCCCCTGGTAAATGGCCGGGATTGATGCCAAGGTCATTAACCCCTCCGCTATCAGCTCCATACATGTACAGCACTGGTCGCCCGTGTTTCAAACAGCAGAGACTCGCAGCTAATAACCGTTAACAGGCGATAATTGCTGTGATTGAGACCTTTTAGATGCCGTGATCTTACTGGCATCCTCTGCGGCCAATGAGGATGCTGGTAATTGATTTAAATACACTGGGTCTCTCTGAAGAGACCCAGGGTATTGAAGCTGCAATTCTTATTTTGGCCTGCCACCAAATAACCCCCCCAGTCTTGTAGTTCTCAGTCTTGGAGTGCGTTCCTGTTGCAACCAAAGGCCTAACGAAGTCCCTCAGGTCTGCCATGTTTGTACTTCTGTTAGGTCTTGCCAGAGGTAGGGCCTAATAGGATGTCTGTCAGTTTTTGTAGACGTAGAAGTATTAAAGGTCAGTATATAAGCCATCAAATGATCACACGGTAAGTCCCTTAGTGGGACTAAAAAACAAAAATGTTAACATTATATAGATGATAAGATCAGTAAAGTTTTTTAACAATAAACATTTAAAAATAAGTAACTTTGTTCGTGTAAATACAAATAAAAATCTACACGTATTTGGTTGTATTGTTGCCTCTGTGACAACCTGGTAAGGGTATGTTAACTCATGGCGTGTACGCTGCAGATCCGCAGTGTTTTACAGTACCGGCAAAGCTGAGAAGATTTTAAGAAATCCACACTCTGTGAAAAAAATTCTGCGATGCGGATTTTAAGTCTACTCCACAGCATGTGAATTTATTCTGTGGATTTCCACTGCCCTTTTAACCCTTTGCAGTGTATAAGGGAAATCCACAGCAAAAACGGCAACAAATCTGCAGCAGAATTTAACTTCTCTGTAGTGGAAGGAAGGGGGGAGAATAAAAAAGTTGTGTGTGAATTACGTTTGATACATTGTAGCCGTTTTATGTTTTCCTCTTTGTATCATGGTGGGCACCATTGCTATAGGCCCTGCCACGAGGTACATTGTGCTGTATTTTGTGCATAGATATATTCATACTAACACATACGTTCATTGTACGCTTCCAGGTGTCATGGCGCTCTCTCCATTTGATCAGATGAAGACTGCCTCCGTTTTGGGAGGCTTTAACGCCGCCATAAAGAGCAGCCCTCCCACCATGTCTCAGTGTATTACCGTGGGCTCCAACCCATTCACTGGTTTTTTTTTTGCCCTGGAGGTCAGTGTGATAATGGACCAGAGCGGCATTTTACATGCTACATATTGGATGGTTTTCTTTACGGTGTTCTCTACCTCTACAGGGCAGTACGCAGCCATTATTATCCCACGTGGCCCTCGCCGTTGCCAGTAAGCTGACCTCAGCCCTGTTTAGTGCTGCCAGGTACTTCTCTGTAACCTATATATTTTTTGTGTCAGCTGCTGTGACACACAGTGATGAGTGGCAATAATCTAAGTCTTTCTATATTGTAGTGGTTGGCTGGGCTGGAAAAGCAGACATGAGGAAGAACCACAGCAAAAGCAGAAACCTAAGGTTGAGCCCGCCACCCCCCTGGCTGTCCGGTAACTTTACCTTTACATTGTTAGAATAGCAAGTGCAACTCTATATTCCACTCTGTGACACTGTGCCCAGGGCTGCATGGCAGTTTTTACTGTGTCGTAACTATAGGGGTTTCAGCGGACCCAATTGTGACCAGCACCGGCACAGAAAGTCCTGCTGCTTTTCAGCTATAGGATATTTTGTGCTGTGTTGCATGCAGTCCTGGTACCGACTAACTTACTGTATATGCAGAGCCCCGAAGGCAAGATAAGCTGTAAGCATGAGGATGTGAGTAATGCCTGTTTTTGGGATGTGAATTGAAGGGGTTGTGTCACCTCACTCATTGGTGGCCTTTTTACGAAGATATGCCACCAATGTCAGATAGGTGCAGGTCTCACTTCTGGGACCTGCTCCCATCTCTAGAACAGATGAATGAGAGTGCACCGCAAATGCATGGTGTGCTCTCCATTCACTTCTATGTGAGCTCCGAAAATAGCCAAGCAAGCGCGCTCTGCTATATTGTCGGAAGTCCCATAGAAATGAATGGAGAGCGCACTACGAAAGCATGGCCACTGCTACGTTCACTTCTGTAATTAGCCAAGGCAGCACTCGGCTATTTTTGGAACTCCCGTAGAAATTAATGGAAGGCGACCACGAATGTGCTGTGTACTGTCCATTCTGGAGATAGGTTCGGGTCCCACCTCTTGGACCCAAACCTATCTGACACTGGTAGCAAATGTTAGAATTAATTTTAAGGGTCTGAGCTGAATCAATAAGGTATCCAGAAAAAAAAGCATTAAATATTGAATATTTTTATTGCATAACCCGAAAATAAATAGTGCAAGTGTTGAGCCTTGTGCGGCTTCTTGCCGGGCTCTGCAGTCTGGCTTATAAATCGGGGTGCAGTGCTGTTACTTCTACATGTCCTCTGGAGCTTATGAATAGGGGCTTCTAAATCATGATGATTTAATGCATTTCACTGGGCTCTGAGGGTCACATAATGCTCGATTCCTGTTGCTTACACCCAGTCTCCCCAAATTTCACTTTCAGATTTGGCCTCCCAGATTCCCGACGTCACGGGGAGAGCATCAGCCTGTCTCCCTGTAACACTCTGGCCGCAGTGACCGATGACTTTGGCAGAGTGATTCTGCTGGACGTGGGGCGAGGAATTGCAATACGCATGTGGAAAGGTAATTCGGCTGATCCAGTGAAAATCTGGCGATGAGTATAATGTCCTCAGTGTGCAGGCCACACAGATTGTCCGAATCTTTTCATAGGAAGCAAGTTAACCTAGAGCTGTGTTCGAGGTGTAAGCTAGAAGTGGAGCCTATAATATATGGTATGGCAGGATTACACAACGTTTCTAACGTTTCAGGGTACCGGGATGCCCAGGTTGGATGGATGCAGATAGTGGAGGACCTGCATGAGAGGGAAGCCGAGCGAGGACATTTCTCTCCATTTGGGAATACACAGGGACCATGTAGAGTCGCCCAGTTCCTGGTCATTTATGCCCCCAGGCGGGGAATCCTGGAGGTGTGGAGCACCCAGCAAGGACCTCGTGTTGGAGCCTTCAATGTGGGGAAACACTGCAGGTGAGGTTTAGTTGTGATTATGTATGTTATATAGGTTCTCAGCTTCCCTACCTATAGGTTGATGTGGCTCCGTGAGATACAGGATTGTGGCTCCCTGATTTGGAAAGTTAATGACCCTTAGGCTGCGTTCACATATATCCGACCATCCGCTGTAGTTTCTGTAAGATGCCGGAGGGAAACCCATGCCAGGATTGATCCCTATGGTTTTCTGTGGGATCGTTCTCGGTATCTGATGCATCAGGTTTGACACCAGATGTCTCCTAACACTGGACAGTAAATGCTGCATGCATTTCCAGGTTCTGGACACTGGACTGGTGCACATGCATCTGTGGCATCTGGCTCCAGCATAAAAATACTGTCTCGGCCTTAGGACTTAAAGGGTTTGTCCGAGTTATGAAAAAAAAAATCTAGTACTGTAAACCTGATGAGCAGCAATATATAACTAAGTTAAGCAAGTTTTAGGCAAAAAAAAATCTATATTTCCTCATTTCCCTGGTTCTCTTCTGGCCTTTGTTTACATGCAGTAATAAAAATCTCTGCCCCTCCCCCCTGCTCTGCAAAGAGAGTGAATACAAGAGCTGCCCAGAGTGACATGTCTGCTGGAATACTCAGCAGCATGTTGTATGTGTAGGACTACAAGTCCCAGCCGTACAATGACATCACTGATGCACACAGGAACTTCCCCCTACCTTTCTTGTGCAATACTCTGCAGCTCTGTGTCTATAGGATGAGGAGGGCAGATCCTATGTCTCTTCATTGCCTGTAGCTACTGTTGTAAAGCCTTGAGCCCTGTGTTAGTTCTGGCTGAAGGGGTTAATGTTTTATCTGTAAGAATCCAGGGAGAGAGCAGGAGCTGGCATTGCAGGGGGGCGTGACCAGAACAGTGCAGGGGGCGTGGCCAGCACAGTGTCTCGTGTACAGACTCTTATCTGCTTGTGCACGAACTTTAGCAGAGCAGGGAGGAAAAGCTGACATCACAGGTCATGTGACCCTGAGTGAAATCTGAGAAAGGAGTCACTGAAGTTAAAGTAAGTGCATTGAAAAAACATTACGTTTGCCTAGTTACAAACATACAAAGGACAAAAAAAAAAATAACTCGGACAACCCCTTTAACTGCTAACTATATAAAAATATTCGAACGTATGATTTCTGTGGGGTCAACATTTTGGAATCATGTTTTTTGCCAGGTGTTTTACAAGACTATATCCCCCCCCCCCTTAAAGAGGACCTCTCCCCTCTCCTGACATGCCTGATTTAATAGCTTCACACATTCCCCATGTAATAACAATTCTGGAGCATCTATTCTTATGTCTCTATGTTGTCTCATTCCTTTACTACTTCTACTAGAAGTTATGGATGAATTGCTAGCAGTCTGCAGTAAAGGAACAGAGGGGAGGTGACCAGTTGGGGGTGTGTACTTGCACAGACTGACTGTAGCCAATCAGTGCTGCCATGTTCAGACTGTGCAGGGACACACCCCCAACTGGTTACCTCCCCTCTGTTCCCTTACTGAAGGCAAATAGCAATTCATTCATAACTTCTAGTGCAAATAATAAAGGAATGGCACAACATACAGACATAAGAATAGAGGCTCCAGACTTGTTATTACATGGGGAATGCATGAAGCGATTAAAACAGGCATGTCAGGAGCGGTGAAAGGTCCTCTTTAAAAGCAGCATTAGAGGTTAGTAACAGCATCTGATGCCAATTTAAGGGGTTGTGAAGCCAGTACATATTGATTACCTATCCTCACGATTGGCGGGGGTCTTACACCCGACATCCTCCGCTTCATATGAGTGCTCCTTCCTCTTCATTGCATTGCCTCTCATGTCGGAAGTGCTGTGTAATCACAAGTACTCATTCCATTTACTTGAATGGAGCGAGTACTTGTAACTACACTACACTGCTACTGCAAGGGAGATGACGGGCAGTGTAATGAAGAGGAAACATTACTTGCATGGAGCGCTGCCTCCTCTTCACAACCCATTTTTTTTTTTTTTTAATTAAAGTTTCAAGAAAAAAAAAAAAAGCAAGACAATACACAACCTAAATAGACCACAGGTCTCATGAACCCAAGTACTCCGTCATCAGCAGGACAAGCGCACCCCTCTTTAAGTATACTTTCCATTCCATCAAGATCTTCACAACTACTTTAATATGTGCTTGACTTCTTCAGTAACTTCAGTATAGTTTTTATGGTGCATAAATACTTGGATGCTGGACAGCTGCTCCAGTCGAGCTTGTCTTCATGGCGGTGCGAGCGGAGAGGGACAGCTTTACTAGTAATTGGTGGTGGTGGATATGTAAGAATTGTTTGTAGGAATCCCCCTTTAAAGCGATATGGTATATTGTGAAGATAAGCTATCACATCATAGCCTCTGGGACCCCCGCCTATCTTAATAGGGGTTTTTCAGGAGTTAATATGTAGAGATGAGTGAGCATGCTCGAGTGCCATTTTCGCGTATTTGCGTACGCATTTTAAAATCGGTACGCTAATACATACGCATATTTTAATCTGTACTCAAATGCGTACGCATAACGTACAAATTGTTAAAATGCGTACGCATTAGTGTATAGATTAAAATATGCGTATGTATTAGCATACCAATTATAAAATGCGTACTCAAAATACGCGAAAATGGCACTTGAGCATGCTCGCTCATCTCTATTAATATGTAATCAGTGGGGGGGATGGTTATCCACCATCTTCAGACACACCTACCAATCAGCTGCTGAGAGAGACTGCGGTGCCTGGGTGCACTGCAGCCTCTTCCTCGGCCTGTAATGCCATGTCCATTGGTCACTTGGCATTCAAGTGAAAGGGATTGAGCTGCAATACCAAGTACAACCACTATTCAATGGGTGGCGCTGTGCTTGATATACTATGGAGAGGCTGGAGCCTTATCTGAAAGTTGTGGCCCCTTCAAATAGCTGATCGGCAAGTGGACTGGGAATCTGACCCCCGCCAGTCCGATATTGATGGGTCATCAGTATATAACTTCTAAAAAACCTTTTAAGAATGAAGGGGTCGTATCTCTAATTTAGCAATGTGCCCCTTTCACTGTTCATTCTGCTTCCGGCTGCTCAGGACCTCTGCCAGGCCTCGGCTGTGTCCATGGCCACAGACACAGTGGAGGACTGGGGGCAGGTAAGTATTAATCTTCTGTTTTATGTAGGCAGGCAGCGGCACGTCCTTAAAAAAAAAAAAAAAGGAGAACCCCTTTAAGGGAGCAGTCTGCAGTTCCCTGCGCAGCCTGGTGGGCTGGGGTTAGACGTGTTAGGTTTCTGAAGCCTTTTATGAGTGTGAAATGAGTTGCCTATTGCGTGAACATTAATGTGCACAGGGTATACAGTCAGATTGCAGTGTCTGCCCCTGGACTAATGGGTTTGTACCTTTTATAGATTGCTGTACCCTGGATATAAAATCATGGGTTTAAATAATGTGACAAGCCAAGGTTGGCAGCCGCAGACGTATCAGATCTGTTTGATAGACCCGGTATCTGGGAATGTGAGGACCGTCAATATCCCATTCCATCTGGCTCTAAGGTAAGAAGACTGATGGGTTAATGTATGAAGAACATCTCCATTAATCTGTTAATTATATATTCTTGCTGCTTTCCCTAGGCCGAGTGATAGCGCTTTTATCAGTCACATCACCTAGGTGCAGATCAGCCCCTGAGCTGCGATACCAAGCACAACCACTATACAATGTACGGCGCTGTCCTTGGTGAGCTGCTAGAAGGCTGTGGCACTCACAGGAGCGCTGGTGCCTTTTCAAATAGCTGATCGGTGGGGTTCCCGGGTGTCGGACTCCCACTGATCAGATACTGATGACCTATCCAGAGGATAAGTCATCAGTATTAAAGGGGTTATCTAACCCCTATAATGACCCCCCAGGCCTCTTGTATACATTATACGTGCCTGTTCCCCGGCACCCATGTCGCTCCGGATCCCTGCAAGGCCGCCGCTACATCTCCCCCTCGGATCAAAACATCCGGCGACAAGGGTGAAAAAGCCAATAGCAGGGACGAGTCTCCCTAGCACCCTAGCATCACCGGTGACGCTAGGGAGCCTCGTCCCCATCGCGGCCTGCTATTGGCTGCTCCCTTCATCGCCAGATGTTTTGATCTGAGGGACGGGTAAATGCAACGTTGGCCATGCAGGGATCCGGAACGACACGGGTGCTGGGGAGCAGGTAAGTACACTGCATACGAGGGGCCGGGCATTGGCGGGGTCGTTATAGAGGTTGGATAACCCCTTTAAAATCTCTGAAAACCCTTTAAAGTGAACCTGTCATTCTGACCATGGTGTCTGAGCTACAGGCAGCATGTTATAGAGCAGGAACAGCTGAGCAGATTGATATATAGTGTTATGGGAAAATATTCAATAAAACTTGTATCTCATTCATTTCAATTCCTGCTCATTCTGGGCTTTGAAGTCCAGTAGGTGGTCCTATCAGTGATTGACAAGGAGACGGTCCTAAAAGTGATTGACAGCATTCCCTCTATGACTGTGCATACAAAGATAGCTATCAATCACTGATAGGACCGCCTCTTGTCAATCAATGATAGAACTGCCTCTTGTCAATCACTGATAGGACCGCCTCTTGTCAATCAATGATAGAACTGCCTCTTGTCAATCACTGATAGGACCGCCTCTTGTCAATCACTGATAGGACCGCCTCTTGTCAATCACTGATAGGATCGCCTCTTGTCAATCACTGATAGGACTGCCACTTGTCAATCACTGATAGGACCGCCTCTTGTCAATCACTGATAGGACCGCCTCTTGTCAATCAATGATAGAACCGCCTCTTGTCAATCACTGATAGGACCGCCTCTTGTCAATCACTGATAGGACCGCCTCTTGTCAATCACTGATAGGACCGCCTCTTGTCAGTCACTGATAGGACCGCCTCTTGTCAGTCACTGAGAGCACCGCCTCTTTGTTAGTCACTGAGAGCACCGCCTCTTTGTCAGTCACTGAGAGCACCGCCTCTTTGTCAGTCACTGAGAGCACCGCCTCTTTGTCAGTCACTGAGAGCACCGCCTCTTTGTCAGTCACTGAGAGGACCGCCTCTTTGTCAGTCACTGAGAGGACCGCCTCTTTGTCAGTCACTGAGAGGACCGCCTCTTTGTCAGTCACTGAGAGGACCGCCTCTTTGTCAGTCACTGAGAGGACCGCCTCTTTGTCAGTCACTGAGAGGACCGCCTCTTTGTCAGTCACTGAGAGGACCGCCTCTTTGTCAGTCACTGAGAGGACCGCCTCTTTGTCAGTCACTGAGAGGACCGCCTCAGTCACTGAGAGGACCGCCTCAGTCACTGAGAGGACCGCCTCAGTCACTGAGAGGACCGCCTCAGTCACTGAGAGGACCGCCTCAGTCACTGAGAGGACCGCCTCAGTCACTGAGAGGACCGCCTCTTGTCAGTCACTGAGAGGACCTCCTCTTTGTCAGTCACTGAGAGGACCGCCTCTTTGTCAGTCACTGAGAGGACCGCCTCTTTGTCAGTCACTGAGAGGACCGCCTCTTTGTCAGTCACTGAGAGGACCGCCTCTTTGTCAGTCACTGAGAGGACCGCCTCTTTGTCAGTCACTGAGAGGACCTCCTCTTTGTCAGTCACTGAGAGGACCTCCTCTTTGTCAGTCACTGAGAGGACCGCCTCTTTGTCAGTCACTGAGAGGACCGCCTCTTTGTCAGTCACTGAGAGGACCGCCTCTTTGTCAGTCACTGAGAGGACCGCCTCTTTGTCAGTCACTGAGAGGACCGCCTCTTTGTCAGTCACTGAGAGGACCGCCTCTTTGTCAGTCACTGAGAGGACCGCCTCTTTGTCAGTCACTGAGAGGACCGCCTCTTTGTCAGTCACTGAGAGGACCGCCTCTTTGTCTTCAAAGCCCAGAATGAACAGGAATTTCAATGAATGAAATACAAGTTTACAGAATATTTTCCCTTAAAAATAAATGCTCACCTCCTCCTGTTCTACAACATGCTGCCAGCAAATTATACTGCATTTTCATAGTGATAGGTTCCCTTTTTTCATATTTTTTCTTTCTTAAAGCGTGTCTGTGATGTAAGACGTACCTCAGCACAGGGTGAGAAGATATTAGAGTAGATAGCAGAGATAATGGTCATGCCTGGGACATTTTTAAAAACTTTACTTCCAACGGTGAACATAGCCTTTAAAAGTAGTCTGTGTAATGTCCGTGATGGTGTTATATACTGTATGCACATTCTGTCTTTTGCAGTGATAAGAAATGTGAGAGGGCGAAAGATATGCATTTGGTAAAGAAGCTGTCCACGTTGTTAAAAGCCAAAGCCCCAAATCACGGTAAATATATTTTGATTCTGCCATATCCTAGAACTGTCAAACCACATGGCAAACAGCACCACAGCCAACCACCTCCGCTCAGGCAGCCATCATCCTGGCCGGTGCCACTGAAAGCTAGCTAACAGCGGCGTCCGGAGACAGGATCGCGGCTTACCAAGGAGCGCTAGACTTCTGCGATCCCGGCCGCTCTCAAGGCTGTCAATCAAAGAAAAGAGGGGATGGTTAGGGGGCGTGCTTACCTTGACTTGAAGCTGACCGGCCAGATAGCGCTGATGGCACTTAAAAGATCATTTTTCTAATCTATTGAGCATCAGAGTACTGGATGAAACATATGATTATGAACAGCATGGGGGCTACTATAAGGTAATGCTAGCGGTTTATATGCCTTTTTGAGGTGGCAGGTTCCCTTTAAGATCATATAACGATTGAAACACGTAAGTGTTGGTGCTCCTGTCTTGCCGTTGGAATGTTTTAAACTTTATGTGATATAATAAAATATTGGACATTTTCATTCTAATTTTTTTCTGCTGTTGTAAATGCGGCAGCATTTATGCCACGTGTGGTCGCACCCCTAAAAGGGATGTGTGTTCAAATTTGTGTAAACCTTGTTTTTAGGTCCAATGTTATGAGCTAATTAATTTCATAATCTGTCTTTATAGGAGTCTAATTTATTTATTTTTTTTCTTGATTGAAATCCCCTACTTTCCTACACATAGCCTTAGAATTAAATTCTTGAATTCAAACTGCCTGCAGCCACCACTAGGGGGAGCTGAAGTGTATAGTTTTACTAAATATATACATTGTATCCAATCAACTGCTGATACATTTTAATACATTAACTCAGTACTGAGATTTGGAGCAGAAATGGTGTTTGAATCCCTGTAAAGATAAATTGTGAAATTGCGCTGCATCCAAAATTGATTTAAAAAAATGGTGTTGAAGGTAAATTTGTGCTAATTCTATTCTCTAATATTGTAGAGCGCTTGGAAGCAGAAGCAAAGGAAATCCTCCTAGATATTAAATATCCTGCCACTAAGAAACAGGTAGCGTCTTCTTCATGTCAGGAGTTCTTTTGCTTTTCTTTATAAAATATGGAAATATTAAAAAGAATGTGGATTTATCGTGTTGTCCATCTTCAGGCCTTGGAAAGCATCCTCGCCAGTCAGCGTGTCCCCCTCTCCTGCCTCACCAGCATCACCCAGACCTTGCTGGACTTTCTCAAGGGTCAAGGTAAAGCATGACAGAGGAAAAAAGACCTCTCAAAGGGAAAGAGGAAAATCCTTCCTGACCCCAAAAGTTCTATATTGTTACCTCGTAGTCATAACTTTTAGACGAGGTTGTCCCAGAATTATGACTTATCTCCCGTCCTCAGGTGACAAGTGCCTAAATGGATTGAGGGGT
Source organism: Rhinella marina (assembly GCA_900303285.1). Lineage (NCBI taxonomy): Eukaryota > Metazoa > Chordata > Amphibia > Anura > Bufonidae > Rhinella > Rhinella marina. The sequence goes on along the minus strand of ONZH01016968.1, from coordinate 221,635 downwards.
GTCCAACCGCTGGGAGAACGGGGGTCCCTTGTCCCCAGTTTTAATGGGGCAGCTATCGAGCATGCATACTGCCTTGCTGCTTTAGATGCTGCTACCTCCTGAATGGTAGCTAGAAACATGCAACTGATCTTGTTCGAAAGCAGACATTCCAAGCTTTCAGAAAATGACAGCAATATGTTCAGGACAGAGAAAGATATCGCTGATAGAAATCGGGATGCTGTGAATGCAGTTGAAAATTAGAGTAAAAACAGGTTTCACTCGTGATTGTTCCCTACTTGCTTTCTAACAGTGATTTCTCCTCTGTTTATTAGACTTTAGCTGTCATTTTGGTCTTTTATTAACGCCTTGACTGTCAGCTTTCAGACAAGCCCAGTTGCATGTTTCTAGCTGCTACCGGTGAGGAGATATCACCATCTAAAGCAGCCCACCCCCCTCCAGTTATCTACTTTTCACACTGCTCCAGCTGGACTCGGGCAGAACAGTTAGGTGGTTAAGATAAGCATATTGTCTGCCATTATATGCCAGTATTACCAGTTGTGGGTAGAGCTCCCACAGCCTAAAGGGGGCTCTACACTTTGGCCATTTCCTCCTTGTTAGAAGGGTCTCTTGCCGATAAGCTGATCACAAAGTCTCCTCTGGCTGGGAGTCCCAAGCGATCAGATGTATTCTGTGGGGAAACCTGGCAGTAAATGTTCAGTTTCTCTGCAGCGCCACCACAGGCGAAATGAAGCATTGCACCGTGTCCATTCATGTCAATGGGATGTATGTGTAACACAGGACAGGTCCTCCAGAGCTAGAGAAGCCACTCTCCTGAACATGAGACCCCCTCTGTTGTCTGAAGGGGTGTATGGAGGTTGGTCTTCTAAACTGAACAACCCCTTTAACCTCCTGTACGGTAAAATCCAATTTACACACACCCGACTTTCCTCTCATTCACTGTATATTTCCCTGCAGAAGTGGAGTATGTGGATGAGGGTCTACTTGGGTTTTGTGAGGACAAGCTGAAACTTCTACACCTCTACGAATCTGTGCAGAAAGTCGGCTGTCGTGTGGTGGAAACGGAAGCCTCACCTTCTACCAAAGTAAGTGAATGTGTATGTGCGGATTTATTTTCAGTGGGTTTTATTAAGGGTAAATGCACACATTCAGGATTTATCTGCGGACAATCCTCCCTGAAATCCGCATCAATTGGTGCGGATTTTCCGCATGCGGATTTTACTGTCCCCATTGAAGTGAATAGAGAAAATCCGGACAGGAAAAATAAAATGACTTTTAAGTTGATTTTAAAATCCGCACCATAGGTCACAATCCACGTGGAAAATTCCGTATTGTGTGCATGAGGATTTCAAATACTCAAAGAATATAATATACATGACCTACAGTGCGGATTATCCGCATGCAAATCCGCGCGCAATCCTGATTGTGTGCATTTAGGGTTTCACAAGGGTTTGCTGAAATACAGTGATTTGATTTAAAGGGGAGACTAAATCCTCCTTTCTGGACTTGGCCGGTGGAGGACAATGTTAGATGCTTTCACGGTTTGCGAACAGCAGATGTCCAACCTCAGTGACAGCAAAGGTCAACTCTGAAGAGTCTGAAGACACGCAGTGGTTGGTACTGCGGCTTTACCGTACTGGATTGACTATGTATGGGGTCTCTATGTTCTCACTTATTTTCTGAGAAATCCCTCAAGGTGCTTTCCGATTTCCTTCTGCACTTCAGAAATGATTTCTGTGAAATAAACCCAAGTGTATATGTCTCAGGATGGAAATGAGAGAGAAGGAGAAACCACTACTGGATGGCCACATAGGGCTTCCTAAAGGATCGACAGCCTGTCACGTCGGGGATTAGGAGAATGCGCACCTTATATGAGATCCTTCCATGAGCGGACTGACTATAAACCCTACAGGGAAATTTCCTGTTGGGCTGATACCTATGGGGCTGCCAAAGTCCTCCTCATGACTGCCAGCCAAGTACCTAAATATCTGATGCTCAGCATTAATTAATGTGGGAGCACCAGGTATTTATGCACCTGATCAGCGGACTCAGGTGCCCTCCTGAATTCTACTGTATTGCCGTCCTCAGGACGATGATACAGTTTCATACTGTGGAGCGAGTGGCAGTATATTGTGCTGCACTGTGGTATCTGGTTCTGCTGGGGCAGTATATTGTGCTGTACTGTGGTATCTGGTTCTGCTGGGGCAGTATATTGTGCTGCACTGTGGTATCTGGTTCTGCTGGGGCAGTATATTGTGCTGCACTGTGGTATCTGGTTCTGCTGAGGCAGTATATTGTGCTGCACTGTGGTATCTGGTTCTGCTGGGGCAGTATATTGTGCTGCACTGTAGTATTTGGTTCTGCTGGGGCAGTATATTGTGCTGCACTGTGGTATCTGGTTCTGCTGGGGCAGTATATTGTGCCTGCACTGTGGTATCTGGTTCTGCTGGGGCAGTATATTGTGCTGCACTGTGGTATCGGGTTCTGCTGGGGCAGTATATTGTGCTGCACTGTGGTATCGGGTTCTGCTGGGGCAGTATATTGTGCTGCACTGTGGTATCGGGTTCTGCTGGGGCAGTATATTGTGCTGCACTGTGGTATCTGGTTCTGCTGAGGCAGTATATTGTGCTGCACTGTGGTATCTGGTTCTGCTGGGGCAGTATATTGTGCTGCACTGTAGTATTTGGTTCTGCTGGGGCAGTATATTGTGCTGCACTGTGGTATCTGGTTCTGCTGGGGCAGTATATTGTGCTGCACTGTGGTATCTGGTTCTGCTGAGGCAGTATATTGTGCTGCACTGTGGTATCTGGTTCTCCTGGGGCAGTATATTGTGCTGCACTGTGGTATTTGGTTCTGCTGGGGGCAGTATATTGTGCCTGCACTGTGGTATCTGGTTCTGCTGAGGCAGTATATTGTGCTGCACTGTGGTATCTGGTTCTCCTGGGGCAGTATATTGTGCTGCACTGTGGTATTTGGTTCTGTTGGGGCAGTATATTGTGCTGCACTGTAGTATTTGGTTCTGCTGGGGCAGTATATTGTGCTGCACTGTGGTATCTGGTTCTGCTGGGGCAGTATATTGTGCTGCACTGTGGTATCTGGTTCTGCTGGGGCAGTATATTGTGCTGCACTGTGGTATCGGGTTCTGCTGGGGCAGTATATTGTGCTGCACTGTGGTATCGGGTTCTGCTGGGGCAGTATATTGTGCTGCACTGTGGTATTTGGCTCTGCTGGGGCAGTATATTGTGCTGCACTGTGGTATCTGGTTCTGCTGGGGCAGTATATTGTGCTGCACTGTGGTATCTGGTTCTGCTGGGGCAGTATTTGGTGCTGCACTGTGGTATCGGGTTCTGCTGGGGCAGTATATTGTGCTGCACTGTGGTATCTGGTTCTGCTGAGACAGTATATTGTGCTGCACTGTGGTATCTGGTTCTGCTGGGGCAGTATATTGTGCTGCACTGTGGTATCTGGTTCTGCTGGGGCAGTATATTGTGCTGCACTGTGGTATCTGGTTCTGCTGGGGCAGTATATTGTGCTGCACTGTGATATCTGGTTCTGCTGGGGCAGTATATTGTGCTGCACTGTGGTATCTGGTTCTGCTGGGGCAGTATATTGTGCTGTACTGTGGTATTTGGTTCTGCTGGGGCAGTATATTGTGCTGCACTGTGGTATCTGGTTCTGCTGGGGCAGTATATTGTCCTGCACTGTGGTATTTGGTTCTGCTGGGGCAGTATATTGTGCTGCACTATGATATCTGGTTCTGCTGGGGCAGTATATTGTGCTGCACTGTGATATCTGGTTCTGCTGGGGCAGTATATTGTGCTGCACTGTGGTATTTGGTTCTGCTGGGGCGGTATATTGTGCTACACTGTGGTATCTGGTTCTGCTGGGGCAGTATATTGTACTGCACTGTGGTATTTGGTTCTGCTGGGGCAGTATATTGTGCTGGACTGTGGTATTTGGTTCTGCTGGGCAGTATATTGTGCTGGACTGTGGTATTTGGTTCTGCTGGGGCAGTATATTGTGCTGCACTGTGGTATCTGGTTCTGCTGGGGCAGTATACTGTGCTGCACTGTGGTATTTGGTTCTCCTGCGGCAGTATATTGTGCTGCACTGTGGTATCTGGTTCTGCTGGGGCAGTATATTGTGCTGCACTGTGGTATTTGGTTCTCCTGCGGCAGTATATTGTGCTGCACTGTGGTATTTGGTTCTCCTGGGGCAGTATATTGTGCTGCACTGTGGTATGTGGTTCTGCTGGGGCAGTATATTGTGCTGCACAGTGGTATCTGGTTCTGCTGGGGCAGTATATTGTGCTGCACTGTGGTATCTGGTTCTGCTGGGGCAGTATATTGTGCTGCACTGTGGTATCTGGTTCTGCTGGGGCAGTATATTGTTCTGCACTGTGGTATCTGGTTCTGCTGGGGCAGTATATTGTGCTGCACTGTGGTATTTGGTTCTGCTGGGGCAGTATATTGTGCTGCACTGTGGTATTTGGTTCTCCTGCGGCAGTATATTGTGCTGCACTGTGGTATTCGGTTCTGCTGGGGCAGTATATTGTGCTGCACTGTGGTATCTGGTTCTGCTGGGGCAGTATATTGTGCTGCACTGTGGTATGTGGTTCTGCTGGGGCAGTATATTGTGCTGCACTGTGGTATCTGATTCTGCTGGGGCAGTATATTGTGCTGCACTGTGGTATTTGGTTCTGCTGGGGCAGTATATTGTGCTGTACTGTGGTATCTGGTTCTGCTGGGGCAGTATATTGTGCTGCACTGTGGTATTTGGTTCTCCTGCGGCAGTATATTGTGCCTGCACTGTGGTATTCGGTTCTGCTGGGGCAGTATATTGTGCTGCACTGTGGTATCTGGTTCTGCTGGGGCAGTATATTGTGCTGCACTGTGGTATGTGGTTCTGCTGGGGCAGTATATTGTGCTGCACTGTGGTATCTGGTTCTGCTGGGGCAGTATATTGTGCTGCACTGTGGTATTTGGTTCTCCTGCGGCAGTATATTGTGCTGCACTGTGGTATTCGGTTCTGCTGGGGCAGTATATTGTGCTGCACTGTGGTATCTGGTTCTGCTGGGGCAGTATATTGTGCTGCACTGTGGTATGTGGTTCTGCTGGGGCAGTATATTGTGCTGCACTGTGGTATCTGGTTCTGCTGGGGCAGTATATTGTGGCTGCACTGTGGTATTTGGTTCTGCTGGGGCAGTATATTGTGCTGTACTGTGTATCGGTTCTGCTGGGGCAGTATATTGTGCTGCACTGTGGTATCGGGTTCTGCTGGGGCAGTATATTGTACTGCATTGTGGTATTTGGTTCTCCTGGGGCAGTATATTGTGCTGTACTGTGGTATCTGGTTCTGCTGGGGCGGTATATTGTGCTGCACTGTGGTATCTGGTTCTGCTGGGGCAGTATATTGTGCTGTACTGTGGTATTTGGTTCTGCTGGGGCAGTATATTGTGCTGCACTGTGGTATGTGGTTCTGCTGGGGCAGTATATTGTGCTACACTGTGGTATTTGGTTCTGCTGGGGCAGTATATTGTGCTGCACTGTGGTATCTGGTTCTGCTGGGGCAGTATAGTGTGCTACACTGTGGTATGTGGTTCTGCTGGGGCAGTATATTGTGCTACACTGTGGTATTTGGTTCTGCTGGGGCAGTATATTGTGCTGCACTGTGGTATCTGGTTCTGCTGGGGCAGTATATTGTGCTGCACTGTAGTATCTGGTTCTGCTGGGGCAGTATATTGTGCGGCACTGTGGTATTTGGTTCTGCTGGGGCAGTATATTGTGCTGCACTGTGGTATTTGGTTCTGCTGGGGCAGTATATTGTGCTGTACTGTGGTATTTGGTTCTCCTGGGGCAGTATATTGTGCTGCACTGTGGTATCTGGTTCTGCTGGGGCAGTATATTGTGCGGCACTGTGGTATTTGGTTCTGCTGGGGCAGTATATTGTGCTGCACTGTGGTATTTGGTTCTGCTGGGGCAGTATATTGTGCTGCACTGTGGTATTTGGTTCTGCTGGGGCAGTATATTGTGCTGCACTGTGGTATCTGGTTCTGCTGGGGCAGTATATTGGTGCTGCACTGTGGTATCTGGTTCTCCTGGGGGCGGTATATTGTGCTGCACTGTGGTACCTGGTTCTGCTGGGGCAGTATATTGTGCTGCACTGTGGTATCTGGTTCTGCTGAGGCAGTAATATTGTGCGGCACTGTGGTATCTGGTTCTGCTGGGGCAGTATATTGTGCTGCACTGTGGTATCTGGTTCTGCTGGGGCAGTATTTTGTACTGCACTGTGGTATTTGGTTCTGCTGGGGCAGTATATTGTGCTGCACTGTAGTATCGGGTTCTGCTGGGGCAGTATATTGTGCTGCACTGTAGTATCGGGTTCTGCTGGGGCAGTATATTGTGCTGTACTGTGGTAATCTGGTTCTGCTGGGGCAGTATATTGTGCTGCACTGTGGTATCTGGTTCTGCTGGGGCAGTATATTGTACTGCACTGTGGTATCTGGTTCTGCTGGGGCAGTATATTGTGCTGGACTGTGGTATCTGGTTCTGCTGGGGCAGTATATTGTACTGCACTGTGGTATCTGGTTCTGCTGGGGCAGTATATTGTACTGCACTGGTGGTATCGGGTTCTGCTGGGGCAGTATATTGTGCTGCACTGTGGTATCTGGTTCTGCTGGGGCAGTATATTGTACTGCACTGTGGTATCTGGTTCTGCTGGGGCAGTATTTTGTACTGCACTGTGGTATTTGGTTCTGCTGGGGCAGTATATTGTGCTGCACCTGTAGTATCGGGTTCTGCTGGGGCAGTATATTTGTGCTGCACTGTGGTATCTGGTTCTGCTGGGGCAGTATATTGTACTGCACTGTGGTATCTGGTTCTGCTGGGGCAGTATATTGTGCTGGACTGTGGTATCGGGTTCTGCTGGGGCAGTATATTGTGCTGCACTGTGGTAATCTGGTTCTGCTGGGGCCAGTATATTGTACTGCACTGTGGTATCTGGTTCTGCTGGGCAGTATATTGTGCTGGACTGTGGTATCGGGTTCTGCTGGGGCAGTATATTGTGCTGCACTGTGGTATCGGGTTCTGCTGGGGCAGTATATTGGTGGCTGCACTGTGGTATTGGGTTCTGCTGGGGCAGTATATTGTGGCTGCCTGTGGTATTGGTTCTGCTGGGGCAATTGGCTGTACTGTGGTTTTCTGCTGGGGCAGTATATTGTGCTGCACTGTGGTATCGGGTTCTGCTGGGGCAGTATATTGTGCTGGACTGTGGTATCGGGTTCTGCTGGGGCAGTATTTTGGTGCTGCACTGTGGTATCGGGTTCTGCTGGGGCAGTATTTGGTGCTGCTGGGGCAGTATATTGTGCAGCACTGAGGTATCTGGTTCTGCTGGGGCAGTATATTGTGCTGCACTGTGGTATCGGGTTCTGCTGGGGCAGTATATTGTGCTGCACTGTAGTATTTGGTTCTGCTGGGGCAGTATATTGTGCAGCACTGAGGTATCTGGTTCTGCTGGGGCAGTATATTGTGCTGCACTGTGGTATCGGGTTCTGCTGGGGCAGTATATTGTGCTGCACTGTAGTATTTGGTTCTGCTGGGGCAGTATTTGGTGCTGTACTACGGTATTGTTGGCCCCGCCTACTTCTGTTCTGTCTTCTCTCAGTTTGGACCCGCCTACAACATGGGGCCACTGTTATGTTTTTTCTAGGGCCATTTTAAGCTCCCAGTCCGCCCTGGATCCTTCAGACAGTGACTGTCAGTACAAATAGTACTGGGAAGTAAAACGAGTAACAGTGCCCACACTGGCTATGCTTGGAAAGTAACCATCACAATCTGAGCAGCTGTCATAAGCTACAGGAGCGTTAATATAGGGGCGCATTCACATTGTGTTTTCGGTGTACATTAGAGGCCATATACCTCCAGCGTTATACCGTTGTATAGGGATATATATAAATGTATTCTATGCAGTCCAGAAGTGACTCTTGTCCGGTCTCTGTCAGGTGATTTGGTGCCATACACAGTGTGAGTGCACCCTCAGCGATGTCGCTGTGCAGTGAAGGACATAGGTCAGTGTTCACATTCACGTCTCGGTTCACCTTCCAGGAGCTGGCCCTGCTGCTGAGACTGGAGGAAGACGAACTGACACGACTGCAGACATTAATCCGGAACTACAAGCAGGAGCACACCAGAACGGGCGTCCGCTTTGCTGACGATGAACACGATGGGCTGCCGGTTAAGGCCTTTTTAGAAAACCTGGAGTGTGAACAGGAGGCAATAAATGTGAAGAAGATAAGTGAGGAGGAATATATTGCATTAGGTGAGCAGATCCACAGCAGCGCCGTGCACCCCAGGAGATGAGCGAACGTGCTCGAAACGTCAGTGGAAGAGGAAAGCTCTTACATATCACAGGAGACGGACTCTATAGAAAGCCTATGGGCCCATCTCAATCCTGTCCTCTGCAGCGAGGAGAGAGAGCGTGATATATGAGTGCTTCTCTGTCCTAATGAATGATCCACCCCCACACCCCCCCTCCGATCAAGATCAAAAGTTCTCTCAAAACTCTGTGACCCTTTAAATGCAGTTGTTTAACGTGTGCAACATTTTCAGCTGTTATGTCCTCCTCCTGCTGAAAGCATACAGGTGATAACTGAAGGCTGAAAAAGGTGCACAAAGAGATGTATTAAAGGGGTTTTCTGGGAATTACATATTGATGACCTATCCTCACGATTGGCGGGGGTCCAACTCCCAAGACCCTTCCTGATTAGCTGTAGGAAGAGGCCGCAGCGCTCCATGAGTGCATTCATCAGTCCGGTGGCCCAAGCGCATTTAAAGAGGACCTTTCACCTCTCCTGACATGCCTGGTTTAATAGCTTCATACATTCCCCATGTAATAACAATTCTGGAGCATCTATTATTATGTCTCTATGTTGTACCATTCCTTTATTATTCCTACTAGAAGTTATGAATGAATTACTAGCAGTCTGCAGTAAGGGTATAGAGGGGAGGTGACCAGTTGGGGGTGTGTACCTGCACAGTCTGACTCTATCCAATCAGTGCTGCCATTGTCAGACTGTGCAGGTACACCCCCCCAACTGGTTACCTCCCCTCTGTACCCTTACTGCAGACTGCTAGCAATTCATTCATAACTTCTAGTAGGAATAGTAAAGGAATGGCACAACATAGAGCCATAAGAATAGATGTTCCAGAATTGTTATTACATGGGGAATGTATGAAGCTATTATAACAGGCATGTCAGGAGCGGGGAGAGGTCCTCTTTAAGTCCCATTCAAGTGAATGAGGCTGAGCTGCAATACCAAGCACTTCCGCTTTACAGTATATTGCGAGGAGGTCGCAGAGCTCCGTGGCCTCTCCATACAGCTGGTCGGCAGTGGTGCTGGGAGTCAGACCCCTGCCAATCTCACATTGATGCCTATCCTGCAGATAGGTCATGAATATGTAAATCCCGGAGAGTCCCTTTAAGAAACGTATATGCAATTCTTTCATTCATTTATTCAGCGGATTTCATTGGTTCAGAATTTATCTAACTAGTATTGGTGCTAAATATTATAAAGACGACCTGTCACTGCTCCTGTCTGTTTTAGTCAGCATTTGCTTTCCTTGTAAAATAACAATTCTGCTGCTCCTCTGTTATTCCTCATAGAAATATACAAATGGGTGTTACCATTTTTTTCTCCAGTTGGTGCTGTGTCAGACTGTCAAGGGGAATGGTAACACCCAAAACAGCCATACATTTCTAGGAGGAGTAATACAGGAACAGCAGCACAAAACTGTTCTAAAAAAGATGTTACATGAAGTAGTCGCTACAACCCCCATGTCAGGAGAGGGGACAGCTCCTCTTCTAGTGTTTCGACTTTGAAGTAGGAATCCTTCTGTTCGGTTTAGTTTGGTGTAGTGTCCTAGGACTTGCAGTCTGCCCGCCGCCATGAATAGCTCGTGAGTCTCATGTAATTCTGTAATCCGCTGTATATTATACCTGATTGTTATGCAGCGTGACTGGCGGCTGCGCCCGTGTGACGGTGACTCATTGTGTTTTGCACAGGAAGCTTCTTTTTTTGGAAGTGTCTACACGGTGAATGCTCCACACAAGAGATGTGCGAGACCCTGGAGACCGCCGGACTGAGCCCCCAGCTATTACTGGTATGATATGTGCTCATTGTGGCAGTATAGGGCCATAGAAAAGCTAGAAGTCCAATTACATCACCCTATCTACAGGAAAGCGTCTGATCGACGGGGGTCCGACACTTGGGGATCCTTCTGGTCACAAGGATGGGGACTGTGTTCCCCCGTTTGAACGGAGTGCCAGGCACGCATTGAGCTCTATGGGACTGCCGGAGATGGTCGTATACAAGCGCGCCGCTATCTCCAGCAATTCCATATATAGTTGAATGGAGCGTCATTGTGTGTGTATCCACTGCGTCATTCAAATGGGCTGTTTTTGTAATCAGCTGGGGTCTAATCAGGGACCGGATAGGGTGCTGTCCTTGGACAGTCCCTTTAAGAGGTTGTCTAGGGCTACTTTCACACTAGCGGCAGCACGGATCCAGCAGGTGAGGGGTCCCGCCGGATCCGTGCTGCCGCAGGTGCACATGTGGGGCCGGAACCGCGCTCCGGCCCCACACGTGTCGGACACTGTCTCTCTGTCTCTTACCTGTCCCAGCAGCTCCGGACAGCACAGGAGGAGGAGAACGGCGCCCACAATGGAAGCGAAGGGAAGATTCCCCACAGCGCCCCCTGCTGGAGGGAGCTGTGGGAAAAGTGCAAGGTGACGGATCCGTCATGAACTCCATTGAAAGTCAATGGAGGACGAATCCGTTTACTATTGTGTCACACCGAATGGATCCGTCCTCATTGACTTGGATTGGGCATCATTCCAGATCTGTCTTGGTGCGGATGCCCAGACCAGAGAGCAAAACGCAGCATGTTGTGGATTGCTCTCTGGACTGAAGACTGAAGAGAACTGAACGGAATGCTTTTAGGAGCTTTCCGTTCTCTTCAGTTCAGTTTTGTCCCCATTGACAATGAATGGGGACAAAACTGAAGCGTTTTATTCCGGTATTGAGCCCCTATGACGGAACTCAATACCGGAATTTGTAAACGCTAGTGTGAAAGTAGCCTTAGTGAAAAACTCCCCCAGTGCCCCAAATGTGATAAAACAATAAAAGACCACACACCCACCACTATCAGTGCTGCAACCCTCGCCTCCGGTAAGTAACTGTATACGGCGTGTGGCTGCTGCAGCCAATCACTGTCTCATTCTGTATACCACTGGCTAAGGTCAGTGATTGGCTGCCATTCATCTAAATCATAAGAAAGATGGCGTCTTGACTATTTGTGTCTTGTTGCAGTCTCTACTTCTCAAGGTCTGGCTCTGGAAGGAGAGGGAGATCCTGGAGAACATGCAGTCTCTGTGCTGTCTCCATAACCTGCTGTCCCGACTAAGCAACATGAAAGGTGGGTGACGCGGAAACATTGTCAGGGATAGGAGGATTTGGTTCCAGGGTTCAGTCATTTATTTTTCAGACATTAGAAAATTCAGGGACCTTTCAGTTTTAATGTCGGGCATATACCGAATTTTTGCCCTATAAGACGTACCTAGGTTTTAGAGGAGGAAAATAAGAAAAGTTTTTTTCATCAGTCCTCCGGTCAGACCCCTAATATTAATCAGACCTCAGATTAGACCTCCATATTAAAGGGTTTGTCCCATCATAGACAATGGGGGCATATCGCTAGGATACGCCCCCATTGTCATACAGGTGCCGGGACCCGCACCTATATGGAGAACGGAGCGGGGAAAGTTGAGGAGGGCGCTCTGCACATGCGCAGCCGCCCTCCATTCATTTATGTGGGGCCTGCAGAAAATAGCCGAGCGGTGACTGGGCATGTGTGGTGCTCTCCCATTCATTTCAATGGGAGCAGCGCCTAGTGGTGGCCGGACCTCAGGAAACCCGGGGTCCTCCAGGCACAGCGCTCCCCGCTCCGTTCTCGATATAGGTGCAGGTCCCAGCAGTGGGACCCACATCTACGTGTATCAGACAATGGGGGCATATCCTAGCGATATCCTTGTCTATGATTGGTATATCCCTTTTAATAAGTCACCCAATCAGACCTCAGATTAGACCTCCATGTGAATGATCCCCATGCTCAGATCAGTTAAAAAAAATAATCAACTTACCTCTCCTGCTCTGGACGCCGCACCTCACATCCACGCTCTTCTTCTTCCTGCTGCCTGCTTTGCTGTGACACAACACCACACAGCGTGAAATCACAGCGCACCGACGACACCGCGAGCAGCCAAGGAAGACCAGGAAGGGGGTTAGTGCAGAGCCTGGGGAGCGCTGCATTCATCACTTCCCGGTCCTCTTGTGCTTATTACATAAAGGAAGCTCTCATTAGTATTCGCTCCACTGACATTTTATTTTCACCTCTCTCTGGGGGGAATAAAGTGCGTCACGGATTTAGTCCGGATGCGTTCCGGAAAATCCGCACGCAATCGCAGTCAGTTTTGACTGCGATTGTGTACGTTCGTTCAGTTTTTTCCACGCGGGTGTGAAGCGTATTGATGCGTTTTTCACGTGCGTGATAAAAAGCTGAATGTTTACAAACAACGTCTCTTAGCAACCATCAGTGAATCACGCATTGCATCCGCACTTTCCTGCGGATGCAATGCGTTATTCACTCAGCCCCATTCACTTCAATGGGGCCAGGGCTGCGTGAAAAACACAGAATATAGAACATGCTGTGATTTTCATGCAACGGCGAACTGATGCATGAAAAACATCGCTCATGTGAAAAGCCCCATTGAAATGAATGAGGCAGGATGAGGTGTCATCAGATATAGAAGCGCTCACCCTCTGAAATGCATTAAACCCCAAATATAGCTAAAATCCCGCGCCATGCGCTGTCAGTGGAGTGACGCACTTTTTTCTGTTTAGTGGCCATAGATGAAGCTTGGGATTTACAGTCTGTCTCCCCCTGGTGGCAGCAAATGCGAACTGCATGTGTACAGTCAACTAGCAACGGAGCTGCTTTATTGTCTGCCCATGTTGGGCATTCGGTGGCTGCCAACATCACAAATGCCCTGGCAGAGAAGAAGGTAAGTGCACAGTATAAATGTGTGGGCTTTATCATTCACATTTTAGTCACTTGTGGCGACCTTTATCCTTTTGGGGTTATAAATGTGCAGGGAATCTTTCTGTGAAGAACAAAAAATAGGTCAGTCTCAATCATAGTTCTGTTTACGGACAGAAAGTAAAAGGATGATGGGGACTGTAGTGCTGTTAAAGTGAAGCCGGGTATAGTGGAGGGTAACAATTCCTGTGAACTGGGAGGAGTGATTCTGTATGATAGGTGTCCTCTCCCCACATGGAAGAGCCAGTACCCTGCTGGTGCTTTCCCAGTAGAAGGAATCGCTTTTTTGTATGTAGGTTGGTACCTGAATATCTCTAAGGATTTAAAGGGGTGGTCTCGCTTCAGCAAATGGCGTTTATCATGTAGAGAAATTTAAAGGGGTATTCCCATCACAGACAATGGGGGCATATCGCTAGGATATGCCCCCATTGTCTGTTAGGTGCAGATCCCACCTCTGGGGCCCGCACCTACAACGAGAACGGAGCTGGGAGAGTTGTGGCTGGAGGACCCGGGTTTCCCGAGGTCTGGCCACCACCAAGCACTGCTCCTATACAAGAGAATGGGAGCGCACCGCGCATGCGCAGCCCCCCGTTCCCATTCATTTCTATGGGGCCGACGAAAATAGCTTAACCAGCGATTGTATGTGAGCAACGCTTCGTGGTGGCCAGACCCCGGGAAACCCAGTGTATAATGCGTTGGAAAATTGAATCAAGTCACAATAGGAAGTAATATGGACAATCACGATACATTAGTAAGTGCCTTGTATTCTCTACGTGATAAATGGCACTTGCTGAAGTGCAAGGACCCCTTTAAGGGCCTGGAATTAGGGCTTGTGTAGTGGAGGAGAGCAGTGCTGCTGTTCTCTTGTTCCCACTGACCTGACATTAGATCTTCTCCTAGTTTCCAAAATCATTGCAGGAGGAGGATGGCGAGTCCATGACAGACTCCTGGGAAGCGCTCTCCCTAGACACTGAGTACTGGAAGCTCCTATTGAAGCAGCTGGAAGACTGTCTTATCCTCCAGACACTTCTGCAATGCAAGAGGTTGAAGACGACGTCGAAAATGTCCTCCCTGCAGGTGGAGCCGCTCGGGAAGCTCTCTGTTAAGAAGCTTCTGGAAGGCGGAAAAGGTGAACCGGAGCAGTCATTTATCTCATTATTGTGTATTATAATCCTGCAGATCAGCTGCCTCCACTAGATGGCGCTACAGAGACTGCTTTCATTCTCTTTTGAAGGGAGCTAATCTGCATTTTCCCAGGAAGTATTGCTGGCCTATAAGACTATGTATGCCTGCTGAGAAACTGGATCTCCCTCCCCCCAATCCTTACTATGTGATCCTATTGCTTTTCAGGGGGAGTAGCGGACACGGTGGCCAAGTGGGTGTTTAAACAAGATATTTGCCCTGGATTGTTAAAGCTGGCCCGGGAGAAAAGGGACCCGGAGGGACCCAGTGCACAGGAGCCGGAGAAGACGAGTATGGCTGTGGCCATACTGGAGACGCAGCAATCAGAAGATGCCAGGGAGGAATATCAAGGTGACTGAATACTTAGCATTTACAATCAATGTGTGGTGTAAATTGCCTTTGACAGTAATAGGTAGAAGCAATATTCTCAAAATGATAGTTATGCCAAAACTTCTATATGTACTACATAATTCCCCGGTTTGGATACCGCAAAGGATATTCTTCAAAATAAACACGCTATTTAGACATCTAATCTGGAAAAAAAGAATTAAACTAGAGACCCTGCAGTGGGGGAAAGGGGAGGGGGGGATGGGATAATAGTGTGGGCAGGGGAAGCACAGTGGCCAGACTAGTATCACATATGTCAAAACGTATGTCCCCCTGTTGAGGCTTTAGAATGCGGAGGACACCCGATTGGTACAGATAGCATGCCTACGTTGAATCTCATTGGTAAAACGTGGCACAGATGTAAGATGTTGCTTTCTATTCAGGGCTTTACTCAGGTTACCCCACTTTGGAGTAATCCTCAACTACCTGGAGGGTTTCTCCCCACGGAAACAGAAGGGTATACTTTTTTTTTTTTTTTATATCAATTACAAAAAGACGGAAATCTTAAGTCATTTGAACAGCTGAGGGAAGAATTTTCACTTCCTAGGCAGTCTTTTTAGCAGTTCCTCCAATTGCGTCATGCTTATCAAGCACAAATTAAAGGGGTATTCCCATCTCACAAATGTAGTTTGTATAGTTAGATATAGCCATACCAGTATTATTACTAATAGAATGTATTTATATAAAATGTACCGTTTAGAAGATTTGCCTATTTGTATATCCATTGTCCCACACACATCAGTCAGGCCGTTGCCCCTAGTTACGACCACCGCGGTCATGTAGTAGTGGTGGCCGGCTTGCTGTTGTTCAACCCGCTCTGAGGTAACTGCTGGATTGTGAACCATTACCTCTCATATTCATTGCATGCATTGTACAAAAGGAGGCACAGTGGCCATTTACATTGTTAATGTAAAAAAAGATGTCTGGTGAGTAGTTATGACTAGAGATGAGCGAGCATGCTCGAGTGCCATTTTTGCGTATTTGCGTACGCATTTTAAAATTGAATTTGTACGCTATTCGTACGCTATTCGTACGCATTTGCGTATAGATTAAAATATGCGTATGAATAGCGTACGAATTTTAAAATGCGTACGCAAATACGCAAAAATGGCACTCAAGCATGCTCTCCTCTCTAATTATGACATTTTCTTACATGGTATGGCGCCACCTGGTGTTCACAGTGTATACCAATGTGCACATCCTTCTAATGAGCTGAGTGCTGTCGGTCACACATGCTCTGCCTCTGATCCAGAACCTCTGCGGTAGCATGGCAGTATAGCTGAGAAGACTGATTTTGCAGGGACTAGATTGTCAGCTGCCAGAGGGGGAAGGAGACCGATTCTGTCCACAGCCCCCCCCACCCAGTACAGATGTAAATTACATTAAAAAGCTATTAACAGTCTTTTAGGAAAATGATGAGATGACTCCTTTAAGATAATGATTTTCTTGTGCTTCTCCCCAGTTGTCGAGCTGCTTCATTCAGTGTACGAGCATTTCCCATGTAGCCTGGATCTGGACGTGCTGCTCGCTCACTGCTGCTGGGAGTTTATGGTCCAGTGGAACAAAGACCCAGAGGTAAGAATTTATCTATCTATCTATCTATCTATCTATCTATCTATCTATCTATCATCTATCTCTATCTCATGTTGGGGAAGTTTTCGCCATCGTTACTTCATTTGTGTGTTAGTTACTAGAAGGAAGATAATTTCTGTAACCTGTTATTTTTATATTGTGTACGTGAACAAAGAACTTGTCGGTCGTTAGATGTCTGTTCTGTCCTTGCAGGAAGCTCATTTTTTTGTCCGGTCCGTGCATCATTTAAAGAACATTGGTAATGCTCACGTACAGTTTGGTAAGTGGAATAAAAAGTCTTCAATCTTCAGTTTCGTCCCTTCTGATCTTCCACCACTAGAGGGCACTGTATGGTTTATTTCCCACTACGTTTTGCAGTGTCCATCAGAGGTATTTGTCCAGAGGATTTCTCTACGTACACTTCAGATGTATGTACAGTGGCTTCCAATGCCTGTAGGCTCCGACAATAAAAATAAGTGCACTACCTGGCAGTATACTTGATACATGCCTCTGTCTGCTGTGAATAAAAATTATATATATTTATATATATATATATATATATACTGACTCATTCTGACTCAGCAGAGGCCTCAAGGAGGGTGAATGGGAGTCTGTAGAGGTATTTAAAGAGGATCTGTCACCTCTCTTTGCATTATGCTATTCCTCTGTTATTCCTCCTAGAAAAGTATGACATCTCTTATTGTATCTAGGGCTGTCCCTGATGATGTGGAACACATTTATTATTAAACGCTTCTCGGCAGCCGCATATCTCATGGATAAGGTGAGCACAGCTCTATTAGTTGATGATTACTTCAGCCTGGGAGACGGCGGGTATGGTCTGGAAAATGATCTCACAGAATAAAGACAGCAGCAGAATTTTTGCTGTTGATTTTTTTTTTAATGCAATTTTGCTGCAAAATCAGCATGCATCGCGAAGGTGAGATCCACACGGCAGGTCAGTTACCGCAGCTTGTGGATGAATTTGTCTCTACCAGTTTGCTGATACTGTGAACTGTTGCAGATTCTGCAGTGAAAAAACAGCAGTGCATTTGTCATGTGTGAACATGCTCTAAAAGAGCCTGTACGTATGTATTTCTAGTTTTTTTCTGTTTATTCTCCTAGGTTGGGAAAGCTCCAAAGGACCGGTTGTGCAGACGGGTAGGTACTGCTGACACCAAATATCACCCCTTTCCCCCCTTGTATGTGCTTCATATATATTAGCATTTTATTAATTTACACCATGAGTTTTTTTTTTTTTTTAAATGATAAAACTATATAACTTTTTTTAAGAGTATTTTTCGCCTTATAAGACGCACCCCAGATTTTAGAGTAGGAAAATAAGAAAAAAATATTTTTCATCAGATCTCATATCAGATCCTAATATCAGACCCCCATAAATTTCAGGGCATCACATCAGACCTCAGATCAGCCCACTGTTTCCCCATATCAGCCCACTGTGCCCCCATTAGACCTCAGATGAGCCCACTGTGCCCCCATCAGACCTCAGATCAGCCCATTTTGCCTCTATCAGACCTCAGATCAGCCCATTGTGCCTCTATCAGACCTCAGATCAGCCCATTGTGCCTCTATCAGACCTCAGATCAGCCCACTGTGCCCCTATAAGACCTCAGATCAGCCCACTGTGCCCCTATCAGACCTCAGATCAGCCCACTGTGCCCCTATCAGACCTCAGATCAGCCACTGTGCCCCTATCAGACCTCAGACCAGCCCACTGTGCCCCTATCAGACCTCAGACCAGCCCACTGTGCCCCTATCAGACCTCAGACCAGCCCACTGTGCCCCCATCAGACCTCGGATCAGCCCACTGTGCCCCCATCAGACCTCGGATCAGCCCACTGTGCCCCCATCAGACCTCGGATCAGCCCACTGTGCCGCCATCAGACCTCAGATCAGCCCACTGTGCCCCCATGAGACCTCAGATCAGCCCACTGTGCCCCCATGAGACCTCAGATCAGCCCACTGTGCCCCATGAAACCTCAGATCAGCCCACTGTGCCCCCATGAGACCTCAGATCAGCCCACTGTGCCCCCATGAGACCTCAGATCAGCCCACTGTGCCCCCATGAGACCTCAGATCAGCCCACTGTGCCCCCCATCAGATCTCAGATCAGCCCACTGTGCCCCCCATCGGATCTCAGATCAGCCCACTGTGCCCCCCATCAGATCTCAGATCAGCCCACTGTGCCCCCCATCAGACCTCCAATTAGCCCACTGTGCCCCCATATCAGCCCACTGTGCCCCTATCAGACCTCAGGTCAGCCCACTGTGCCCCTATCAGACCTCAGGTCAGCCCACTGTGCCCCTATCAGACCTCAGGTCAGCCCACTGCGCCCCCCATCAGACCTCAGATCAGCCCACTGTGCCCCCATATCAGCCCACTGTGCTCCTATCAGACCTCAGATCAGCCCACTGTGCTCCTATCAGACCTCAGATCAGCCCATGGGCCCCCATCAGACCTCAGATCAGCCCATTGTGCCCCTATCAGACCTCAGATCAGCCCACTGTGCCCCCATCAGATTTCAGATCAGCCCCATCAGAATAAAATAAAAAACTCTCTTACCTCTCCTGCGCTGTGGCTTCTCTCCGGGTACGGCGCTCCTCTGTCTTCTCTGCCTGCGCTGCACTGTCACCTGACTGCGTGCAGCATCAGGTCAGAGTGCACGCACTACGTCCTGACGCTGTACGTGGTCGGGACAGTGCAGTGCCGACAGGAAAATACAGATGAGCGCAGGCCCCAGGGCGGAGCCGCGGCGCAGGAGGGTAAGTATATTTCCCCGCTCCCGACACCTAATACATACTAGTGAGCACTTCCATAATGGAAGCGCTCACTAGTATTCGCTTTATAAGGCGCACGGCCATTTCCCCCCTACTTTTTGGGAAACAAAAGTGCGTCTTATAAAGCGACAAATACGGTAGTTTAAAAGATATAAAACCTGCAGATAGCCCCTTTAAAGCGTCCTGTTTCTTGGTCTCCTGTGTGTTGACTTACATACATTCATGTAGCCTCTCAGACATACATTGACATGTCACTGTGTCATTATCAGGACTAGGAGCTGTGGCGGTAGGATTATACACAGTGCTTACACATCCATCCACTGCCATGTCACTGTGTCATTATCAGGACTAGGGGCTGTGGCGGTAGGATTATACACAGTGCTTACACATTCATCCTCTGCAATGTCGCTGTGTCATTATCAGGACTAGGGGCTGTGGAGTAGGATTATACACAGCGCTTACACATTCATCCACTGCCATGTCACTGTGTCATTATCAGGACTAGGGGCTGTGGCGGTAGGATTATACACAGTGCTTACACATTCATCCTCTGCAATGTCACTGTGTCATTATCAGGACTAGGAGCTGTGGCGGTAGGATTATACACAGTGCTTACACATTCATCCTCTGCAATGTCACTGTGTCATTATCAGGACTAGGGGCTGTGGAGTAGGATTATACACAGCGCTTACACATTCATCCACTGCCATGTCACTGTTTCATTATCAGGACTAGGGGCTGTGGCGGTAGGATTATACACAGTGCTTACACATTCATCCTCTGCAATGTCACTGTGTCATTATCAGGACTAGGGGCTGTGGAGTAGGATTATACACAGCGCTTACACATTCATCCACTGCCATGTCACTGTGTCATTATCAGGACTGGGGCTGTGGAGTAGGATTATACACAGCGCTTACACATTCATTCTCTGCCATGTCACTGTGTCATTATCAGGACTAGTGGCTGTGGCGGTAGGATTATACACAGTGCTTACACATTCATCCACTGCCATGTCACTGTGTCATTATCAGGACTAGTGGCTGTGGCTGTAGGATTATACACAGTGCTTACACATTCATCCACTGCCATGTCACTGTGTAATTATCAGGACTAGGGGCTGTGGCGGTAGGATTATACACAGTGCTTACACATCCATCCACTGCCATGTCACTGTATCATTATCAGGACTAGGGGCTGTGGAGTAGGATTATACACAGTGCTTACACATCCATCCACTGCCATGTCACTGTGTCATTATCAGAACTAGGGGTTGTGGAGTAGGATTATACACAGTGCTTATACATCAACTGCCATGTCACTGTGTAATTATCAGGACTAGGGGCTGTGGCGGTAGGATTATACACAGTGCTTACACATTCATCCACTGCCATGTCACTGTGTCATTATCAGGACTAGGGGCTGTGGAGTAGGATTATACACATTCATCCACTGCCATGTCACTGTGTCATTATCAGGACTAGGGGCTGTGGAGTAGGATTATACACAGTGCTTACACATTCATCCACTGCCATGTCACTGTGTCATTATCAGGACTAGGGTCTGTGGAGTAGGATTATACACAGTGCTTATACATCAACTGCCATGTCACTGTGTAATTATCAGGACTAGGAGCTGTGGCGGTAGGATTATACACAGTGCTTACACATTCATCCACTGCCATGTCACTGTGTCATTATCAGGACTAGGGGCTGTGGAGTAGGATTATACACAGCGCTTACACATTCATTCTCTGCCATGTCACTGTGTAATTATCAGGACTAGGGGCTGTGGAGTAGGATTATACACAGCGCTTACACATTCATTCTCTGCCATGTCACTGTGTAATTATCAGGACTAGGGGCTGTGGCGGTAGGATTATACACAGTGCTTACACATCCATCCACTGCCATGTCACTGTATCATTATCAGGACTAGGGGCTGTGGAGTAGGATTATACACAGTGCTTACACATCCATCCACTGCCATGTCACTGTGACCCCTCCCCCCCCCCCCCCTTTATTATCAGGACTATGCAGTTACACATTCATTACTTTCCTCATGCTGTTTAGGATGTGGGTATGAGCGATACATCAATGACCACCTTC
Source organism: Rhinella marina (assembly GCA_900303285.1). Lineage (NCBI taxonomy): Eukaryota > Metazoa > Chordata > Amphibia > Anura > Bufonidae > Rhinella > Rhinella marina. The sequence goes on along the minus strand of ONZH01016968.1, from coordinate 200,446 downwards.
CTGGGAAGTTGTTATGATCTCTTACAGACAATGATGGAGGTAAGAAACACTGACTTGTACATTAAAAGGCAACTAACACTTCTGCCTGGCCTTCTAGATAAAATAATATAATGGATGAATGAATATACCGGTAGATATAAGTTAGATAGATATATCTATCTATCTATGAGATAGATATTGGATAGATGGATAGATAAATATGGGATAGATAAATATGAGAGATTGATATTCGATAGATATTTGATAGATTGATGTTAGATAGATAGATAGATAGATAGATAGATAGATAGATAGATAGATAGATAGATATTGGCATTAGACAGATGGATATCCCTTTCCCTGCACTCCTTGCTGTGTGTCTCCTTGTAAGAGTCTTGTTGTCTTCAGGCTGATGTCAGCAGTGAGGAGATGTCTCCCCCGTTGCTGGAGGTAGAAGACGCCTGGATGTCGGTGGACGGTCCCAGCTCTATTGTGGAGCTGGCTCTGGAGCAGAAGCATATTCACTATCCCTTGGTTGAACACCAGTTTGTGCTGTGCGCCATCATGTACGCCACCATGAACTTCTCCCTCAAGTCTGTTAAACCTCTCGCTCTCTTTGACTCTAAGGTGAGTGAATACGTCTCTAGCTCAGGCCGATTATATCAAGGCGAGAAGAACTGTCAGTAAGCTGATCACCTCAGTGTCACCTCAATGGCCTCTTCCTTATGATTGTGTGTATGTAATGTGGCATCTTCCTCACCTCCCGTCAACCCATAGTCTAAAATACCGGTCTTAATAAATGACCCCCTGCGTCTTTAAATTCCCCTGATTGGACATGGGCCTGTTTTTGTATGAGGTTGGATGGAGCTTTCACCTACAGCGCAGGGAGAACACACAGCCCTCTGCATTATTGTTCTTGAACCCTGAAGGACACAGTTTTTGTTTTTGCCTTTTCGTTTTTCACTCTCTGCCTTCCTGACATAACTTTTTTCTTTTACTGTTCACATAGCCTTATGATCGCTTAATTTTTTTGCGGGACAAGTTGTACTTTATAACGGCACCATTCAATATTGCAAACAGTGTAGTCGGAATCTGTCTGTGTGTGTGGGGGGGGGGACTCCAAATGGGGTGGAATTGGAAAAAAATGCAATACTGCCTCAGTTTTAAGGGTTTTGTTTTTACAGCATTCCCTAAAACTGGCCTGTTACCTTCATTCTCTGGGTTAGGGTGATTACAGTGATACCACATTTATATAGTTTTTCTTGTGTTTTAATACTTAGAAAAAAAAAACTTTGAAAAACTATTTCTTTCTTTGCATCGCCATATTCTGACCCCATAACTTTTTTATGGTAATATCTATAGGATCTATGTGAGGGCTCATTTTTTGCAGGGCAATCTTATTGATTGGTTCTTATTGATACCATTTTTGAGTTTGTATGACCTTTTGATCACTTTTTATTCCATTTTTTTGGGTAGTTGATGCAATCAGAAAATTACAAATCGTCCATTTTGATATTTTTTCCATTACACCATTCACTGTACAGGATATATATTTTTATATGTTATGGGATGATACTAATGATCTTTTTTTTTGTAATTAGATTTTTTATATCTTATTTTTTTTACACTTATTTTATTATTTTGATTTAACATTGAGCCTATGGGAGATTCGGTGCGCTCCTATCAGGCCTGATAAAGACTCCATTATGTCAGTCCTTGGAGCATTGAGAAGGCCCAAGGCTGCAATATAAACCAAACAGCTCCCTTAATCTCAGCGCAAGGGACCCGTTCAGTCCCCGAAAGATGCCACAGTTTCAGTTGGTGTCATCGCCAGTCATGGCACCCTAGGGGCCACGGCGTCTGCTCAGCTTCTGAGCAGGCTCCATCTTTAAGCCTTAAATTTCGGCGTACATGTATGTGAAGGGGTTCTAAACCCAGAAAGGAATGCTGAAAGTAAACTAGATATATAGTTGTCTTGACTGTTTGTCAGTCTGCAGCACAAGACCCATAACATTCTTACCTTTGAATTTAGGGGAAGAATGCCTTCTTCAAAGATCTTACGTCAATTCAGCTGCTACCCAGCGGAGACATGGATCCTAGTATAGTAAGCCTACGCCAACAGGTATGTTCCAGCAGCGCGTCTTCTAAGATCTAACCCATAGGCTATAAAGATGAGTCGGTAAATAGACTTGTCATCTGTCTTGTCACAGTTTTTGATGAAGGTGATCAGTGCCGCCGTCCAGGCTCAGTTCCAGTCCCAGATTACTGTGAAGACTGAGGAAGCCAAACCAGAAGTGGAGCAGGAGCCAATGGACTGGCCAAAACTCGCTGTGGAGCTTGCCCCACAACTTCAAGTGAATGAAGACACACTGCAGCGGCATTACGTGTGTGAGCTGTACAACTACGGTTTTGACCATATAGCAGAAGAGGTAAATAAAAACTGCAAATAAAAACTATCTGATTTAAAAAAAATATAAAAGGACCAGTAAACCCCTCTTAATCCGATTCCAGCTCTTTTTTTCAAAGGTGGTTTAAAAGTAAAAGCCGCCACCTCATTGGTTGCTGCGGGCAGCTGCTTCTTTTTCCTTCACACCGGTTATATAGAATCTCCTCCATTTATAAGCCTGAAGGCCCCGGATAAGTCCTTATGTTCTTTCTTCTCAGGCCATCCTTCAAGTTGTGGACAAAGAAGTTTTAGCTTCTCAACTTCTGGTTCTCACTGGGCAGCGGCTGGCACATGCATTACTACACACTCAGACAAAAGAGGGGATGGAACTGCTGGCAAGACTGCCACCTACACTCTGCACGTGGATCAAAGCGATGGTGAGCAGGATTTAGGCTATGTGACCCTGTCACATATTTACATGATGCCTATACCTCTACACGTGTCCAATAGCATTGCCACCTTTTCCTTGAGAAGACAGATTTGACCACTCCTTAGAGCAGGGTGGGGAACCTTTTTGCTGCCAAGGGGCCATTTGGATATTTGTTACATCATTCGGGGGCCGTACAAAATTCTTAACTTAAAAATTTGACTGCTGTATTTGGTCAAACATATAACTGACTTAGGGGTAAGTTACAGAAATTGCGCTTCAATTTCAAAAAAGCTGGAGTGCTGTATTTTTGCAGCACAAAATAGCGCCTGCACTATATATATTACGTATACTACAGGCGCCATTTTGACCACATATAGCAGTCCAATTTTTACGTTCAGAATGTTATGTATTTAGTTCTTTATTTGGCTTTAATGGCAGCCAAGTCCATCCCAGGGGGCCCAGAGAGGGGTTCACCCAGCTTTCACTCTCCCTGCCTTTGTCCCTTTCTCAGTCTCAGATCTGACCCCCTCAGCCTACATCAGGCTCCTATCAGACCCTCCCTAGCCTCAGATCAGACCTTTTCCACCCTCAATTAGCCTCAGATCAGCCCCATCAGACCTCAGATCATACGATTAAAAAAAACAAACAAACTTACCTCTCCAGCTCCGGATGGCGCTGCGACTTGGCAGATTCACTTACGTTCCCTGGTTGTCTTCCCGCCGTCCTGTACTGTGACCTGACAGCAGGGCCAGAACAAGACCAGGGAAGGTGAGGACAGCCAGTGCAGTGCTGTTCTTGCCTCCCACATGCTAATGACTACTTCCATAATGGAAGCGGTCATTAGCATTTTCACTATATGTTCTGGCAGAGGGTCAGGGTCGCATATGGCCCGCAGGCCAGAGGTTCCCCACTAGAGATGAGCGAGCGTGCTCGTTACGGGCACTGTACCGCTCTGCTCCCCTGCGCTAGCATAGGCGCCGGCAGCCACTTCCGTCCGGAGGAGGACGGAAGCGACTGCCGGCGCCCATGCGAGCGCAGGGGAGCCGAGCGGTACAGTGCTCGTTTCGAGCACGTTCGCTCATCTCTATTCCCCACCCCTGCCTTAGAGAATACAGCAAAAAAAATATTCACCATAGTCTGAAGTAATTCCTAGAGAACAACTCCTGCAAAAAGTTTTATTCCATGTCCTGCTAGAAATGTACATGTTGTAATCTGTAGTGAATGTCATTTTCTTTCCAGTGTCTGTATTTTGAGTTATATCTTCCTGATGCTTCTCATCTGTGTCATGTGACCAGCAATCAGACTCACGAACTGACACAGCATCTTATGTGTGGACAGGAAGTCTATTTCTCTATGCATTCCTATGGGAGCCTCACTTTCAGTCTCATAGGAACTAGAGATGAGCGAACGTGCTCAAAACGATCACTGTACCGCTCGGCTCCCCTGCGCTCACATGGGCGCCGGTAGCCGCTTCCGTCCTCCTCAGGAGGACGGAAGTGGCTGCCAGCGCCTATGCTAGCGCAGGGGAGCCGAGCGGTACAGTGATCGTTTCGAGCACGCTCGCTCATCTCTAATAGGAACCTTTCTAACAGGTCAGAGAATAACATTTTTTGCGGAAGTTCTTCTTTATTAGAGGGCTATTTCTTTTATCCTTTAAATCCACGTCGCCAGTCTGCTATAGAAGCTGACGAGACCAGACCAATGAGTAGACTGAATCTTCAAGCTGTCATGATGCTGTTATGATCACCAACCTAAAACCATTGTAATCTAATCTCTTCCAGGATCCCCAAGATCTCCAGAACACAGATGTGCCCATCCCGACCACAGCAAAACTGGTAGACAAAGTGGTGGAACTGATGCCGGAAAATCACGGGCAGTACAGCCTAGCCTTGAACCTCATAGAAGCGGTGGACGCCATGTCAGCCTTGTGACCTCCCCCCTTGCTGGAGGGTGACGCCATTCAGGGCTTTTGTACAGTATCTAGGTCTATACCAGCCATTATGTCGATGTGTAATTAATGCAATCTCTGTTAATATTCTTCCCCCCTCCCGGATCACATGCAAATATGCTGAACTGTTACACCCCCCGATTATTTATACAGCAGCAAGAGATTACCCGGGACGGAAGCCGGACGCCAGCAGATACTGAAGACATTATCCAGCCGTGCTACCCACAATCCAAGTGCTCTTAATAGCAGCCATAGACATTGTAGGGAGCTGCGGGGCCCCCTTCTGTAGTGCACCTTCTGATTAGGGCCCCCAGGATTGCTTGAATGGAAACACTAGTCTTTTAAAACATCAGTTTGCTTTGCTCACAATAAAAAGTATTAAATAAACGGATGCTATTTTAACGGAACACAAGGATTTGGTGTGATGGCTGCGAACACGTTTTACTTATGGCTGGCGGGGGCCACTTGTTATATATGAGCTGGTCACTGACAGCATGGCGCTCATTCAGTTCCTCTCTGTAAATGATCCCATGATAGCTCCGCATTATTGAGCCCCATTTATTAGATAAAAACTTGCCTTGTTGCCCACAGCAGTTAATGAGTGTAACTTTTAAAACTGAACTCAACACAACCAAGTAGTCGCTATGGGCAATGAGGGCAGATTTTAAATGAGACCCATAGTGTGGGTCCCAGTCACCAGCCCCAGTGTCAGTCCACAGCTCCGTTCAACAAAAGGCTGTATACTTCAGTTCCATAGAAGCGAATGGGGCGGTGGACCGACATGCCTTACTGCTGTATTTGGAGGCCCTCCATTCTCACAGTAACTTGGGTTCCGGAGGTCATTCCAAGCCCCCCCCCCCCCCCCCCGATCTTTCCCAACAGGAAACATACGGTAATACCACAGTTTTATGGGAACTCTTGGGTGACCACATTGCATTAAAGGGGACCTTTCACTGCTCCTGTCATATCTGTTTTAATGTCTTCATGCATTCCCCATGTAATAACAATTCTGGAACATCAATTTTTTGGCTCTATGTTGTGCTGTTCCTTTATTATTTCTACTAGAAGTTATGAATGAATTGCTAGCAGTCTGCAGTAAGGGTACAGAGGGGAGGTAACCAGTTGGGGGGGTGTCTCTCACATTATCCAATCAGTGCAGCCATGTTCAGACTGTGCAGGTTCACACCCCCCAACTGGTTACCTCCCCTCTGTACCCTTACTGCAGACTGCTAGTAATTCATTTAGAGCTTCTAGTAGGAATAATAAAGGAATGGTAAAACACAGAGCCATAAGAATAGATGCTCCAGAATTGTTATTACATGGGGAATGCATAAAGCTATTAAACCAGGAATGTCAGGAGCGGGGACAGGTCATCTTTAACCATCAGACTTTACTTGCTGCCATTCTGGTCTAAATAATTTGTCAGAGAGTCTCATGTGGGGTCTAGAGGTGCTCCTTGGCCTCCCCTTAAGATAAGTGGCGACAGCAGGTGTCTACTGACTCCTCAGCCTCATGCTTAAAGGGGTATTCCCATCTCACAAATGTAGTTTGTATAGTTAGATATAGCCATACCAATATCATTACTAATAGAATGGATTTATATAAAATGCACCGTTTAGAAGATTTTCCTATTTGTATATCCATTGTCCCACACACATCAGTCAGGCCGTTGCCCCTAGTTACAGACACCACAGCCATGTAGTAGTGGTGGCCGGCTTGCTCCTTTTCAAACCCGCTCTGAGCTAACTGCTGTATTGTGAGCGCACATTACATGAGCATGAGGAGACACATCTTAGGGTTGTAGCATTTTTGTTGGCGCTTCCAAAATGCAGAGAAACGGATCCTGTTCCAAGATCAATTCATCTCTATGGAGCAGGATCCGTTTATAAAGTCTGCGTTTTGGACAGATCCTGACCATTGCGTTTTGGATTGGTAGCGTCCAAAACACAGATGTGAAAGTACCAGAAGATGTGTCTCCGCATTATACAGCAGTTACCTCAGAACGGGTTTGAACAGGAGCAAGTCAGCCACCTCTACTACATGGCCGCGGTGGTCGTAACTAGGGGCAACGGCCTGACTGATGTGTGTGGGACAATGGATATACAAATAGGAAAATCTTCTAAACGGTGCATTTTATATAAATCCATTCTATTAGTAATGATATTGGTATGGCTATATCTAACTATACAAACTACATTTGTGAGATGGGAATACCCCTTTAAGGCCTCTTTCACACGAACAATACAGATTGTGCCAGGATTAGAGATGAGCGAGCGTGCTCGTTACGAGCACTGTAGTGCTCGGCTCCCCTGCGCTCGCATGGGCGCCGGCAGCCGCTTCCGTCCTCCTTCCGGAGGACGGAAGTGGCTGCCAGCGCCTATGCTAGCGCAGGGGAGCCAAGCACTACAGTGCTCGTAACGAGCACGCTCGCTCATCTCTAGTCAGGATGCATCGTACCTGGACTGAAAACTCGCTCATGTGAAAGAAGCCTAAGCCCTAGGCTGTGACTTTTTGAAGCCCGACTGATTTGAACTTGGACTACAGCTGTAGTCCACAAGATTCATTTGGATTCATTTAGCCTCACCCTAATGCCTACAGACACAAGCATCTCCGTTCACACCTACCTGGCTGCAGACGGCTCCTGTGACTGCACCGAAACAAATAAAATATCACACAATCCTTAATTTAAAAAAAAAAAAACTTTATTTCACTTCTGCGCTGCGCACATAAAGAATTCTCTGTCCTTCACAATATATAAAATATACATATAATGTGCGAGAGCTGGAAGTGCTTTATTACCAACTGTACATTTTCTGGAAGCTTCTGGATCCTCTGTGGGTTTGTGGACACATCTTGCACAGTGTACTGAATGCATAGCGGTGACAATCACATCTCGTCCTGATGGATTATATGACTTCACAGGATGTTCCCATTACACTGCAGCTTCCCACATTCCACCAGTCAGTATGGGAGAGATCTACCCCAGATGCATTGTGGGTACATCCATTATTTAAAGAGAACCCGTCAGTGTAATCCCCTAATAGAGTCCTATTAGTGCAGGGATGCCGAACCTGTGGCCCTCCAGCTGTTGCAAAACTACAACTTCCATTATGCCTGAACAGCCTACATTTATTAGGGTTTGCTGAGAATTGTAGTTTTGCAGCAGCTGGAGGACCGCAGGTTTAGTATCCGTGTTAGTGTATCTGCGTCCACTGAACAGCCCTGAAGTGGAAAAGAAAGCATTTATTGGTTCTTTGGAGTCACATGGTCCCTTTCACCCAGTCAGCAGAACTGGGAAGAATCATTTGGGTCTTTCTGTGGTCATGGAGTGTAGGGAGAGGGGTTCACACCGATTCTCCCATTTACAGAGATCATCCACAGTGAGTTGTATTACGTGTCTTGACAAATAAAGATGGGTCAGATCATACTATACGCTGTCTGAACACTAAAGGAAGCGGGCTCAGAACTGCCCCCTGCTGGGGTACACACAATAATAGAGTCTTCACTGGGGGTGGATGCCCAGTGCCGCCTAGGAAAAGAATCCTAAGGGCCAGGGAGAGACTGCTGGGGATCAGTACACCACATGTATGCTCACTGGAGATACTTACGGAGTAATTTCGCCTTCAGGATCATGGTACTTTAAGGCTAGTATAACACTAGCGGCAGCACGGATCCAGCGGGTGAAGGGTCCCGCAGGATCCGTGCTGCCACAGGTGCAAGTGTGGGGCCGGATTGGTGCTTTAATGGGGGCGGACCACAGCATGTTAACCCCTGCTGAGAGGCGACCGGAACGGAAAATACCACACGTGCACCTGCAGCAGCACGGATCCGGCGGGACCCTTCACCCACCGGATCCGTGCTGCCGCTAGTGTGAAAGTACCCTTAAGGGGTTCTCTGGGCTTTTACTATTGATGATTACCTATCCTGGGGATAGGTCAATATCAGATAGGCCGATCAGCTGTATGCGGAGACGGCTCTTGCTGTTCACCATTGCTGTCTATGGCAAAAACGGGAAGAGAGACGGCACATGCCGTCTCCTCATACAACTTATTGGCAGGGGTGCCGCCAAGCTGATCCTGATTACCTATCCTGAGGATAGGTCATCAATAGTAAAAGCCCAGAGAAGTACCATGAACATAAGTGCAAAATTACTCCATAAGTATATCCATCAATAATAAAAGCCCAGAGAACCTCTTTAACCTATTAAGTACATGGATTAAAGGGGATTTCTTGGACTTAAAAATTGATGTATCCTTAGGTGGGGATCTGACTCCAGGCAACCAGCTATTGGAAAGGGCTGTGGCCCTCAAGTGAGGGCGTGGTCTCTTTTGACCTGTCCACAGGTTGCTATGGAAATGTCTAATTTCCCTGCCTAGTTATTACAATGCTGCAGAGAAAGTCCAATAATCCAGAATAGTGCAGACTATGAGATAGCACAGGGCTGGCCAACCTGCGGCTCTCCAGCTGTTGCAAAACTACAACTCCCAGCATGCCCAGTCTGCCTACAGCTATCATCCTACAGCAGGGCATGGTGGGAGTTGTAGTTTTACAACAGCTGGAGAGCCTCAGGTTGGCCAGCCCTGAGAGCAGTTGTCCTGTAAATAATCAGCACATACTTAGTATATGCATCTACACCGGCCAGGCAGATGACGGCAACTGTAAGTTCCCAGCAGGTCGAGGAGACACAAGGCACCTGCAGCGTGGCAGCCACACGGCTACTGGCCCCATTTTCCGGCAATAGCCTCCAGGCAGCGGGGGCAGGGGGTAAGGGCAGACTCGGCGGTATACTTCCTGCAACGCGGGCAGCGTTCTTTGGTGCTCGGCTGAATTATGACTTTATATGCCTCTTCCTCACAGATGTCACCGCCTGGAAAATGACAGGTTAAATCTAATATAATCTGCATCAAAGTGATGAATGCGCAGATACATTCTCTAAGGGTGGCATGCTCCTACCTTCTAGGTTGATGAGGAAGGACCCTTTAAGGACTGTGGCATCGGCAGCTAGATCCACTGGGACCTCGGTCAGCAGACTGGTCTGAGATGCCATCAGCAACTCGTTCAGCTGAGACGTGCTCGATGTCTCCTCCACCTGCAGAGTCTGAGATACAGAAACTAGAGGTTCATGATGGCAGGCTTCAGTAAGGAACGGACTCCACCATAAACGTGTTAGTCCCATGTGACAGGTGGCCGTCAAAAACATCTAGCGCCGCTTATCTTAGGAGAAGTAAAGGGATTAGACAGGAACAAGCACAATCTATGTCTCCCTGATGTCAGGGGATGGTCCATAAAGCACCATACACACAAAATAAACACTACACCTCTCAGCATGCTCTGACAATCTTACAGTGGCAGTGCATGCTAGGTGTTGTAGTACTTACATGATGAAACACTGATGCAGTTGGACTCTTACCTCCATTAGCTCAAACAGCAGGCCGGGCTCAATGACGACGCTGAGCTCGTACTCCACTGTGTTCTTGCCGGGTATTGCCCCAAGGAAAAGATCCCTCATGGAACAAGCGGCCTCCACGGCTTCCACCAAGCCCGGCTTCTTCCACACAGAATTCGGCACATACCACCCGGTTCGGAAAACACTGTCACCATCTAAACAGACAAACAAAATTTGATGCAATTTCTATTGGTCTGAAATGTGTGGAAATAGAAAGATTTTTTCAATCTAAACTGGTTGAAAACTCAGACTCTCTGTGCTCTGTGATTAGTTTCTTTAATAATCTTTACCTCAGTTGTAGCTCCTGCTTTCTACTGCATAATAATCTGTCTGCCTGCACCCACCACTAGAGGGAGCTGAGGAGCTTACTGCATACAGCTTATAACACAGTATGCAGTAAGCTCCCTCTAGTGGTGGCTGCAGGCAGAGAGTATTGTGTTACCGCCAGTATGCAGTAAGCTCCCTCTAGTGGTGGCTGCAGGCAGACAGCATGGGATGTGTTACCACTAGTATGCAGTAAGCTCCCTCTAGTGGTGGCTGCAGGCAGAGCGTATTGTGTTACCGCCAGTATGCAGTAAGCTCCCTCTAGTGGTGGCTGCAGGCAGACAGCATGGTATGTGTTACCGCAAGTATGCAGTAAGCTCCCTCTAGTGGTGGCTGCAGGCAGACAGCATGGTATGTGTTACCGCAAGTATGCAGTAAGCGCCCTCTAGTGGTGGCTGCAGGCAGACAGCATGATATGTGTTACCGCAAGTATGCAGTAAGCGCCCTCTAGTGGTGGCTGCAGGCAGACAGCATGATATGTGTTACCGCAAGTATGCAGTAAGCGCCCTCTAGTGGTGGCTGCAGGCAGAGCGTATTGTGTTACCGCAAGTATGCAGTAAGCGCCCTCTAGTGGTGGCTGCAGGCAGACAGCATGATATGTGTTACCGCAAGTATGCAGTAAGCGCCCTCTAGTGGTGGCTGCAGGCAGAGCGTATTGTGTTACCGCAAGTATGCAGTAAGCGCCCTCTAGTGGTGGCTGCAGGCAGAGCGTATTGTGTTACCGCAAGTATGCAGTAAGCGCCCTCTAGTGGTGGCTGCAGGCAGACAGCATGGTATGTGTTACCGCCAGTATGCAGTAAGCGCCCTCTAGTGGTGGCTGCAGGCAGAGCGTATTGTGTTACCGCCAGTATGCAGTAAGCGCCCTCTAGTGCTGGCATGGTATGTGATACCGCTATGTCTATCAGGAGCTCTGTATCAGAAAATTGGATCTATGACCACTACAGATTATTAAAGAATTAATAAGTAAACATTTGACCTAATAATGAGTGTTAAAAGATGAACATTCACTTTAAAAGGCTTTTATAGGTTAGAAGGTTTTAGAGGTTCCTTTCAGAAGCAGCACCACACCTGTCCACAGGTTGTGTGTGGTACTACAGCTCAGTCCCATTTACTTCAATAATGATGAGCTAGAAGATAACATGCAACCCATGCGCAGCTGCGGGGCTGTTTCTGGAAGGTTGCAGACATTTCAAATCCTGTACAACCCCTTGAACAATCTTCATTAATCAGAAGATCCCCCCCTTTCCTTTAAGTATCACTTTCTATACCTTTTCTATATGGCAGGTGCTGGAATATTTCTTCAGCCAGGTGTGGAAGAATTGGTGCGAAAGAGCGAACCACTATGTCCAAGGCCTCCGCCAACGCCGTCTGACACGAGCGACGCTTGGGGTCTCTCTCTTCTTCACAGTACAGCCTGCAGGCGGCACAGTTATATAGAGGGAGGATTAACAGCGCCATCTAGTGTTGGACATCAGGAAGGTGAATGGACAGACACAGACTTACCGATCTTTGATTATACTGAAGTAGAAGCTGGACAGGTCTCTGGTGACCAGGGCTTCCAGCAGACGAGTGACCTTTCCAAACTCATAATTCCTGTAGGCCTCAGTTACCTAGAAAAATAGCTCTAAATGCTCTGACTGCAAAACTGTCCACATATCATCATCATCAGAGAGTTCAAAGCAACTCAAATAATATTACTTTTTTGGCCAGAAACTCAACATAACTGGTAAAAACTTCTTAGTCACTGAACAAGCGTCTGTCAGCATGATCAACCCTATTAAACCAATTATACTGCCTGGTAGGGTTGCTACTCCAGATTTTTTTTTGCATGTACCGCTGTGGAGAGATCATTACTTTTATATTTATACTAATTAGGTAGATGGAGCACCGGGGGTCTGGATGTAGCGCTAGGAGCACCCTGGCGCTCAGTGCACTTCCCCTCCCTCTTGATTGGCAAGGCATGATATCCGGTCTCGTCCAGTTTTCGGACACCTGCCGAGCAGCGCAGATTCACAGTCCTCAGATGCCTACGTCATTCCAACCGGAAGCGTTCCTCCTCTGTCTCTGAAGCCCACGGCGCCTCCACTTCTTGGCGAAATGACGCCATCGCCGCCTGAGCACCGTGAATCTGCGTTGCTCACCATGTGTGGAGCTGTTTTTATAAGAATGCAGCCATGTTTTTCTTTACTGTAACAGTATGTACAGACTGCACAACGTACAGGGCACTTACAAACATCTCATCACCTATTTTGATAAGAGTGCCCCTTTAATATCAAATACGTGGCAGGAGGCAGAGACTTTACCCCGCTATAATCTTTTATGGCATATCGACTAAGTGAAAAAAAAAGTGATTACTGGGGGTCCAACCTCTAAGACCACGAGCAATCAGGACAATAGGGACGTCTGATCTCTGCTGCAGCACCTGCCCTCTGCTTACCTTGCTGGCATAGTCCTGAAGAAGATGGAGCATATACTGGTCTATGATATACATCTCAGGTCCAGGGATGGAGTCAGTCTCAGGGTTGAATCCGGACAGGTTACCCAGCATAAATCGCACTGTGTTCCGCACCTGCAGGATGATAGAGTCAGGTTAGGAAATGACCAGCTGCACCAGCACTGCTCTGTATGAACTATGGAAACCATAACCTACAAAGTATAAAATAAAATGCAGAAAATCCAGAATACTTTGCCTACAAAATATGAAGAAGACAATCACCATAGCAGAACATGGTGAATCTTCAGCGCCCCTGTCATCACTGCCTCCCCTATAGCGTAGAGATGAACCCTGACTTCATACACCCTGCTACACAATTCTGAGTTATTAGAGGGGTGGGGGTCCTCTGTTCAGAAGCCTCATCTCATGTCCAGAGCAGAGAGCACATACAAAGAACATCTCTCACTCTGGAGGACCTGTCCTGCATTAGGGGATATTCACACGACCGGATACGTTTTGTGGTCCATCTACATCCCGCACTTTCCACGGGCCCCATTGAAAAAAAAAAAAAGGCCTAAACGGACAAGAATAAGACATGTTCTGTAATATGCGGCTCGGCAGCATGGATGCAGAGAGGACACGGATAATATCCCTGTCCGAATCTCTTGTGGCTCCAGAGATTAACGGGTCCGCATGCAATCCGCAAAAAAAAAATTAAAAATTTTGATCGGCCCAAAATACGGTTGTGTGAATGCACCCATTTAAAGACAATCCACTGATATCAATGGGCACCATGTAATCCCTAATTTGCCCTGTGGTGGCGCTGTAATAAAACGGAACACTTACTTCCCTGCAGATTACAGCGAATCGCTGAGGATTCCCGCAGGACACTCTGTGATCTGTTTATGGTCAAGTGACCCTTCTAACGAGTAGAGATTTTTAGAAGCGGAGAGCCCCTTTAATGGTGATGTGTGTGCGTCTCTACCATGTTCAACCTTTGTAACTCCCGCAAAAATGTTTATTCTCTGACCTGTTAAGGTCCTTTTACACGGGCCGATTATCGGCCGAAAAATCGTTCCTAGGAACGCTAGTGCCGATAATCGGCCCGTGTAAAAGTGGCCCTAATCAGCCGACGAACGAGCAAAACGCTCGTTCGTCGGCTGATTGGATCTTTTGTAGAAACCAAAAGATCCAATCTGTCGGGCGCACATCGCCCTGTGTAAACAGGCGATGTGCGCCTGACAGCATGGAGCTTCCCGGCCGCACGAGCGATACAGCGATCACTCGTGCGGCCCGGCGCTCGATTCGTCGGGCCGTGTAAAGGATCCCTGCCCGAGCGCCGATATCGCTGATCGGCGCTCGGGCAGGGAGAATAATCGGCCCGTCTAAAAGGGCCTTTAGAAAGGTGCATGATATAATCTGTAGTGAATGTAATCTTCTTATCAGTGACTGTTTCTGTGAGTAAAAACCTCTCTTCTTATTGTAGCTGGGTCATGTGACCAACTCCCTGACCTCCAACTGACCCAGGACAGGAATCCAGTAACTGCTCTATTCATTTCTATGGGAGCCTCACTTTCAGTCTCATAGGAATACATAGAGAATTAGACTTCCTGTCCACATATAAGTCTATGTGTGAGTTGGTGGGTCTAATTCCTAGTCACATGACACAGATAAGAAACTTCAGGATGATAGAAGTCAAAAATTCAGACACTGGTAAGAAAATGACCTTCACTACAGATTATATCATGTACATTTCTAGCAGGACATGGAATAAAATTTTTGTCGGGAGTTCTTCTTTAAGTGTCTGGCCAGAGTTACACTAAGACTGACTGCACACAATAGATGGATGTCGGCTGAACCGCCGCTCGGCAGAACATTTATTATGTAGGGAGGACTTCCGTCTCTTCCCCAAATGGCAGATGTCAGGGGAGATAAAGATCAGTCAGTTTGCTTTCAACATGCCCCATCCTTAGGTCTGATGCCTGGCAACGCCAAAATGAGCACAAGGAAGGGGCCACGTTGATTTACTGGTAACACAGGCACAGTACGGTACGTATGAACGTGGCTGTGCTTGGCACCAGAGCTCAGTCCCATTCGCGTCAATCCTGTATCATTGTGCTGATCAGTAGGGATCATGGAGATCAGACCCGTACTGAACATTGAGGAAGTCCAGATATAATGGTATGTAACCTGGTATATGATAACATGACAAGCCTTCACCTTGGGATATGGTAATATAAAAGATAAGTTTTATTATCCGATGGCTTATCTACAACCAGCGGTGATCACTGCCCTACTGAACCCTCCGCGCCCTGACTGTGATTGACCTGCGGCTTCTCCAGCTAATCCAGTGCTGCCCTCCACCGCAGTCATCTCATCAGGTTGTGGACAGATCTGATGGTGGTTCTTCATCTCTGTAGTACATAACACACTTATTCTGTTCTCCTACACACATACTACCACTAGGGGGCGATCTATATGCAGCTGTAAATGGCTTGGGTAGAAATCCTCACTAGGTTGGGGCGTTACCTTATTGATGTCCTCCCGTGCTGAGTTCAGGACTGTCGGACCGATCATTACTTCTGTGAACACATTGGATTCAGCTACCCACCAACGCAGGACGTCTGCTCCATAGGCCGGCTCCTTTACTTTGTCCTAGATAACAAAAAGTAAAATAAATGTTTTCACAATAGGTGAAGTAAAATTCCTGCATTTTATAGTCTGGTTCTATCACAACTATAAAATAATCTAGAAATGATATTAAAAGGGTTTTTCCAAAATATTTTTTACTGATGATCATCTGGATAGGTCATCAGTATCTGATCATGAGGGTCCGACACCGGGACCCCCGCCAATCAGCTGTTTGAGTAGGCATCGGCGCTTGCAGTATCGCCACGGCCTTCTAGCAACTTGTCCTAGGCCATGTGATATCAGGGTCATGGGTCAAGTGGCCTTGGAGCAGCTCATAGAAGTGAATGGGGCTGAGCTGCAATACCAAGCACTGCCACTATACCATGTACGGCGCTGTGCTTGGTGAGCTGAGAGAAGGCCGCGAGCACTGACGCCTTCACAAACAGGCGCCAGACCCCCACCGATCAGTAAAAATCTCTCGGAAAACCCTGAACTCTGCTCACTGGTTGGTCCTTTTGACCTTCTTAGTAATAATCATAATTTCCATACTGCTTTAGAATTTTCCTGAGTAGATCTAAGGAGTTTGTTTTTGGGATTTACATACTGATATCATATCCACAGGAGAGGTCACCAATATCACCGTGGCCTCTTCACAACTGATCTGGTACGTATGACCTCTCCTGAGAACGGATCATCTATATTTAAACTCCCAAAAACCCCTTTAAAGGAGGATTCTATTTTACCTACATGAAATGTTGGCCACCTTTGTGGATATGCTGCCGCATGATGACCCCTGTATTCTGATGATAACACAACAGACACCGATTGTAAAATTAGCCACCAATGTTTGACTCCTGGAAAATCCCTCTAAATAAAATTTCCACCTGTTTACCTGCAGCAACCACTAGAGGGAGCGCACTGCATACTGTTTTATTATTGAGTACATTGTGTAATCAGTATGCAGTCCGGCTCCCTCTAGTGGTGGCTGCGGGTAGGCAGAATTTTATAATTTAAAGGGGTTTCCTGAGATTTTTTTTATACTGATGACCTATCTTCTTGACAGGTCATCAGTATCTGATTGGTGGGGGTCCAACACCCAGGACCCCCGTTCGATGAGCTGTTTGAAAAGGCTATGGCACTCCTGTGGCCTTCTCTCTACTTTTCCTAGGCCAGCGACGTCACATTCATTTGTCAAGTGGTCTAGGAGTAGCTCAGCCCCATTCAAGTGAATGGCTGAGCTGTGATACCAAGCACAGCCACTATATAACGTACAGCGCTGTGCTTGGCGAGCTGATCGGCAGGGGTCTCAGATACTGATAGGTCATCAGTATAAAAATCTCAGAATACCCTCTGATCACTATACAGATGTATTGAAAAAAAAATTTGTGCAGAATTTTTCAAAATGAAGGCAATGCTACCTGGACAACATGCACATATCCTTCGGGGACATAAAACCATCTATATCTCGACTAATATCCTGGTTTTATATCCATAAACAACCTAAACATTACACAGGTAACATCCACACTCTCTGGCCTGGCTGGCACCCTATGCGTTAACACTCTATTTGGGGTCAAGCAGAACCGTAAAGTAGGCCCCCTACAGGTAGGACTGGGAAGTTTCAGAGAATGTCCTTACTTTTCCACCACTAATAACGACATCGGGGTCCACCACGTTCCCAAGTGATTTAGACATCTTCTCTCCTTTCTCAGATAAGGTGAAGCCATGGACAACCAAGTTCCTGAAAGAAATGTAAAAGCGAGGAGCGTAAATCATCCCGATCCTGGCTGTTTAACCCCTAAAGTTCCACAATCAGTGCTGATCACAGCGCACACAAAGGGAAGGGTTCGTCTTTTCCAAGGCCCTGATCGCCAGGACTGACCAGGAAATCATGACAGCTGTCGGGACAATAAAATGTAAAAAGAGTGTCTCTAAAGGGTAAATGCACATGATCAGGATTACGTGCAGATTTTTGCTGCGGATTTGTGTGCGGAAAATCTGCACCGTACGTCATGTTCATTGTATTTTATGAGAACTTGAAATTCTCATGCACACGATGCAGATTTTTTTCAGCGCGGATTTTGACCTACGGTGAGGATTTTAAAATCTGCAGCATGTCAATTTATTTTGTTTCTCCTGTCCGGATTTTCTCCTTTAACTTCAATGGGAACAGTAAAATCCGCACCAAATCCGCACCAATTGATGCAGACTGACCGCGCGGATTTCCCTCCGAACACCTGCAGATTTCAGTGCGGATTGTCCGCACATAAATCCTGAACGTGTGCATTTATCCTTAGGCCTCTTTCACCCTAGCGGCAGCACGGATCCGGCACCTAAAGGGTGCCAACGGATCCGTGCTGCTGCTGATACATGTGTGGAGCCGGAGCAGCGCTCTGGCCCCACACATGTTGACACAGACATTAGGACAGAAATACATACAAACATACAGACATACATATACATACATACTTACATACTCCAGGCAGGGACGCCGGCAGCACGTCTTCACGCGCCTCCTGCGCGCAGTGATGACGATTCCCCACAGCGCCCTCTGCTGGGCGCAGTGGGGAAATGTCATAGCTGCGCGCAGGAGGCGCGTGAAGACGTGCTGCCGGCGTCCCTGCCTGGAGTATGTAAGTATGTATGTGTTTGTGTGCATGTATGTATTTCTGTGTAGCCGGATCCGGAATGACCCCCCATTGCAAGTCAATGGAGGACAGATCCGGATTACTGGTGTGTCACACCAGACGGATCCGCCCCCATTGACTTGCATTGGGGGTCATTCCGGATCCGTCTTGGTGCGGATGCCTGGACCGGAGAGAAAACCGCAGCATGTTGCGGTTTGCTCTCCGGTCTGAAGACGGAACGGAATGCTTTCAGGAGCCTCCGTTGTCTTCAGTTCAGTTTTGTCCCCATTGACAATGAATGGGGACAAAACTGAAGCGTTTTTTTCCGGTATTGAGCCCCTATGACGGAGCTCAATACCGGAATTTAAAAACGCTAGTGTGAAAGTAGTCTTAGGGTTTGCTTTAAAGGGAATGTTTCATCAGAAAATGGCCCATTGTTTGTTTGTTTTTTTACAATTTTTGGTGAGTTTTTATTTTTCTATATCACTATATGTAAAAAAAATGCATATAACCCTGCAATTTTCACCCTGACCTAGTTTTTATCATTATCACCACAGGCAGAATTACAACGACAAGTAACACCTCTATGTAGATAACACAGGATCCACCATTAATAATAGGTGATATCGCAGCTTATCTGCTCCCTCCTGACCTCTGCACAGATCACAGATCATGCCTGGAAAATTCTCTCATAGAAGTCAAGAGAGTCCCCTCCTGTCTATTGTGTCTATGGCCCATGCAGCTGTTCTCAAAAGACAGGAAGTCTTAACATATTTTAGGGCTAGTGGCCAGTGTGAAGGAACATATACTATTTTATTCACTATAGATAGAGACATGGAAAAACTAAAAAAGAAAAAAAAATTAAGAAAAAATCTAAAAAAATATATATATTTAACATAAAAACGAGCAGAGGCCCCCTTCCCCTTTTAGGTTATGATTGTATTTCACGCATATTGGGCTAAAAATCATTTTTAAATTGGCGTTTATTAAAAGCAGTTTTTGTGATACATGTGGTTACAAATCAGTCTATTCCGCCTCAGTTCTGTCAGCTGACAGCTCATGTGAGCCCTTAAGTCTGATCTCCTGACCTCTAAACTCTATCAAAACAGATGGAACTCAGGAGGGACAGTTTGCAAATAGACTGATTTTTAACCAGATGTATCACAAAAACTGCTGATTTTTTTTTTTAAATAAACACAAATTAAAAAAATGATTTTTAGCCCAAAATAACTAAAATGCCCCAAAGGTGTCCATAACCTTTAAAATAAAAAATCCACAGTAACGGTAAATTCCGCTTTGGTAAATGTGGGTGACATCCCGCATGAGCTGCCATTCAGCTTTCCCAGTCTCCTGAATGGCAGATTGTGCTCTCTAGCAGCAATACATCCCCGGTCCTCATACTACGGCGTAACCACACAGACGTACCTTTTTGGGTCTTCGGGAAATCTAGGTGACAATGTGTACATATGTAAGTCAGAAGGAAGGGTGGAGCCTATCTGTATACTTTTCCCAGGGGCACACGGCCTTTAAAGGGGTTGTCCCACAAAAATATTCTACAGTTTTCTAACCAGCACCTGGATCTGAATACTTTTGTAATTGCATGTCATTAAAAATGTATTATGGCTATTGAGTTCAACAAGATCTATCTGTATAGCGCCACCTGCTGTTTGCTCTTTTTCTAATTTCTCTGTCCTGCTCAGAGATGGAAGCACATGCTCAGTTCCATCCTTTAACTGCAGCAGAAAGGACACACCCCCCTGAGCTGCCAGCTTGAAATTAATCTAGCAGAGCAATTGTAGTAATGAATGTGGAGATCTCTGGTTCCATGTGAGGTCCAGGGCTGGTTCTAGCTTTGTTAGAAAGAGATTGTCATGTACGACATGGAAGAACCCTAGATGGGTCTCCACAAGTAGAACCAGTACCTTGTACGGGTGCCCAGTAACCTGGATCCATGCGCCTCATGTTTGCTCCCACTTTACACTAGGGTATTAGTCACGCTCTTATCTGTTCCTGGCGTTTCCAGCTGAACGGCTTTTATGGGTGAAGTGATTTTGATCCTTCATGTCTGGCATGTAGGTAATAATCAGCATAATTACTGCGCCCCGATATAAACACTCAACCACCGACCAAAGAGTAAAGGTCGGGCGGCAGGAATACAGATTAGTAAAGAGCTGATAGCTGCTACGTGAGGACGAAATGAAAGAGAACCTATGGTTTATATACAGCAGAGGGGATGTACAAGGGTCTGTTCACACTGCTGTGTGGTCCCACCATGTACACCTCAGGGGTCTGTCGCTCTATAGGCTCCAGAGAGGTATCATTTATTTTATAAGATGGTGTGATCTGAAAACAGGCCAGACACATTAGATCAAAGGCGACCTCCATGTCTGGTGGCATCTAAGACTGTGAAGGACACGCTCCCGGGCTGGAGTTTGCGCTGTTTTGATTTGTGGATAGAAAGTTTGGTAATGAAGTTTATTTTACTGACAAACAGGAAGTGCGGCCATATTGGCTGTAACCTTCCTTCCAATATGGCTGCACTTCCTGCTCTCACTTTTGCAAAAATGGCTGCCGCAACAAAGAGAGAAGTTTCTGAAATGGACAGACACAGAATCAACAGATAGACTTGGAGCTTACGTTGTTTTGGGTGGAGGGGACCTGCTCCCTGGGACTTACTTGTAAGGAGCTTTGTTCCTGGCGGCCACGCTGGTGAGTAGCGAAGACTGGAACCATCCCCCGAGCTGGTCCTTCCCCTCCATGTACACGTCGGCTCGCTGCTCTGCGTCTATATGAAACAGAAGGACAATATGGGGTATTAACCTCCGCACAGAAATTGCAGCGCCCCCTACAGACCACCTCAACATTCTCTTGTCATTCAGCTTTCTCATAGTCTTCAATGGCAAATCCCCCTAGATACAAAGGGATACGTTCCCTGCCCCCCCCATTGGTAGAAGCGCCCCCTGACTGCAGCAAGTGAAGAGTTGTGTGAGTCTGGAGAACTCTACCCCCCAACAGTATGCAGCAGCCCTGGACTCACCGATTGACAGCACATACATAACTTTTCATACTACTTTAAAGGGGAAACTGACCAGCACAATCCCCTGCAGTAAAGAACAGATCATTACTTACCCAGCGGATCATTCTCCGTTCCCCCGGCAGGGCTCTGTTTACCTGGCCACAGCAGTGATGTCATGTCAACAACACGTGACCACTGCAGCTAGAGCTGGGCGATATGGCCAAAAAAAAAATCTCGATTTTTTAAAAATTTTGGACAATTCACAATTTAAATCTCGATTTTCTTATGTTAGTAAAAATATAAAAAAAAAATAAAAAAAGCCTACTATACCCCCATCAGACCCCAGATCAGCCCACTGTGCCCCAATCAGACCCCAGATCAGCCCACTGTGGCCCCATCAGACCCCAGATCAGCCCACTGTGCCCCCATCAGACGCCAGATCAGCCCAGTGTGCCCCCATCTGACCTCAGATCAGCCCACTGTGCCCCCATCAGACCTCAGATCAGCCCACTGTGCCCCCATCTGACGCCAGATCAGCCCACTGTGCCCCCAACAGACCTCAGATCAGCCCACTGTGCCCCCATCTGACCTCAGATCAGCCCACTGTGCCCCCATCTGACCTCAGATCAGCCCACTGTGCCCCCATCAGACCTCAGATCAGCCCAGTATGCCCCCATCAGACCTCAGATTAGCCCACTGTGCCCCTTCAGACCTCAGAGCAGCCCAAAGTAGCCCCCTCCAGACCTCAGAGCAGCCCAAAGTGCCCCCTCCAGACTTCAGAGCAGCCCAAAGTGCCCCCTCCAGACCCCACATCAGCCCAGTGTGCCCCCATCAGACCTCAGATCAGCCCAGTATGCCCCCATCAGACCTCAGATCAGCCCAGTATGCCCCCATCAGACCTCAGATCAGCCCAGTATGCCCCCATCAGACCTCAGATCAGCCCAGTATGCCCCCATCAGACCCCACATCAGCCCAGAGTGTCCCCATCAGACCTCAGATCAGCCCACTGTGGCCCCATCAGACCTCAGATCAGCCCAGTATGCCCCCATCAGACCTCAGATCAGCCCAGTATGCCCCCATCAGACCTCAGATCAGCCCAGTATGCCCCCATCAGACCTCAGATCAGCCCAGTATGCCCCCATCAGACCCCACATCAGCCCAGAGTGTCCCCATCAGACCTCAGATCAGCCCACTGTGGCCCCATCAGACCTCAGATCAGCCCAGTATGCCCCCATCAGACCCCACATCAGCCCACTGTGCCCCTTCAGACCTCAGAGCAGCCACTATCATAATAATAAAAAAAAATATCTCAACTGTCCTGCAGCGTCAGGTCAGAGTGCGCGCACTACGTCCTGACGCTGTACGCGGTCAGGACAGTGCAGTGCAGCCCCGGAAAAGAAGAGGAGCGCCGGACACCGGAGCGGAGCCGCGGCGCAGGACAGGTGAGATATTTTTTTTATTTTATATGTTGGGCGCCATTTTAGGAAAATCGAATTCACGATTTTCCTAAAAAATAAAATCGTGAGGCTTGCAATGGGCGAATTAATCGAATTAATTCGATTAATCGCCCAGCCCTAACTGCAGCCAATCGCTGGTCTCTTTGGGGCACTGCTGAGGCCAATGATTGGCTGCAGCAGTCACATGTTATCGACATGACGTCACCGGGTAAGTAGCGATCTATTCTTTACTGCATCACATTGGTCGTTTGGTTTCTCCCTGACACTGGACAACCCCTTTAAAAGGGTTTTCTGAGATTTTTTTTGATGACCTATCCTCTGGATAGTATCAGTATCTGATCGGTGGGGGTCTGACACCTGTGAGCGCCGTAGCCTTCTTGATCGCCAAGCACAGCGCCGTATATTGTATAGTGGTTGTGCTTGGTATTGCAGCTCAGCCCCGTTCACTTCTATAGGGCTGAGATGCTCCTAGACCACGTGAACGATGAACGTGTCATGTCTGGCCTAGGAAAAGCTGAGAGGTCGCGGCACTCACAGCTCACAGGAGAGATGGAGTCTTCTCAAACAGCTGATCTGCGGGGGTCCCGGGTGTCAGACCACCACCGATCAGATACCGAGGACCTATTTTAGGACAGGTCATCAGTAAAAAAAAAAAAAAAAGTTGGAAAACCTCTTAAAGACACTATAAGGGAACCCCAAGGACCCCATTATAGTCAGCACTGCCATTTTCTTTGGTTTTTCTGTTCCTAGTATGGAGCAGAAAACAATGACAATGATGTGAACCCAACCTAAAGTTCTGGACATGTTGTAGTGGTGGGAGTCCCAGCACTGCCAACAGAAGGATATGCTGGGACATGTGGTTCGGCATAGATCTGCAGGACAAGATCTGATGTGTAATCTGAAGCTGCTGTTTGCTTTATATCAGTGCTCAGCGGACATGTCAGCAGATACGGGCGTCGTAAACCACCAATTACCCTGTTAAAAATTAAGCAAACATAACCCATGTGTACTTAGAATCCGATCTGCAGGGACGAGGTTTACAGCCATTAAGGTTCCTACCTAATAATATCCGGAGCTGGCAATGATACAGACACCGGTCGTACAGATCCCAAGATGGAGGCTGCAGAGTGCTCTCACTTGTCTGTTTCCATAACTTCCATTCATTTCAATAGGGAGACACCATCTAATCTCCTATGGAGAACGGGACTAAGACTGGATGGTGGAAGGATGGGCCATCAATATAAGACCGGCGGGGGTCCAACTCATGGCACCAGTAAAGGGGTATTCCTAAGACAGTGATGGCTAACCTCCAGCACTCCAGCTGTGGTTAAACTACGACTCCCAGCGTGCTCCATTCATTTCTATGGAGTTCTGAGAACAGCCAAGCAAGGGGGCATCTTGGGAGTTGTAGTTTTACCACAGCCGTAGTGCCGGAGGTTAGCCATCACAGTCCTAGGATATGCCATTAATACCTCTGGGTCCTCCTTTGTCTATAATAGCGGCCACCCTCCATTCACTTCTATGGGAGCCCCGAAAATAGCCAAGCGCTGGCTCAGCTACTTCTGGAGGTCCCATTGAGGTGAATGGAGAGGTGGCTGCGCAGGCACAGTGCGTTCTACATTCACTTCTACACTCGCTCGGCTATTATCGGAACTCCCATAGAAGTGCATGGAGAGCATGCTTTGCATGCGCAGTGTGATCTCCTTCACTTTGAGGGCCCCATTCTGGACATAGGAACAGATCCCAGAGGTGGGACCCACACCCATCTGACTTCAGTGGTATATTCTAGCAATATGCCACAACCCCTTTGACCATCAGTAGACTATAGGGCTGTGGTCGCTGGACTAGGACTGAGGTGCAGCTCTCTGCAGTACCAGGTGCAACCACTAGAAGAAGTATGGAGCTATGCCAGGGAAATAATGAGGGCGACTTGGCACTTGTCAGAGCAGCCAGGCACATCAATCAGCTGACTGGTGGTTGTTCTGGGTAATGGACACCCCCCAATCTAATATTGATGGCAGGTCTAAGGGTGAACCAGCAATATCAAAGTCCAAGAAACCCAGTTAACCCTGAACACCCAGGCACTAATAAATCGCATTCACACCTATAATAGATGCGTCTATGGTGTCAAAACAGACCTCCATTTAGTTTTTACTCCATATTCAGCGCATGCGCCTGATGCACTTGCTGAAGAAATCCACAGGCCCTGTACGCTTAGCACCCACCAAAAACTGTAGGCCTGCATGGATGGGAATACCTTTTTTTTTACATGGATAGGAAAGAGTAAAAGCAAGATGTGAACATGGCCTAATATGCAGTTAAACTGATACAGATGAATGGCAGGGGTCTCCATCCAGCGGTCCTCAAGCTGCTGCAAAGATACAACTCCCATCAGGCCCTGAAAGCGAGAGAGAGAGAGACCACTGCCAAACGTGGAAATGCCACTGATCTATATTGGTGCATGATGGGAGCTGCAGTTTTGCAAGTGCCCTAGTGGGAAACAACTGCTGTAAGGTGCCACACGAGCGCTGCTGAGAAATCTATAGATACGTAAAGCCGGGGAGCACATACCTTCCAAAACGTGGGCCCATGAGGTTCCACTGTCAAACCAGATGTCCAAGACGTCTCGGCCCGGCTCAAAATCAAGCGAATTGGCAGTGCTGCCAGCCTGGCAAACACAGGAAGAAACAGAAGAAACACTGAGTATGAGTAACATTCATAAGATTTATATAACAGGGACCCAAAGTCCCCCATTACTATTTTTTATGATGGGCAAAAAGTCAGAGAAGGCTGATAGGTCTGATGCGTCTCCACTGAAGTCTATGAAGAGTGACAGACATAGGCGAGTCAGAAAAGTGACTTAAGGAGGGTCTTTTGGGATACCTGAGCCTTGGGGGTCTAATCACTTGGACCTTTGGCAACCCAAACAACAAAGGGACCGCAGTGGGCCTGTGTGCTTTATTCTGCAGCTCATTCCTATTCGCTTTAAGGCTTGGACTACACTGTGGGGGTAATTGATCAAACTGGTGTAAAGTAGAACTGCCTTAGTTGCCCATAGCAACCAATCAGATTCCACCTTTCATATTCCAAAGGAGCTGTCCAAAATGAAAGGTGGAATCTGATTGGTTGCTATGGGCAACTAAGGCAGTTCTACTTTACACCAGTTTGATCAATTACCCCCTGTAACTTTTTGTAGTGATACTGATTAATTTTAATTATTAAAGGGGTATTCCCATCATAAACAACGGGGGCATATTGCTAGGATATACTCCCATTGTCTGATAGGTGCGGGTCCCAGAGGTGCTACAATGAGAACGGAGCGGGGAGCGCTGTGCCTGGAGCACACCGGGTTTCCTGGGGTCCGGCCACCGCCAGGCGCAGCTTTCCTGCTGCTCCCATAGAAATGAATAGAAGCGCACCGCGCATGCGCAGCCATCGCTCCCATTCATTTCTATGGAGCTGACGGTAATAGCTGAGCCAGCGCTCGTCTATTTTCGGCGGCCCCATAGAAATGAATGGAGGGTGGCGGCACATGCGCATGCTTCCTCCCTCAACTTTACCCGCTCCATTCTCGATACAGGTGCGGGTCCCAGCACACCTATCAGACAATGGGGGCAGATCCTAGCGATATGCCCCCATTGTCTATGATGGGACAAACCCTTTAAGTGACAGCTGCAGTCCACAAGATTGCATTAATTGGGACTCACCTTCAGTTCAACAGTTAAAGTCAATCAGTCGCGCTACAAAAAGTCTTCGTGTAACCCTAGCCTAAGGCCCCATGCACACAACTGCATTTTTGGTTCAGATTTTTTGTGGATCGGATGCGGACCCATTAATTTAAGCTGGGATGCAAAAAATTGCAGACAGCGCACCGTGTGCTGCCCGTATTTATATGTCCTGTCCCTCCAAAAAAATAGAACCTCTTAGTCTTGCCCATTTGTCGGAAAAGGATAGCCATTTTTAACACAGGGCGAGACGTGCAGAATGGCGAAATGCGGAGGGCACATGAAGGCATCTGTGCTTTGCAGATCCGCAATATGTGGGCCGCAAAACATATACGCTTGTGTGCATGAGGCCAAATGGGAATACCAGCAGGGACAGGTGGTGCCTGGATGATGTACATACCTTCTGAAGCACGGACGCAGGAAGCAGCTCTTCTACGGGATGCGTCCACCACACGTCGCTGCCGTGCTGTTCCACCAGTTTGATGACATGACCAACAGTGTGCCTGTGGGGAGAGACTGGGAATGTTAGACAGCAGCTATATACATGTATACTGCAGTGCGGCCAGGAGGATGGTAATGTAAGTGACATCTGAAC
Organism: Rhinella marina; assembly: GCA_900303285.1. Classification (NCBI taxonomy): domain Eukaryota; kingdom Metazoa; phylum Chordata; class Amphibia; order Anura; family Bufonidae; genus Rhinella; species Rhinella marina. Next base: position 173,448 of record ONZH01016968.1, on the reverse strand, counting down.
AGCATTCAGAGACGCTGGCGTCAGTTACATCGACGACGTCCCTCCCGACAGCTCCACCATTATAATGGGTCATGCAAGCACGCTATAATATACTACAGCACACCTAGTACGGGGGCAGTCATGGATGCAGAATGCCATAGTAACCATAATCATGTTTTTCCTGTAGTATCAAACACTCTCCAAACCTGGCAAGACCTAAAATTCATCCTGATCCTCCTTGTTCATGCAGGCGGGGCGGAATCAACCTCTCTCCATAGACCGAATTAAGCTGGACATAAACATTAGAAGAAAATTGCTTTCGGTGGGACAGACCCACCATGTGTATGGGGGGTCTCCAAACAGTATTCCGATGTTGGGGAAAAGACGGGTCAGGCATGTCGAAATTCAATACATCTGATCCTTTTGTTCTCCCGGGTGATAAGCTGCCGCCAGAAGCGTCTGGTACGAGCTTATTATACTATCCCTACTGAGAATACAAGTACCCTCGCTGGGCAAAGCCCAGTATGAGTATGTGCGTGTCACGGGGGTCAGAAAGAATAGCTGTTGGCAAACCTGAGCATGCATGTATGTATGTGAGGGGTTAGAAGGAAAAGCTCTTGGTTTGGCTGACAGCTATCTATGGTGTATAGGCACATTTAGGCCATAATGACATCAGAGAATAGGGGTCCCTCTCTTGACCCCCCCCTTCTATATTAGCCTTAGCCACCACATAAGAACCATTTAGGGGGAAATGGGAACCCTTAGGGTCCTCTTGCCAGGCCTGATATGGGGTCAAACTGAGCACCAATATAACAAGTCGATTGGTGCTCATTTACAAGGCCTTTACGGAGGCCGAGGCAAACTGCATGGAGGAGGAGTGACTGTAAGGACGGTGGTTTGTCTCCCATACACTTTGCATACTGTCAGCGGCAGTGGCGGGGGCTGATGGTCCCAATCATTGTGTAATGGGGCTGCTAGACGCTGGGCTTGGTGTGGTTATGTATGCATTTCTTCTATGCCCTCTGGGGATGCCTGCAGGGTGACTGATCCTGTTCATGGTGACCCTTCGCCCCGATTCTCCAGGCTCAGACAGTCATCTGCAGGGGTGTATTCCTCTGCTGTTTGCTTTGTGCTATCTGTAGATATTTATGTGTGTGCTCCTTGATCTGTCAAAGGTTCTTGTGTGAATCATAAATATAAACTGAGCGGCCATAAAGGGATTACTTCCTGCAGCGTCTGATCGCTGGTGGGGTCTACTGACGGGACACCGCTGGGGGTTATCAGCTACGACTTTAAAGGGGGTTTTCCAAAGTTGTTTACTGACTGTTATACCTAATATCAACTCTATCTATGGTCGGGATCTGTGGGAGTCAATCTTAAAAAGAGTCTGTCACCACGACGGAGCATTTTAAACAGTTCCCAGTGCACTGTAGTTTTCCTACTCCTATTTCCAAACATACCTTTATGTGCTGTTCCCTCTAACTTTTGCCCACGAAAAAAAAACAGGTTGTAATTAGAGATGAGCGAGCATGCTCGAGTGCCGTTTTCACGTATTTGCGTACGCATTTTAAAATTGGTACGCTAATCATACGCATATTTTAATCTGTACACTAATGCATACGCATTTTAACAATTTGTACGCTATGCATACGCATTTGTGTACATATTAAAACATGCCTATGATTAGCGTACCGATTTTAAAATGCATACGCAAATAGGCGAAAATGGCACTCGAGCATGCTCGCTCATCTCTAGTTGTAATCAATATCCAAATTAGTATAAAAAAGTTCAAGGGCTCTTTTAATAAAATCTCAGAAAACCCCTTTAACTTTCATATAAAAAACAGTGATAGGATATTCTAGTGGAGATAGGATAAGCAGTGTGTTCTAGTGGTGATAGATAATCAGTTCTCACCTCTCCTGTGTTCTCTCCTGTCCTTATACTATACACAGTGATAAGCAGGGTGTAGTAGTGGTGATAGATAATCAGTTCTCACCTCTCCTGTCCTTATACTATATACAGTGATAAGCAGGGTGTTCTAGAGGTGATAGATAATCAGTTCTCACCTCTCCTGTGTTCTCTCCTGTCCTTATACTATAATCAGTGATAAGCAGGGTGTTCTAGAGGTGATAGATAATCAGTTCTCACCTCTCCTGTGTTCTCTCCTGTCCTTATACTATAATCAGTGATAAGCAGGGTGTTCTAGTGGTGATAGATAATCAGTTCTCACCTCTCCTGTGTTCTCTCCTGTCCTTATACTATAATCAGTGATAAGCAGGGTGTTCTAGTGGTGATAGATAATCAGTTCTCACCTCTCCTGTGTTCTCTCCTGTCCTTATACTATACACAGTGATAAGCAGGGTTAGTAGTGTGATAGATAATCAGTTCTCACCTCTCCTGTCCTTATACTATATACAGTGATAAGCAGGGTGTTCTAGAGGTGATAGATAATCAGTTCTCACCTCTCCTGTGTTCTCTCCTGTCCTTATACTATAATCAGTGATAAGCAGGGTGTTCTAGAGGTGATAGATAATCAGTTCTCACCTCTCCTGTGTTCTCTCCTGTCCTTATACTATAATCAGTGATAAGCAGGGTGTTCTAGAGGTGATAGATAATCAGTTCTCACCTCTCCTGTGTTCTTTCCTGTCCTTATACTATAATCAGTGATAAGCAGGGTGTTCTAGAGGTGATAATCAGTTCTCACCTCTCATGTGTTCCTCTCCTGTCCTTATACTATAATCAGTGATAAGCAGGGTGTTCTAGTGGTGATAGATAATCAGTTCTCACCTCTCTTGTCCTTATACCATAATCAGTGATAAGCAGGGTTTTCTAGTGGTGATAGATAATCAGTTCTCACCTCTCCTGTGTTCTCTACTGTCCTTATACTATAATCAGTAATACGCAGGGTGTTCTAGTGGTGATAGATAATCAGTTCTCACCTCTCCTGTGTTCTCTCCTGTCCTTATACTACATACAGTGATAAGCAGGGTGTTCTAGTGGTGATAGATAATCAGTTCTCACCTCTTCTGTGTTCCCCCCTGTCCTTATACTATAATCAGTAATACGCAGGGTGTTTTAGTGGTGATAGATAATCAGTTCTCACCTCTCCTGTGTTCTCTCCTGTCCTTATACTATAATCAGTGATAAGCAGGGTGTCCTAGTGGTGATAGATAATCAGTTCTCACCTCTCCTGTGTTCTCTCCTGTCCTTATACTATAATCAGTGATAAGCAGAGTGTCCTAGTGGTGATAGATAATCAGTTCTCACCTCTCCTGTGTTCCCCTGTCCTTATACTATAATCAGTGATAAGCAGGGTGTTCTAGTAGTAATAGATAATCAGTTCTCACCTCTCCTGTGTTCTCTCCTGTCCTTATACTATAATCATTGATACTTAGGGTGTTCTAGTGATGATAGATAATCAGTTCTCACCTCTCCTGTGTTCTCTCCTGTCCTTATACTATAATCAGTGATAAGCAGGGTGTTCTAGTGGTGATATATAATCCATTCTCACCTCTCCTGTGTTCTCTCCTGTCCTTATACTATAATCAATGATAAGCAGGGTGTTCTAGTGGTGATAATCAGTTCTCCTCTATTCTGTATTCTCCTGTCCTTATACTATATACAGTGATAAGCTGGGTGTTCTAGTGGTGATAGATAATCAGTTCTCACCTCTCCTGTGTTCCCCTGTCCTTATACTATAATCAGTGATAAGCAGGGTGTTCTAGTGGGGATAGATAATCAGTTCTCACCTCTCCTGTGTTCCCCTGTCCTTATACTATAATCAGTGATACGCAGGGTGTTCTAGAGGTGATAGATAATCAGTTCTCCTGTGTTCTCTTTTGTCCTTATACTATAAACAGTGATGATAGAAAATCAGGTCTCACCTCTCCTGTGTTCTCCCTCGTCCTTATACTATAAAGAGTGATACATAGGGTTTTCTAGTGGTAATAGTTCTCACATCTTCTGTCTCCTGTCACTTATACTAGGTATCTTCATGCTGCTCTTAGTTACAATACCTGAAACTGTGTTGCGCATGCTCTGTAGTGACAACCAGAGGAGGAAGTTCACTACTGTGCATTAAACACAACGGGAGATTTACTATTTGCAGCAAAAACTGGCTTGCAACACATTCATTAACTGACACTTTCTGCGACTCGTCGGACAAGAGGGTGTAGCTTTGTAGTAAAGAGGTGTGGCTTAGATGCGACAATAAAATGCCCCCAAAATTTGCAGCATTTTTGAAATAAACAAAAAGAAACAAATAAGTGGTTTACAGTTCGACATGAAGTTAAAAATTTTGCATAACCACTGAGTTATTCAATAAAATCTATCTGTATAGCGCCACCTGCTGTTTGTTCTTTTTCTTATTTCTTTGTCCTGCTCACTGACATGGCCGCACATGCTCAGTTTCATTCTTCAACTCCATATCACAGCGCATAAATAAATACACAGTGTGCATATTCATATAAGGCATATAGTGGCTACATAATTTTATACCAACAAAGCCCACTTACTTTTTGTATTTTGCCATAAACACCTCCATTGGACCCCTGGATTGTTTTGCAGGTCTGGTACTATAGCATTTGAGTCACAGCGCTGCAAGCTCCAGGGGGATTACGTAACTAAAAACACGGTATGAGATAGATGCCGATATCGGCACCATATTGTGCTTTCCTTTAAAATGAATTATATTTAATTTTTAACTAATGTTCCATTTATGTTTAGGTTTTAGGATTAAGATTATTATGTATCTTTTACCATTTGTACCTTTTGAATTGTAACTATCAATCACGGGGAATGGAACGCCCACTCTCCTCCTAGGAGGCGTGATACGCGCCAAAAATTGGTTTTAAAACTTGGTGTAAGTTACCAAAAATTGTAACAGTCCTGAGGAAGAAGGCAATTCGCCTTTGAAACGCGTTGACTGATTTTTATAATAAAATACAGTACATTTATCTACTGCATCTGGTCCCCTTCCCTACCGACAGCGCCTACAGAGGTGTTCCAATTTTTTTCCTCCAATTTATCTGAAGCATACCTCGTAAAGCCTGCAGGGCAGGCTAGAAGAAGGAACATCGGCAGCAGCACCAGGGGACTCCCGCAAGTCTGGTCGGGCAATACCAGCTGAGCGAACAAAAGTGGTTGTGACTTCTTTTCACAACTAGAGGGGTAAGCGCAACCATTATTTATCTCTTTCACATATCTGACGGTACTACACATGAGGCACTGCTTTTATATATTCTTTATCTTTTACATGATTTAAAATGAAAGAAGGGATCAGATTGGTTGCTACGGGCAACCCTGACACTTTTCCTGCATGAGGCCTACTGAAAGACCTTGTGCCTGTGATAAACATATATTAGATCATGAGCCCCATGGGGGGGGGGGGGGGGGGACAATGGACGCTGACGCAATTATCCATATAGAATATCTCTCCAATACACCCTTACCTCATAAATACACCCATTCCCATGCAGCCAGCACCCTAGGCTGGGATACTGGGCTTCTACACTGCGAGGGCACAGGTTACCAAGATGGGAGATGTATATCCCCTCATAGACCTCCTCAGGCCTTGCCCACACTGGTGTCATGGCTCCTGGTCTTACAGGAGCCATGATGGGTTCATTTTGTAATGGCTCTTGGTGGATCCCAGTGACTTACAATGGGTCCGTCAGGTTTCCGTATTATCGTAACATGGTACGCTGATGCAGAGCTGACAGAAAAGATGTGATCTCGCAGTCGAGTGACTCCATGTGACACCCTCCGATCTGCCGGCACCTTAATTAACCATTAACGGGACCGTCCCACGCAATGTCTTGTAATTCCTGTAACGTCTCACACTTTGAGAATTGTTTGCAAATTTGTAATCATTACCCAGCGTCGTACAGTGCACACATACCCTCATACATGTACGGTAATATGTCTTCCTGACCCGCCACACCCAGCGCGAGGATCCCAGTGCATTCCTGCACTTTTACACCATTCAAGTGCACAAACAGGTTCATCCTCTTACTGGTACTGAACTTGACGGACAGTTGTCTTTTCTCAAAAATAGGTTTTACAGGATCTGTATGAGAACGCGTCCACATGTATGAAATGCGTAAGCATTTAATAAAGGATAACGCTTTTATGAATCTTGGCAGATCTCTCTTGGTCTCATACAGACTGCAGCTTGAACACGCTCTGGATCCGTGCAGTGGACTGAGTTATTACTACACGTTCTTTGCTGGTTCTTTCCTCGCACTGTTTTACGTCCACACAGGGATTTTCGGTGTGAAAAATCCACACGGGTACATTTTAAAGGGGTTTTCCCCAGGATACATCATATATATCAGATCAGTGGGGACCGACACCAGTCACCCCCACCTGGGCACCAGCCGAAAACTATACAGCGTACGGAGCCGGAAGTTTAAATTGATGCATTTAAAGGGGTTTTCCGAGATTTTTTTTTAACTGATGACTTATCCTCTGGATGGGATATCAGTGTCTGATCGGTGGGGGTCCGACCCCCGCACCAATGTTTGCAGTAGCGCTGTGGCCTTCTCGCAGCTTTTCCTAGGTCAGTGATGTCACGTTCATCAGTCACATGGCCTAGGTACAGATGAGCCCCATAGAAGTAAATGGGGCTGAGCTGCGATACCAAAAACAGCCACTACACCTTGTACCGCGCAGAGAGAAGAAGGCCGCGGCTCTACTGCGAGCACTGGTGCCTTCTCAAACAGCCGATCTGTGGGGGTCCTGAGTGATACTGGTGATCGGTATCAATTAAAAAATCTCGGAAAAACCCTTAAACTGCGCAACCTGTGATACACGATAAAATCAAATGGGTTGTCTAGGATTAGTAATACATGGTTGCTTTCTTCCAGAAACCGGGCCACGTCTGTTTTGAAAAAAAAAATCAGAAGTGGCGAGTCATTTCTTTGAAGCGTTTTTGATGTACCTGGTGGCATTTACGCTGCTGAAAAAGGCCTGTTCACCGAGGCAGATTCCCTTGTGATCTGCCACAGATTTATCAGCACACGTGTGAACATAGTCTTAGGGTATACGGCCACGTGCAGTGGCCGCCAAGAACCCCGTCAGCTCGCTGTTTGTCACAGTTTGGCATGTATATAGCAGCAACAATCAGTTCTAAAACCGGATCAAACAGCACGCTGAGGCAGTCTTCAGTCACGCTGCGGACCAGCCGGATAACACTCCAATCGCTGCAGGTAAACAGCGACAACTAAAAAATGTCTGCGGTTTACTGTTGAATTAGGCCCCATTCACACGACCGTATGTATTCCGTGATCCGTATAAAAACGGAAAGGAAGACATACGGAAAGTCTTCCGCAGTGTTCTGCAATTTTGCGGACCCATTGACTTTAATGGGGCTACGGACGTGATTTTGCGGCCGAGTATAGGACATGTTTTATTTTTTTTGTGGGGGAACTTCCGTGAGATACGGGATGCGGGATGCACACGGTGTGCATTCCGCATTTTTTTTCTCCTATGGAAAAATGAATGGGTCCGTATAGTTCCGCATCTTATCCGCAAAAATGAGGATAAGATGCGGAAATGTACATACGGTCGTGTGAATGGGGCCTTATTATTTTAGGGTGCAATTTGGATGCAAGTTGGGTGCAATTGAGAATTTGCAACACCAACTAGACCAGGGGTCAGCAACCTGCGGCACGCCAGCTGCTGTGAAACTACAATTCCCAGCATGCTCTACTCATTTCTATGATAGTTCTTAGAAGAGCTGAGCAAGTGTGCATGCTGGGAGTTGTAGTTTCACAACAGCTGGAGTGCCGGAAGTTGCCTACCCATGCGCTAGACACTAAAGAAAAAAAAAAGTTGCAGACCTGTCACAGGTAAGTCAGTGCGGTCAGTGACCACACTGACAACAATTACTTGCCACAAGGAGACTTTGCGATCTTGGTATCACATGACCTAAGTTGCTGGGTAGGCCTGATCTTATAGATCCGTCATCAGCAGCCTGTTAGAGGAGGCATCAAAGCAGATGCAAAGGCTGTCTCTACAAACTTAGACAGACTGCTTTTCAGGACTCTGGGAAAGCTGTGTGACAAGTTCAGAAACTACTATAATGGCCGCCATACTGGTTTGTTCATTAAGCGCATTTGCCCTGCAAATCCGTCATGAATTCAAAGAAGAACTCCCACAAAAATTTTTATTCTCTGACCTGTTAGAAAGGTGCATGATATAATCTGTAGTGAATACAATCTTCTCATCACAGACTGTAATTCTAAGTTATCCCCTCTCTGCTTATTGTAGCTGGGTCATGTGACCAACTCCCTGACCTCCAATTGACCCAGGACAGGAAGCCAGTAACTGCTCTATTCGTTCCTGTGAGACTCAGAGTGAGGCTCCCATAGGAATGCATAGAGAATTAGACTTCCGGTCCACACATAAGGTGCTGTGTGAGTTGGTGGGTCTGATTGCTGGTCACATGACACAGATGAGAAGCTTCAGCGAGATATAACTCAAAAATGCAGCCACTGGTAAGAAAATGACATTCACTACAGATTACATCAGGTACATTTCTAGCAGGACATGGAATAAAAATATTTGTGGGAGTTAGTTGTACCATTAGAGCCTGTGCTGCATTATCTCTAAAATGGCAGTACTTGTAGTACCTACCAAAAATGGTCCCAGGCAGGGCTACCACTGATAGGGTCATGAGCACGCAACTAATGGACTCCCAAGATACCACAGAACACCTTCAGAAGGTTCTGTGAACCCCAAGCCTCGCCAGGTCAGGGAACCCCCGCAATATTAGGCAGGAGATTGGCGGACAAATAAACATGGCGTCCTATTTCGTCGTCGTTCCCAGACTCCATGACCTGGGTGCCCCACCCCCGATGGTAATCTAGAAGATACCGGTCTGATCTGTGCCTCTCCATCTAATGCAGCCCATATACTTAATGCTCTGAATTATTTAATACCCGTATGTGTAGCCAGCCTTCAATTAAGGGGAAAAAAAAAACTGGAGGGTGAAAAGCAAAAAAAAAAAAAAAAAAAGAAATATATCAAATCCTTTCCTGGAACTTATCGAGCTGAAATCTGCCAGCTCCTCTCTTCAGTATCAGAGTCCATAAAGGCGAGGGTGATAAGGGCCCTTGTAAAACTTTGCCCTGAGCATATAAAGCCTATCAGCCAGGGTTTACGTGTCAATGTGCTGTCTCCGTGCGCTGCGTGGATCTACGCTTCCGTGACAGCAGCCAATCGCTGGGACACTGGATGAAGACTCAGGGCGATTGCTAGGCAATAACGAGACCAGAAACAGTTTCCTGGTGTTCAGTGTCGGTGTGTCGAGGGAGGAATGCGGAGCTTCTGGCTCCTGCGCTGACTCAGGTAGGTGGCCGTGGATGCTGACCGCACCTGGAGACCTGTCTCTGAGCTCACCTCTGTTACCGGTGCGGGCTACTGGTCCCCGTTATCAGCCATTTCAGACCCAGCTCCGGGACTCTGACCCCCATCTTACCTCCATCAGTCATACTGTATTGCTACCATCTTAAAGGGCCCCCATCTTACCTTTCTTTCCTGCCCAGCTGATATTCCCAGTTCTTGGCCATTTATTTCAGTTTGGAGGGAGGCTGACTGTAATGTTCTTCTACGGGACGCTTACTGGAAGTTTAGACGCAGCCCTGCCCCCCCCCCACGATCGATATTTTCTTATTATTAGCAGCCAGCTTTGGGTGCAGCAAACCAGGGGTTAACACTGACTGCTAAAGCTTGTGGTTCGCCGGATGCATAAGACACCGGCGGCGTCTCTGTAAACTTGGCAATGCTGAAGGGACAGATGCTTAACCCTTCCCCTACTGCAGCCCGGCGTAGGGCTTTCTTTTCACCGAAGGCAGGGTGTTGGCGGCGTGTTTGTAGTCATTAACCCCTTCGGCACGCAGGGTGTGACTTACTGGCCGTCCGGACTTGTGATCTGAAGTGTTCACTATTGATCTTGTTTTACAGGTGTGTCAACAAGCGGGACAAAGGCGGCGGGCAGGCTGCGGCGTCTACGCAGTGGGAGCGGACTGTAGTGTGTATCAGGTGTAACAGCAACTCCATGTGGACTGCTCAGGATTCCAGTGGAGATGCTGTTACTTTTGATGGGCACTTGCTGGTCGTCAACGGGACCTGCTGCGGTGTTTCAGGGGCTGAGCACGGGGCCACGCTGGGAGTTGTAGTTACACAACAGCTGGAAGAGCACTGAGCGAATGCAAAAAAAAAAGAGCACAACGTACAGGGAACGCGTTCCGGCGGGGTAACCAGGAAGATGACCTATGAATTGACAGCCGCTTGGGTCACGTACGTGTCTGTCATTTCTGTAGGCCAAAATTCTGATTACTGTCATCAACGATACATTCAGAGAATTTACGGCGGTATTTGCTAATACAATAAGTGGTTTATTGATTGTGAACATGTATCACTGTAGTATATAACTGCTGTGAAAATGCCACCACGCCATTATCTGCGCCTTCATGCAATTTTGCAGCAAAGTTTTAAATAAATGAATAAAAATAAATGAATAAAAAAAAAAAAGTTATGTTTGTGGCTAAAAATTGGGATTCAAGTAAAACCTGAGATGCACAAATCCTGCTAAAAGCAAAAGTGCATTCTTGTCGTATTATTATATGTACATGCACATAGAGGGTATAGCCTAAACCTGATCTCTCCCTCTCAGTGTGTGGCACTATCATAGCTCCGGGGCAGCACGCCCGCTGTCTCACTGTTATGTTTGACACTGATCTTTCCTTTGCCCCCTATAGTCAATGGCTTGCCCGCTCATGCCGCCTACACCTCAAAAACATCTCTAGAATACGTCCCTTTCTTAATGTGGAAACAAAAGATCTCATTGTTGCCCTGATCCTTTCCCATCTTGATTACTGTAACTAATTACTAATTGGCCTCCTCAACACTAAACTCTCCCCTCTACCTCACCCTGAACACAGCCGTCAGGCTCATCTATCTGCCTAGCCGCTACTCAGATGCCTCTGCCCTGTGCCAGTCACTACCCTGATGTCTCCGCCCTGTGCCAGTCACTACCCTGATGTCTCCGCCCTGTGCCAGTCACTACCCTGATGTCTCCGCCCTGTGCCAGTCACTATTCCGATACCTCCGCCCTGTGCCAGTCACTACCCTGATGTCTCCGCCCTGTGCCAGTCACTACCCTGATGTCTCCGCCCTGTGCCAGTCACTACCCTGATGTCTCCGCCCTGTGCCAGTCACTACCCTGATGTCTCCACCCTGTGCCAGTCACTATTCCGATACCTCCGCCCTATGCCAGTCACTACTCAGATGCCTCCGCCCTGTGCCAGTCACTATTCCGATACCTCCGCCCTGTGCCAGTCACTACCCTGATGTCTCCGCCCTGTGCCAGTCACTACCCTGATGTCTCCGCCCTGTGCCAGTCACTACCCTGATGTCTCCGCCCTGTGCCAGTCACTACCCTGATGTCTCCGCCCTGTGCCAGTCACTACCCTGATGTCTCCGCCCTGTGCCAGTCACTACCCTGATGTCTCCACCCTGTGCCAGTCACTATTCCGATACCTCCGCCCTGTGCCAGTCACTACTCAGATGCCTCCGCCCTGTGCCAGTCACTATTCCGATACCTCCGCCCTGTGCCAGTCACTACCCTGATGTCTCCGCCCTGTGCCAGTCACTATTCCGATACCTCCGCCCTGTGCCAGTCACTACCCTGATGTCTCCGCCCTGTGCCAGTCACTACCCTGATGTCTCCGCCCTGTGCCAGTCACTACCCTGATGCCTCCGCCCTGTGCCAGTCACTATTCCGATACCTCGGCCCTGTGCCAGTCACTACCCTGATGTCTCCACCCTGTGCCAGTCACTACTCTGATGCCTCCGCCCTGTGCCAGTCACTACCCTGATGCCTCCGCCCTGTGCCAGTCACTACCCTGATGTCTCCGCCCTGTGCCAGTCACTACCCTGATGTCTCCGCCCTGTGCCAGTCACTACCCTGATGCCTCCACCCTGTGCCAGTCACTATTCCGATACCTCCGCCCTGTGCCAGTCACTACTCAGATGCCTCCGCCCTGTGCCAGTCACTATTCCGATACCTCCGCCCTGTGCCAGTCACTACCCTGATGTCTCCGCCCTGTGCCAGTCACTATTCCGATACCTCCGCCCTGTGCCAGTCACTACCCTGATGTCTCCGCCCTGTGCCAGTCACTACCCTGATGTCTCCGCCCTGTGCCAGTCACTACCCTGATGCCTCCGCCCTGTGCCAGTCACTATTCCGATACCTCCGCCCTGTGCCAGTCACTACCCTGATGTCTCCACCCTGTGCCAGTCACTACTCTGATGCCTCCGCCCTGTGCCAGTCACTACCCTGATGCCTCCGCCCTGTGCCAGTCACTACCCTGATGTCTCCGCCCTGTGCCAGTCACTACCCTGATGTCTCCGCCCTGTGCCAGTCACTACCCTGATGCCTCCGCCCTGTGCCAGTCACTACCCTGATGCCTCCGCCCTGTGCCAGTCACTACTCTGATGCCTCCGCCCTGTGCCAGTCACTACCCTGATGCCTCCACCCTGTGCCAGTCACTACTCTGATGCCTCCGCCCTGTGCCAGTCACTACCCTGATGCCTCCACCCTGTGCCAGTCACTACTCTGATGCCTCCGCCCTGTGCCAGTCACTATCCTGATGCCTCCGCCCTGTGCCAGTCATTGCACTGGTTGCCCATACAATATAGGATTCAATTTAAACTTCTCATTCTCACCCACAAAGCTCTCCACAGTGCTGCACTCCTGCATCTCCTCCCTCATTTCTGTCTACCATCCTACCCATGTTCTACACTCACAAAATAACTTCCGAATGACGTCCACCATAATCTGAAGCTCTCACCCCCGTCTCACTACTCTGGAATGTCCTACCCCAAGCAATTAGGTTAATTCACAACATCCACAGTTTTAGACGCTCCCTAAAAATACATCTTTTTAGGGGGTGGTCCATCACATCCCCTAATCTAACTTTCCTCCATTCACTGACCCCCCCCTTCAGCATCATTCTTCTGAACCTGATCCATCATCAAACATCAGCTAGTGATGGCTCATGCGGTTTTATATCTACTCCCATCTTTTGTTAAGATGCCCAGACCATTGTACAAAGCATGCACTTCTTAGGCTACTTTCACACTTCCGGTATTGAGTTCCGTCATAGGGTTTCAATAACTGAAAAAAAAACGCTTCCGTTTGGTCCCCATTCATTGTCAATGGGGACAAAACGTAACCGAAGAGAACGGAATGCTCCAAAATGTATTCCGTTCTCGTACCGGAGAGCAAACCGTCCTTGGATGCGGAGCAAAACGGATCCGTCCCCATTGACTTGCATTGTGGGCCATGATGGATCCGTTTTCTCTGACACAAAAGAAAACGGATCCGTCCCCCACTGTCTTTCAATAGAGTCCATGACGGATCCGTATTATCAGCAACGGAAGCGTTTTTGCTGAACCCTGCTGGATCCAGAAAAAGCGCTAGTGTGAAAGTGGCCTTACTTGTGGACTTACGTGTCTCCTCATAGATTGTAAGCTCTTGTGAGCAGGGCCCTCACTCCTCGGTATAATTGTTGCTATGTAAGGTATGACTCTGTTTGTACATGAACCCTCCGATTGTAAAGCGCTGCTGAATACGTTGGTGCTATGTAAATAAAGATTATTAATATAGGGTATGTTCACACAATCGTATTTCAAGCAAATTTTGGAGCATATTGTGATGTTTTCATTTGGAATCCATGTTGAATGAAAATCTAGAAATTCAAGAAAATTTCTGCAGCGAATTCCACATCAGGTTTTTTTCAACACGACTAGAAAATCATGTGAATGTAGACATACGGTATAGTCATCAGGCCTAATTATACAAAAATATCTCCGTGATCCAGACGCCAGGAAACATTTGATTCAGCACGTGGTCTGATTAGGCGCAGGGGATGATTACAACAACAATGTACAGCCACTCATCTTTTTACTCTTTTAGTAAAATAAACGCACCCTATTTAGGGGGCACATTGTATCCCTGATGGGTAACAGGGGTGATAACATGTAGAAAGGTTCCTGTATACTCCTATCCCCTGGGGTCAGTGGAGGTGGCATGGGGTAGAGAGGACAGTAACAGACTGTGATTGGTAAGAGGGGTGATAACATGAAGTAAAGCTCCTGTATATGTCTCTTCTGGGGGGTAACTGAAGGCTGTACAGTGGTACCGAGGACAGTATCGAGCTTTGATTGGTAAGAGGGGTGACAACATGAACTAAAGCTCCTGTATATGCTTTTTCTGGGGGTAACTGGAGGCTGTATAGAGGGACAGATGACAAGATCAAGCTTTGATTGGTAAGAGAGGTGACAACATGAACTAAAGCTCCTGTATATGCTTCTTCTGGGGGTAACTGGAGGCTGTGTAGGAGGAGAGATGACAGTAACTGATGGTGCTTGGTAAGAGCGGTGACAACATGAAGAAAAGCTCCTGTATATGCCTGTTATGAGGGTCATTGGAGGATATACAGGAGGAGAGATGACAGGATCAAGCTTTGATTGGTAAGAGGGGTGGTAACATGAAGAAGCTCCTGTATATGCCTGTTATGGGGGTCACTGGAGACTTTACAGGAGGAGAGATGACAGTATCGAGCTTTGATTGGTAAGAGGGGTGACAACATGAACTAAAGCTCCTGTATATGCTTCTTCTGGGGGTAACTGGAGGCTGTACAGGAGGAGAGATGACAGGATCAAGCTTTGATTGGTAAGAGGGGTGACAACGTGAACTAAAGCTCCTGTATATGCCAGTTATGAGGGTCACTGGAGGATGTACAAAAGAAAAAAAGACACGACCAGGCTGTGAATGTTAAGAGGGGCAAGGATGAAAAGCCATCAGATCCAGTCATAGGGTCACTGGAGGCTGTGCAGGGGAAAAGATGAGAGTATCGGGCTAGGATCTTATTTTGTGATGTCCGACGCACAGAACCAGGAAGAAGAACTTTTCACGCTGGTCCTCAAATGTTCCCTAACACGGAATATTATTTTGGTGTAATTGGTTGTAATCTATAATCTTTCTGTCCTTGATGGTTTGGACGTCCGCTTTCCATGAGCTAGTTCTTACACAAAGCAGCCAACGTGAAGAAGCTGAGCTGCATTGTAAATAACAGGGGAGGGAAAAAGCAGCAGCCAAAGCCTTTGATGAAACAGGAGGTGGATTGCAGACTACCGCAGACTCCAGTAGACAATGCAGTTAAGCTAGAGCCACTAATCATAGCTGTGCTGTAATAGAGAAGAGCTAAAAAGCAGCCAAAATTTAGGGTAATAAATAGCAGTCCATCATAATACATCAAGGCCTAGAAATGATAGTCCTTGGTCAGAGGGGTGATAACATGAAGAAAAGCTCCTGTAGATGCCTCTTCTAGGGAGTAACTAGAGGCTGTACAGGGGGACATATGACAGTATCGAACGAGCTTTGATTGGTAAGAGGGGTGATAACATGAAGTAAAGCTCCTGAATATAATTACTGATCCAAGTTAATGACTATTAGAGCTCATGAGCACAACTGTATTTTTATATGTGCTCTATTTTTTTTCACGGCTAGCACACCGACCAATCCATTTCTATGGGACCATGCAGGCATCCATTTCTGCTGCGGATCCACCTGCCTGACCTGAACATTTCAGCACAAGTCCTAGCGATAAATGGTGGTTGTGTCTGCGAGGTGCATTGTCCATTCACCGCTATGGGACTTCTAGCTACTTCCGTTCCTGAAGGAATGGGCTGCAGCAACAGAAACTTTAAGTTTAAAGGGGTTGTCCCACAAAAAATTTTCTACAGTTTTCAAACCAGCACCCGGGTCTGAATACTTTTGTAATTGTATGTAATTAAAAATTTTGTATAGCTACTGAGTTATTCAGTAAAATGTATCTGTATAGGACCACTTAATTTCTTATTTCTTTGACCTGCTCACTGAGAAGGCCGCACATGCTCAGTTTCATCTTTCAACTGCCTCCTGAGCTGTGATAGGGAGAGCTGAGACACGCCTCCTGAGCTGTGATAGGGAGAGCTGAGACACGCCTCCAGAGCTGTGATAGGGAGAGCTGAGACACGCCTCCAGAGCTGTGATAGGGAGAGCTGAGACACGCCTCCTGAGCTGTGATAGGGAGAGCTGAGACACACCCCCTTAGCTACAGCAGAAAAGACTCTCCCCTTGAGCTGTCAGCTTGATATAAATCTAGCAGAGCAATGAATGTGGAGATCTCTGGATCCATGTGAGGTACAGGGCTGGTTCTAGCTTTGTTAGAGATTGTCATGTACTATATGATGTCTGATTTTAATTTTTTGCATTAATCATGGGATAACCCCTTTAAGAAAAGCCAGTTTTCTCCTAATAGAGCAGACAAGATGCCGTCTGAATCGATGCCAGAGGATCTTCAGATGGAGGACTCCAGAGAACAAAGCACATCAGACCGCCCCGGTAACACAGACTTTTTTGTCATTTCCAGAGGATTCTTAAAAAAAGCCTTTGACTCGTGGATTGGCGTCCATTACCTTGGAGCTTACATAGAACACGGCAGATATCCACCACATTGGCGGCCGAGTAGAGTCTTTGGAGCACTCTCTGATGGAGCTGCACCCCATTGCCGAGGCCTTGCGTATTAAGATGACAGGGCAGAGGGACCAGCTGAAGGAGGACTGGGAGAATCGCATTGAGCTGAAGACTCTCCGAATCCTTCAGGCCGAGGCCTCCACCAGGGGAAAGACTTTGTGATGCGATCTGTGACCTTCTCAGATATGTCGACACTGCTGCCATCTTGGCAGCCGAGACAGAGAAAACCAACTACACCTTGGAGGGGTCGCCACTGTCATTTTGCCAGGACTTCACTTCTTCCAACCTTCAGAAAAGGAGGATCCCCAACCCTTTGGGCTTTGATCTACAAAAATTCCCTACTGCTGACTCCTGATGTCCTATGACATGAAGGAACTCACCAACAGATCTCCTGAGGGTCTTCCATTGGTGTGGTACCTATTTCGTCTACGAAGATCCCATCCTGGCTCCCTCTGAGAACATGAGATGATTTCCCATGCCTGACTCCATTGGTGACTTGATCTCAAGTCCCGAAACCGAATCTCTCAAGATCAAGAAGGTGTCAGTGAGGTCTTCTCACTCCTTTACTATGGAACTAGTATTCTTATCCATTCCTTAATTCCCAGAACAAGTTCCTGCATTTCATTTTGCATCTTGACCATGTAACGTGACCTTCATTTTCCAGTGTCCTCATTAGCTCGCAGACCCTGAACTCTGCATTGTATCAGACTACATTACTATGGACATTGGTGGTCACACCTACCTTAGACACTGTAGTTGCTATCTAGTTTTGTACTTTGCAGCAATGTTATATCTGGCAGTGGTTCCTGGTTAGGACTTACATTGCCGCTCCCACCCTTCCCTACATCAATCTCCAGTCACATGGTGTTTTCAGATCTCTGTTACGTTCTCCAGTTTTCTGTTCACCGTAAATTGTGTTACAGCGCTTTCGGGAATACGGAGAACCACAAGGCTGAGAAGTCGCATTTGCTTCCTTGAATGTAAAGGGATGCAGCACTCCTGCAAACATGAAGGGGCTGACATTCTATTTCAATAGACTCATTTTCAGGTTACATGTGCCCTTCCCGTCCCACTTCACTTACAATAAGTGGTACCATGCCCTTGCCCCGACTCTGCCTCAAGGGGAGTCAGTACTGGTCTGGATTTCACTTTTATTGACTCCATAATCGACCCGGGGGGTAAGTTCCTGCTCCTTAAAGGGCATCTGTCAGCAGTTTTGTACCTATGGCACTGTCTGACCTGTTACATGTGCACATGGCAGCTGAAGGCATCTGTGTTGGTCCCATGTTCATATGTGTCCACATTGCTGAGAAACATGATGTTTTATTATATGCAAATGAGCCTCTAGGAGCAACAGGGGCGTTACCATTACACCTAGAGGCTCTGCTCTCACTGCAACTGCCGCACCTTCTGCACTTTGATAGACAGGACCAGGCAGTGTAAACGTCATTACACCCGGACCTGTCAATCAAATTACAGAGAGCGCGGCGGTTGCAGAGAAAGCAGAACCTCTAGGTGTAATGGTAACGCCCCCGTTGCACCTAGAGGCTCATTTGCATATAATAAAACATCATTTCTCAGCAATGCAGGCACATATGAACATGGGACCAACACAGATGCCTTCAGCTGCCAAGTGCACATGTAACAGGTCAGCCAGTGTCATAGGGACAAAACTGCTGACAGATGCCCTTTAAGGGTACGCACTAAATTGACTAACTTATACGCGCCAAACACTCCCACTATCTAATGGCTTAAAGATGTCCTCAATAAGATACCGCTGTTTGGGGAGGGACTGTTACTGGTGGGAGATGATCTGGATATTATATTTAAAGTGGTTATCCCATGATTAATGTAAAACATGACAATCAGACACCATATAGTACATGATAATGTCTTTCTAACAAAGCTAGAACCAGCCCTGTACCTCACATGGATCCAGAGATCTCCACATTCATTGCTCTGCTAGATTTATATCAAGCTAGAAGCTCAATGGAAGTGTCTAAGGCATGCCCATTCTGCTGCAGATGAGGGAGTGTCCTTTCTGCTGTAGCTTCCTCCCTATCACAGCTCAGGGGGCGTGTCTCAGCGCTCCCTATCACAGCTCAGGGGGCGTCTCAGCTCTCCCTATCACAGCTCAGGGGGCGTTTCTCAGCTCTCCCTATCACAGCTCACGGGGCGTGTCTCAGCTCTCCCTATCACAGCTCAGGGGGCGTGTCTCAGCTCTCCCTATCACAGCTCAGGGGGCGTGCCTCATCTCTCCCTATCACAGCTCAGGAGGCGTGCCTCAGCTCTCCCTATCACAGCTCAGGGGGCGTGTCTCAGCTCTCCCTATCACAGCTCAGGGGGCGTGCCTCAGCTCTCCCTATCACAGCTCAGGAGGCGTGCCTCAGCTCTCCCTATCACAGCTCAGGGGGCGTGTCTCAGCTCTCCCTATCAAAGCTCAGGGGGCGTGCCTCAGCTCTCTCTATCACAGCTCAGGGGGCGTGCCTCAGCTCTCCCTATCACAGCTCAGGGGGCGTGCCTCAGCTCTCCCTATCACAGCTCAGGAGGCGTGCCTCCGCTCTCCCTATCACAGCTCAGGAGGCGTGTCTCAGCTCTCCCTATCACAGCTCAGGAGGCGTGTCTCAGCTCTCCCTATCACAGCTCAGGAGGCGTGTCTCAGCTCTCCCCAGCACAGCTCAGGAGGAGTGTCTCAGCTCTCCCTATCACAGCTCAGGGGGCGTGTCTCAGCTCTCCCTATCACAGCTCAGGGGGCGTGTCTCAGCTCTCCCTATCACAGCTCAGGGGGCGTGTCTCAGCTCTCCCTATCACAGCTCAGGAGGCGTGTCTCAGCTCTCCCTATCACAGCTCAGGAGGCGTGTCTCAGCTCTCCCTATCACAGCTCAGGAAGCAGTTGAAGGATGAAACTGATCATCTGCGACCTTCTCAGTGAGCAGGACAAAGAAATAAGAAAAAAACAAACAGAAGGTGGCGCTATACAGATATACTTTTTTGAATAACTCAGTAGCTATGCTAAATATTTAATTAAATGCAATTACAAAAGTATTCAGATCCAGGTGCTGGTTTGAAAACTGTACAATATTTTTCTTAGGACAACCCATTTGATCCGATATTAGACTCCTCCACTTCTATATTTCTTTCTGAGCGTTCATCACATTCTTAAGGAGTTAAAAGGAGTCTGTCACCCAAATTGAGGTTACATACTGCTTCTATGAGGCTCTAGCTCAATTAGCCAATGATACCTTTGTTCTGTTCTTGTCACTTTCAGCAGCCTAAAAAAACGCTGTTTAATCCATATTCAAATGAAGCTCGCCCAGTGCCCAGGGGCGGAGTTCGTTGTGTAGGTGCCCAGGCTGCTTTGAGTTTTTTCACATTACTCCTCCCCAGCTTCTCCCGCTTTTCCCGCCCTGTAAATACGTTGCGTCATCCCCAGTACCGGCTGAGATCCCGCACATGCACAGTTCACGGGACCGCCCCGGCTGCTGGTTTCGCGCTGGCGCATTAGCACTAAATGTATTGATGCCGCTGCCCACAATGGGCATCCCAGTGCTGCCTGCCCGAACATCAGATCTGCTACTTGGATTACGCACATAAACAGTCTTCTCTGACCTCGGATATTATTCAGATTATGCCATTTGCCACACCTCTGGGTGCTTCGCACTGGTGTCTCTGACCCCCGTGGGTCAGTTGGCAACTACACCAAGGCTACTCCAAGAGGTAGCGGCCTGGTTGGTTCCCTGCAGCAAAGTCCAGATCCTTGTACACGGGTTAAAGTGTGAAAACTAGGGAACTGCACAACGCCATCCAGCGGCTGTGCTTGGTAAGTGAATGCACAGGAGTGAACTGGGCTGAGCTGCCATACCAAGCACGGCCGCTATACAATGTATGGCGATGTGCTTGGTAAGCATGGAGAAGGCTACGGCACTCACAAGAGCACCGCTGCCTACTCAGCTGATCAGCGGGGGTCCCGGGTGTCGTCCTCTCACCGATCAGATACAGATGACCTATCCAGAGGATAGGATCCTCTTCTGTCAGCGGAAGTGGAGGGAGGCTACAAAGAGCGCCTCTCCCTTCGGAGGACCTGTTTTCAATGAGATCTGTGTAATGCTTTGTTTCTCCTGTGGGGGCGCTGTGGATGAACTGAACACTTGCTGCTGGGCTCCCCTACAGATTACAACTAATAGTCGTGGGTCACAGCTGATGTAGAGACATGAGAGGATCGTTGTTCCGTGTCACCTCTTGTCGCATTTCCTTATTAGTTCCAAAGGGGGGCGCTGTCTGCATCTTTTCTTACTAATGACTGCAATTATCGATTTGAAATGGAAAAACTAATGTGAATTCATCTCATTCTGAGTGGTTTATGCATTATTTAGTCAGGCACCTCCCTAATGATCTGAAGGAGGCTCGGAGCACTGACACTATTTCCCAGCATCCTTTGAGAGGACAATGAGACACCATCTTCTAAGCCATCTCTATCAGTCGCAGGGATGAGGGGAGCAGCTGTGCGCATGTTCGACTAAGGCTCCATTCATACGAGGGGGGGGTACAGGATCCTCGTCCTGTGATGAGGCACACTATCAGTAGGTGATGTGTTTAAATATATGGACATCCCCTTTAATGGTCGTCGCTCAGAGGATGTTAGAAAACTAAAAAATATCCACACATGTTCTTCGGATGACCCGGACTGGTCTGGTATCTGGCCCCTGCTGGATTTTACTGGTGCTGGATTACTACAGTATAAGTATTGTTCTGTGAGCCAGAGGGTGCACTTAACTGCGCACACGATCGGACCACATCGCCTATAAATTCCTGTCCGGTGACTGACGATCTATTTCTGCTGGCGTCTCGCCATCGGTACAGTGCTCAACCTTCACCTATGTTTGTACAAGGCATTGCTTCCAGAGGAGCAAGCAAATCTGCAGCGGGTACAGAATAGGGCGTGACCCCATACAAAGGGAAGAAGGGCGGCTCCAGGGCACTGTGGCAAATTTGCAAGTCAAAAATGCTGCACGTTATGTGGCTGAAGGAGTGATCCGGCTGAGCAGCAATTCCCTTCATGCTGGGGATAAAGGGAAATCCCGGAAATCCCCAGCATGAAATCCAGGACTGTCGTACTGGGACAGTGCTAGAAATCCGGGACTGTCGTACTGGGACAGTGCTAGAAATCCGGGACTGTCGTACTGGGACAGTGCTAGAAATCCGGGACTGTCGTACTGGGACAGTGCTAGAAATCCGGGACTGTCGTACTGGGACAGTGCTAGAAATCCGGGACTGTCGTACTGGGACAGTGCTAGAAATCCGGGACTGTCGTACTGGGACAGTGCTAGAAATCCGGGACTGTCGTACTGGGACAGTGCTAGAAATCCGGGACTGTCGTACTGGGACAATGCTAGAAATCCGGGACTGTCGTACTGGGACAGTGCTAGAAAATCCGGGACTGTCGTACTGGGACAGTGCTAGAAATCCGGGACTGTCGTACTGGGACAGTGCTAGAAATCCGGGACTGTCGTACTGGGACAGTGCTAGAAATCCGGGACTGTCGTACTGGGACAGTGCTAGAAATCCGGGACTGTCGTACTGGGACAGTGCTAGAAATCCGGGACTGTCGTACTGGGACAGTGCTAGAATCCGGACTGTCGTACTGGGACAGTGCTAGAAATCCAGGACTGTCGTACTGGGACAGTGCTAGAAATCCAGGACTGTCGTACTGGGACAGTGCTAGAAATCCAGGACTGTCGTACTGGGACAGTGCTAGAAATCCAGGACTGTCGTACTGGGACAGTGCTAGAAATCCAGGACTGTCGTACTGGGACAGTGCTAGAAATCCAGGACTGTCGTACTGGGACAGTGCTAGAAATCCAGGACTGTCGTACTGGGACAGTGCTAGAAATCCAGGACTGTCCTACTGGGACAGTGCTAGAAATCCAGGACTGTCCTACTGGGACAGTGCTAGAAATCCAGGGACTGTCCTACGGGACAGTGCTAGAAATCCAGGACTGTCCTACTGGGACAGTGCTAGAAATCCAGGACTGTCCTACTGGGACAGTGCTAGAAATCCAGGACTGTCCTACTGGGACAGTGCTAGAAATCCAGGACTGTCCTACTGGGACAGTGCTAGAAATCCAGGACTGTCCTACTGGGACAGTGCTAGAAATCCAGGACTGTTCTACTGGGACAGTGCTAGAAATCCAGGACTGTTCTACTGGGACAGTGCTAGAAATCCAGGACTGTTCTACTGGGACAGTGCTAGAAATCCAGGACTGTTCTACTGGGACAGTGCAGAAATCCAGGACTGTTCTACTGGGACAGTGCAAGAAATCCAGGACTGTTCTACTGAGACAGTGCTAGAAATCCAGGACTGTTCTACTGGGACAGTGCTAGAAATCTAGGACTGTTCTACTGGGACAGTGCTAGAAATCCAGGACTGTCGAACTGGGACAGTGCTAGAAATCTGGGACTGTTCTACTGGGACAGTGCTAGAAATCCAGTATTGTCATGCTGGGACAGTGCTGGAAATACTGGGAAAGTACTAGAAATCCTGGACTGTTCTACTGGGAAAGTGCTAGAAATCTGGGATTGTCATACTGGGACAGTGCTGTGAATCCAGGGTTGTAGTACTAGTAGTACTGGGACAGTACATTAAACTCAAATCTAAAAATGACGTCCACTTCATTGAGCCTTCACTTCTGCGCTACTTCCATAAGCCTGCATTATAGGGCATGTCCCAATGGGACACCAATGTCTGTCTGCACCAAGGTGGGAATATGGATGCCATACAGAGCTTTTACCAGAAAATACCAAGTCGAACTACACCAGAAAATATATAAAATGAGGGAGGCCGACCCATCCAAAACCCCATGCTCTGTCCAGTAGAGGAGGTTGTCAATACCCATACTAAGATGTCCATGCAGACATGGCTGTTTTCTTCAATACACTTCTCCACAGACAGCACAGTATTGCAGCAATGCTCTGCCAACTTCAACGGAGATGAACTGCAATACCAGACGCGACCACTAGACAGGTGTGGAGCTATTTCTAGTAGAAAACACTTGTGTTTGCCTGATCCTGTAAACCCTTTTAATAGGGCATAAGAGCTGGACAGTCCTAGTGAGACAACCCCTTCTATTCTCTACAGCAGTGGTCTCCAACCAGCTATTGGAAAACTCCCAGCAGGCTCTGACAAGTTGGAGACCACTGCTCTACACTCTGAAATGATGCACATTTTTAGCAGAAATATTTCAATCTCGTACCTGTTGATGAGAGCGTCTCGTGTCTCCTTATGATAGAAGACAGGGATAGGGACACCCCAGCTCCGCTGCCGTGATATGCACCAGTATGTGCGGCGGCCTAGCATCTCAATCATCCTGCTGGAGGCTGACGCCGGGGTAAACTTCACTTTTTTTAGAACTTCCTGCAAAGAAGTGAACGTATTTCAATGCAAGGGCAACGGTGAGGTGTGTACAAAGTGGTGAAATAAGAGGGCACAAGATAACGTTAAAGGGAACCTGTCACCCCCGAACTAGAATAAGCGGAGTATGGTGGAAGTGATGAAGAGTCCGTTTACCGAATTTATATCTTTATAGAATAGAACATGTCCTATTCTTGTCCGCAACAGTTGACAAGAATAGGCATTTTGAACGGGGTCGGCATCCGTGGTATTGCGGATCTGCAATACCACAGCCGTCTGAACGGCCCCTCGCTTGCATTCTGAGGCTGTGCTCCAACAAACCAGCAGTAATACGTATTTAGAGGACTCCGCTTTCAGCCCGCTCCATTATGTGCGTGAGCGCAGGAGTCCTCACAATGCATTTTACTGACGGTTTGAGGGAAGACATCGTTGGAACGCGAGTATGAAGATAAAAATTACATTACCGGACTCGGAGTCACAATATACACCACTTATTCTAGTTAGGGCTTGTTCACGTCACCGTTAGGAATTCCGTTTTTGTTTTCTGTTATAACATGGTTAGAACAAAAAAATAACGGAATCCATAAGACTTAAAGGGAACCTGTCATCTCCGAAACACCCCCTGAACTAGAGTAAGTGTTGTATAGTGTAAGTGATGATGAATCCGAATATGTAAGTTTTATCTTCATACTCACTTCCATTCCGACGCTGTGCTCCCACAAACCGGCAGTAAAATGCATTGAGAGGACTCCGGTGCTCACTCACATAATGAAGAGTCCTGTCAATGTATTTTACTGCTGGTTTGTGGGAGCACAGCGTCGGAATGGAAGTGAGTACGAAGATAAAACTTACATATTCTGATTCAGCATCACTTACACTATACAACGCTTACTCTAGTTCAGGGGGTGTTTTGGAGATGACAGGTTCCCTTTAAGTCAAAATGGAAACCTTTAAAGTAGAACTCCCGCAAAAATTTTTATTCTCTGACCTGTTAGAAAGGTGCATGATATAATCTGTAGTGATTGTCATTTTCTTATCAGAGAATGTAATTGTGAGTAATAACCTTTCTTCTTATTGTAGCTGGGTCATGTGACCAACTCCCTGACCTCCAACTGACCCAGGACAGGAAGCCAGTCAATGCTCTATTCATTCCTATGAGACTGAAAGTGAGGCTCCCATAGGAATTCATAGAGAATTAGACTTCCTGTCCACACATAAGTCTATGTGTGAGTTGATGGGTCTAATTGCTGGTCACATGACACAGATAAGAAACTTCAGGATGATATAAGTCAAAAATTCAGACACTGGTAAGAAAATGACATTCACTACAGATTATATCATGTACATTTCTAGCAGGACATGGAATAAAATTTTTGTTGGGAGTTCTTCTTTAAGAGGCATTCCGTTTTGATCCGTCATAATAGAAGTCTATGGGAATCATAATGGATCCGTCTGGTTTCCTGTCGACAGGACTTTTTTTCTGTTCTGCATAACGGGAATCAGACGGATTTGTTATGATTCCCATAGACTTCTATCATGATGGAAAGCAAAACGGAATGCCTCTAAAGGCTTCAGTTTTGACTTCCGTCTTATGGATTCCGTTATAACAACGGAAAACAAAAACGGAATCCATAACCGTGATGTGAACAAGCCCTTAGAAGGGTGTTTCAGAGCCGACAGATTCCTTTTAAAAGCAAAATCTGCAAAATCAGCTGCTTCTTCACATTTTGCACTTTGAACAACATACAAATGGTTCCAAAAGACGAATGATAAGGCTCTTTTCACATTTATATTTTGTTTTATTTGCACCAAGGGCTGTGGTATTTTCACTGGCAAGAATAGCGTAGTCTGCAGAGCTTTTCTAACTGTCAAAAACACCACTGGTATCATGAGAAACCCTACAGGGGGTTAATGGGATCCATCTGAAAATGGATCTCACATAGCGATCAAGGTTGTGTTGTGTTTTCCCGGGTAGATACCACTGCTTGAATCCAGTATTTCGCTATTAGCTTCCTCGACTAATAAAATAAGAGACGAATACCAATTCAGATCCCCCTAAGATAGTATTTTCCTGTAGGATTCCCAAGGGGCATAGAGACAGTTCAGCAAGGTGCCCAATACCCTATATATATATATAAACTATCAAGCATGGCTAATCATAAGGGACAAATACTAGAGCACTCCTATAGCATATGAAGATGATCAGTGTCTGGTAGATCACATTTGGGGGAATTACAGCTATCCCTGACCCCAAAATGATGAAAAACGCTGGTAGTTTATAGACTATGAATCAATAACATAAAGCTGTCAGTATAATTCTGTAGAAGTACGGTCGTGCAGAGGCACCTAGCATGATAAATCACTATAATGTCATGCGCTCCTGTCGGACGGAGAATTACGCTCACACACGCAGCGTGATTTCCCCCCTTAAAGGCTCATGTGAAACAGCCCTTAAGGGGTTAAGTAATATTATACTACTGTATCAATGATATACAGATTTTACCCCGATTAACCACACAAGGCCACCCCTAGGAGGAGCAACCTACGCTCAAAATCAGCCTTCAGTTTGCTCCCTCTAGTGGTGACATTATGCATTTCACAAATCTGAGCATACCAAGAAAGGATCTCTATTAAAGGGACAGAACCTATTAGAATATAACACGAAATTAATCAGTGTGAAATAAGGCCATAAACTTCAATAGTGAAATACATTAATCTTAAAGGGGTTTTTCAGTCAAATTCTTTAAAAAGGCTCCACAAAGTCACCCGCTCCGTTGCCACCCTGCTGGTTTCTACTTCTTGCTCCCATTGGACACGCAGGAAACGACCACGTAAAGGGATATTCCGGTAGGTACAAGTTATCCCCTATCCACAGGATACGGATAACTATCAGATTGTTGGGGGTCCTACTGTTGGGAACCCCACCGATTACAAGAATGGGGGCCCCATACCACCTGCAGACCCCTTGCTGCTTCCCTAAAATGACCGGAGCATCCGGTTGCATATGCGCATGGCCTCTCCATTCATTTCTATGAGAGTCCCGGAGATAGCCGGGAGAAAGCGCTCACCTATCTCTGGAACTCCCATAGAAATGAATAGAGCAGCCACGTGCATGTGCGACCGGCCACTCTGGACATTTAAAGGGAGGAGGCAAGGGGCCTGAAGGAGGTACAGGGCCATCATTCTCGTGATCGGTGGGGTCTCAACGATAGAATCTCGCCAATCTGATAGTTATCCCTTATCCTCTATACACACATAAATGCTTAAACGGGTTTTCCCATCTTGGACAATGGGGGCATATCGCTAGGATATGCCCCCATTGTCCTATAGGTGCGGGTCCCACCGCTGGGACTCGCACCTATATCGAGAACGGGGCCCCTGAAAGTGAAGGACTTCATTTGTATGGGGACGCCGAAAATAGCCGAGCACTGGCTCGGCTATTTCCGTCGGCTCTATAGAAATGAATGGGAGCCGGGCCGCGGATGCGCAGCGCGCCCTCCTTCACTTTCGGGGCCCAGTTCTCTATATAGGTGCAGGTCCCAGCGGTGGGACCCGCACCTATAGGACAATGGGGGCATATCCTAGCGATATGCCCCCATTGTCCAAGATGGGAAAACCCCTTTAAGATAAGATATAATTTCATGTAGAATAATGTCTGCCGTTACCTGAGCCTTGTCTTTAACATTAGCCGTGTTCACAAACCACTGCTGACTGGCTCGGATGATGATCGGCTTCTTGGTCCTCCAGTCATATGGGTAACTGTGAACAAAACTTTCTTCTTTTATCAGATTCTTGGAGCCGAGCAGCATCTGTATGACTGGAAGAGAAAAAGAAGTCTAAATGGGCGACACACATCACACAGAGGTTTCCACAGCCAGGACCACGTGGGCCAGGCACCATTGTATACATCATCTAAAGAGAGAAAACCCATAAGTACTAATAAGGAAAATAATGTATAGAAATCCACGGCACACTTCTTCACGATTTGCCCGTACCACATGATACCGATGCACACGTTTAATTCATGTTCCTTCCAGCATTCACATGTTTTGGGGAAATATTCAGTGACGTTTAGTCAAGATGAGCTTTCTCAAGTTGTATCTGGCGCAGCAGGAGTATGAAATCAGTGTCAATCATGTGATTAAATAAACTTGAATTTTGCATTGTGACAAAGCGTGCCGTAGATTTATATAGACTATATTTCGGCTTAAATTGGTTGTCTGCTTTTTACTATTGATGACCCATCCTTAGGATAGGTCATCGATATCAGATTGGCGGGGGTTCCGACTCCCGCCACCCCTGTCGATCAGCTGTTTGAAGAGAAGGCAGTGCTCATACGAGCACTAACTTCTTTGCTCTGTTTACCTGCTCGCTGCAGCAATTGCAGTGCTGAGCAGTGTAATTACAAGCATGGCGTCCCCATTCACTTCTATAGGACGGCTCCATCTGTTCAAGTGAATATTACAAAGCCTTCTCTTCAAACAGCTGATCAGCGGGGGTGCAAAGAGTCGTAACCCCGCGGATCTGATATTGATAACCTATCCTGAGGATAGGTCATCAATAGTAAAAATTGGACAACCCCTTTAAGGCCTCTTTCACATAAACACACCTCACACATGTCACACAGTACAGACACACACACACACAGACATAGACACATACAAATACATACTTACATGCTCCCGGCAGGTCTCCACAGTGCAGGAGGAGCAGGAGCAGGACGGCGCGCACATAGGACGATTCCCCCACAGCGCCCTCTGCTGGGCGTTGGGTGGAATCGTCCTATGTGTGCGCTGTCCTGCTGCCGGGAGCATGTAAGTATGTATGTGTATATGTGTGTGTATTTTTATGTTTATGTATGTATGTGTGCAGGTGACGGATCCGTCATGAACTCCATTGAAAGTCAATGGAGGATGGATGGATCCGTCCCCATTGACTTTTATTGGGGCTCATGACGTATCCGTCTTGGTGCGGATGCCTGGACCGGATGCTGCGGTTTGCTCTCCGGTCTGAAGACGGAACGGAATGCTTTTAGGAGCGCTCCGTTGTCTTTAGCTCAGTTTTGTCCCCATTGACAATGAATGGGGACAAAACTGAAGCGTTTTATTCCGGTATTGAGCCCCTATGACGGAACTCAATACTGGAATATATAAACGCTAGTGTGAAAGTAGCCTAAGGAAAGCTTCTATGCTGCACCTTCAAATCTGATAAGGTGTGCGGTACTATTTGCTTTAAAATACTAATGAGGAGGAACTCACACAATCTTATCACACATTCTCTCTCTTTCTGTTTCTGCATCAAAATTGAGTGGTGCAAAAGGAATTACTAGTGCCTTTTAAACAAACTTCTAGAACACAGCAAATCACTGGTTTTATCTTATGTTGATGAGAAATGCTTTGTCGAATACCATGATTTTTCCACATTTTGTCATTCATGAGGAAAAGCTGTAACCTAAAATTCAGCATGCCTTAAAGGGGTTTTCTGCTTTCCCCATCTATAAAACCCCTTTAAGGCATTCTGAATTTTAGGTTACGGCTTTTCCTCATGAACCCCCTTCCTATCCTAAGGATAGGTCATCAATATCAGATTGGCGGTGGTCCGACTTCCAGCACCCCCTCCGATCAGCTGTATGACGAGAATGTGGCGCTCGTGCTTGCCGTTGACATTGCAGTGGCAAGCAGTGGAATTGCACCAACTCCATCCCATTAACTTGAATACAGGACAGAGCAGTTGTGGTTACACTTTCTCCCATTCAAGTAAATGGGACGGAGGACCACTGCTTACCTTCGCAATGTTGACAGTCAGTCAAGAACATTGCGTTCTCTTCAAACAGCTGATCGGCCGGGGCGCTGGGAGTCAGACCCTCACCAATCTGATATTGATGACTTATCCTGTGCGAGTTCCTATTAGTATTTCATGGCAAATAATTCTGAAGCCACAATATAGTCTATATATGAACCTCCTGCATTTTCACATGTTATGTTCCTTTAAGAGAGTACACACCGGCTTCATTTCCATCTTCAAGCACCACTTTATTTTCCAGATCAGCTCCTGCTTCAGCCGTATAGCGACCGGCTTCATCCACCAGGCAGTCCTTTAGAAAACAAAAAATTGAGAGGGACAAGAATTATTTAAAGATCGTCTCACTGTACTTATGACGATGTCGCCTGCGAGCATATGGCCTGGTGTGGCTAAGCGCTGAGCATGCGGTGGAGAGCGCAGGAGGATGGGAAGAAGTCCAAACCAAGTCAATGGAATAATGTCTGTGTCCCAGGGCCCTGACCTATGTGCCAGCTAGAATGGAAGGAGTGGTAGTCAACTAAAAAGAACATGTGGTGCCCATGTGTACACAGGATCATGCACACATCTATGTAATTTAACAGAAGACAAACAATTATTGCTAAAACGACTGGCCACCATTAGGTTAGATTATTACCTAATGGGGAAGACATATCAAAACCTGCGCAAAGGGTGTAGTCGCAAAACTGATGGAATCCGACACCAACACCTTTGCTTTTGGACAGTTTTTAGATACGATGCCCAATCCAGGGGCAGACTGGGAACCTAAAGTGGCCCCATGTTGCAGGCGGGTCCAAATTGACAGAAGGCAGGGCCATTATAATTAGGCGGGCATAAAATACTGCTGCCCCAGCTATCTAGTTGCTGCTATCCTGAGGACCGCAATACAGTTGAATGCAGGAGGGCACTTTCTGCTGTCTGGCCAGGTGCATAAGAATCTGATGCGCCTAGCATTACTTAAAGGGGTTCTGTAGTTCTTTAAAACTGATTATCTATCCTCGGGATAGATCATCAGCCTCTGATCGGTGGCGGTCCGACACCCGGGACCCCCGCCGATCAGCTGTTTGAGAAGGCAGCGGCGCTGCAGGAACGCAGCGGCCTTCTCTGACGTCACGACTAGTATCACTGGCCTGGGCGGGGCTAGGCTCTGTTCACTTGAATGCAGCTTAGCCCCGCCCAGGCCAGTGATACTAGTCGTGACGTCACTGGCCTGCGGTAAACACAGAGAAGGCCGCAGCGCTCCTGCAGCGCCGCTGCCTTCTCAAACAGCTGATTGGCGGGGGGCCCGGGTGTCGGACCGCCGCCGATCAGAGGCTGATGATCTATCCAGAGGATAGATCATCAGTTTTACAGAACTGCAGAACCCCTTTAATACTGAGAGCATCAGATCACTGTGCACTTGGACAAAGACTTGTGTGGCCCCCTGAGCATCGGCCCACTGGGAAATTTCCCTGTAGAGCCTATGGCCAGTCCGCCCCATGCCCAATCTGTAATTGATTATTGTAGGACTGAACCAAATTCGCATTGATTACATGTATGAATGTTAACTGACCACAGGTAACTTGTGATGAGAAGCGACTCCATAATCTTCGATGCCATGGGCAGGGGCTGTATGCACAAGGCCAGTGCCTTTGCCCATAGTGACATGGTTTGCGGCCAGAAGGGGAGAGGAGCGTCCTGGTATTGTCGGGTGATCACAGATGCCGTTTTCCAGATCAGCTCCTGGATTATCAAAGAAGGAAGAGTTAAAAAGAATTACTCAAAACTGCGAAGCCAAAACACCAAGATCAGGCATAATTCTTGTAAGACGTATTGTGAGAGTGCCCATAGGCAAACCTAACAAAATTACCTTTAAATGTTGAAATGACCTCAAATTTAGTCCCCAGGGACAGTGCAGTGGCCTCCACACAATCAGCAGCCAGAATAAAGAGCTCTCCTGAGGATCCACACTTTACGATGGCATACCTGGGATAAATACAATGAATGTTGAATTATTATCAATACTAGGGATGAGCGAACCCATGGAAGTTTGGGTTCGGCTGAACTTCACACTGAACCCGGACCCCATTAAAGTCAATGGGGACCCGAACTTCACTTTATTATTTTAAATAAAATAATCGCATTCTTAAGACAGAATGCTAAATAAAATGGCCATTGAGGGGTTAAAAATAATAATAATAATAAAAAAAAAAACCCTCAACTCATGCACTTGATCGTGCAGCCGGTATCCTCTTCTTTCTTCAGAACCTGCAAAAGGACCTGAGATGACGTCACCGCGCTCACCACGTGGTAAACGCAGTGACGTCATCGCAGGCCCTTTTGCAGGTTCTGCAGAAAGAAGAGGAAACCATGATCAAGTGGATGAGGTGAGGTTTTTTTAAAAAAAAATTATTATTAACCCCTGAATGGCCATTTTATTTAGCACCCTGTCTTAAGAATGCTATTATTTTCCGTTATAACGGAAAATAATAAAATCACCCGGACACCGAACCCGAACTTTAGTGAAAAAGTCCGGGTTTGGGTCCGGGTACCCGAACTCACAAAGTTTGGGTTCGCTCATCTCTAATCAATACGTGTGGTACAACTGATGTTGTTGCACGATGAGTTGTCTAAAGTGTTACAGTCATGTGCACTGAGGTATATAAATGGCAAATCAAGCCACTGTTATAGGGTCCGTGGTGAGAGGAAGCCTGGGGCTGAACGCCTCCCGCTTCCCATCACAGTTCCTTAGCAATTTCCTGCAAATGCCACTAGGGAAGGGGGGGGGGTCCGTGCATAGAGAGTTTTACAACTTCTATTGAGTTGAATGACAGCTGTATAAATTTACACACAGCTCCCCCCAGTGCAGGAATCATTGTATGTATGGGGGAGATTTCTCATTGTATTTATACCCATTGTCTGGTGTAAATACAGTGTTCAGACTTAGTGCCTGCTCTACATCTCATGTTAGAAATTCTGAGACCTGCAGAAACGAAGGGGCAGAAATGCTCAGATGAGCGCTGTGCCCATTTCATTGTCACTCCTTCATTGTATGGATTCATAGAAAATAAACTGTAAACTGATCGCTGCGATCTCCAAAGACATCCTAGCAGAGCCAATCAGAAACCACGGGTACACGGCACGGAGCGCTTCTGCCCCTTCATTATGAAATGATAGTGGTCCTCTACACCCATGATATATTGAAAGTTAAAGGGTTGTTCTGCCTATTTCTGTCATCCATTGTAATATCCCTTTCAGGACATGACAACGCTGCTGCATTAGACAAAAACACTGCATCTTAATGTGTGAATACTGCAAGGGACATACGTGGTATCTGGCATGTAGCAGACCGCCTGATTGGCTGGAATGGTCCACGGCTGTGTTGTCCAAATCAGAGCACTGATCGCTGCGGCTCCATCTGTGAATGAGACAAGTACCCGTATATTAATTCCAGGATCACTCAGGGCTGTAGATTTGGTAAGCCAAAGTTCTGACTCCGACTCTTTTATAAATGGCCAATAATTTAGCAATAACAAATTTCCTGTAGTAAAATGGTAACGTCAGGATTTTCTTTACTGTCATGTAAGTAATCAGGTTATTTTGAGCTTAAAGGGGTTGTCTCACTTCAGTAAGTGGCATTTATCATGTAGAGAAAGTTAATACAAGGCACTTACTAATATATTGTTATTATCCATATTGCTTCCTTTGCTGGCTGGATTCATTTTTCCATCACATTATACACTGCGTGTTTCCATGGCTACGACCACCCTGCAATCCATCAGTGGTGGTCGTGCTTGCACAATATAGGAGAAAGCACCAGCCTATGTGCTCTCCCATGGTCCCGGCCACCAGAGAGGCTGACGCTTTTGCCTATAGTGTGCAAGCACGACCACATCTGATGGATTGCAGGGTGGTCATAACCATGGAAACGAGCAGTGTATAATGTGATGGAAAAATGAATCCAGCCAGCAAAGGAAGCAATATGGATAATAACAATATATTAGTAAGTGCCTGGTATTAACTTTCTCTATGATAAATGCCACTAACTGAAGTAAGACAACCCCTTTAAAAGATTTTTTAACTGATGAACTATCTTCTGGATAGGTCATCATTATCTGATAGATGGGGGTCCAACACCTGAGACACTGCCAATCAGCTGTTTGAGAAGGCACCGATGCTCTCAGTAGTGCTGCGGCCTCCTCTCTGCTTACCAAGCACAGCGCCGTACATTGTATAGTGGCAGTGCTTGATATTGCAGCTCACCCCCATTCACTTAAATGGGGCTGAGCTGCACCTAGGCCATGTAAACAGTGACTTCATATGGCCTTGGAAAAGACGCAAGAAGGCCATGGCGCTATTGCCAGTGCTGCTGCCTTATCAAACAGCTGATCGGTGGGGTCCCAGGTGTTGGACCCCCACAATCAGATACTGATCGCATATCCAGAGGATACTAGTTCTTATCACTGATTATAGTATAAGGACAGGAGAGAACACAGGAGAGGTGAGAACTGATTATCTATCACCACTAGAACATCCTGCTTATCACTGATTATAGTATAAGGACAGGAGAGAACACAGGAGAGGTGAGAACTGATTATCTATCACCACTAGAACACCCTGCTTATCACTGTTTATAGTATAAGGACAGGAGAAAACACGGGAGAGGTGAGAACTGATTATCTATCACCACTAGAACACCCTGATTATCACTGTTTATAGTATAAGGACAGGAGAGAACACAGGAGAGGTGAGAACTGATTATCTATCACCAGTAGAACACCCTGCTTATCACTGTGTATAGTATAAGGACAGGAGAGAACACAGGAGAGGTGAGAACTGATTATCTATCACCAGTAGAACACCCTGCTTATCACTGTGTATAGTATAAGGACAGGAGAGAACACAGGAGAGGTGAGAACTGATTATCTATCACCAGTAGAACACCCTGCTTATCACTGTGTATAGTATAAGGACAGGAGAGAACACAGGAGAGGTGAGAACTGATTATCTATCACCAGTAGAACACCCTGCTTATCACTGTTTATAGTATAAGGACAAGAGAGGTGAGAACTGATTATCTATCACCACTAGAACACCCTGCTTATCACTGTGTATAGTATAAGGACAGGAGAGAACACAGGAGAGGTGAGAACTGATTATCTATCACCAGTAGAACACCCTGCTTATCACTGTGTATAGTATAAGGACAGGAGAGAACACAGGAGAGGTGAGAACTGATTATCTATCACCAGTAGAACACCCTGCTTATCACTGTTTATAGTATAAGGACAAGAGAGGTGAGAACTGATTATCTATCACCACTAGAACACCCTGCTTATCACTGTGTATAGTATAAGGACAGGAGAGAACACAGGAGAGGTGAGAACTGATTATCTATCACCACTAGAACACCCTGCTTATCACTGATTATAGTATAAGGACAGGAGAGAACACAGGAGAGGTGAGAACTGATTATCTATCACCACTAGAACACCCTGCTTATCATTGATTATAGTATAAGGACAGGAGAGAACACAGGAGAGGTGAGAATTGATTATCTATCACCACTAAAACACCCTGCTTATCACTGTGTATAGTATAAGGACAGGGGAACACAGGAGAGGTGAGAACTGATTATCTATCACCACTAGAACATCCTGCTTATCACTGATTATAGTATAAGGACAGGAGAGGTGAGAACTGATTATCTATCACCACTAGAACACCCTGCTTATCACTGTGTATAGTATAAGGACAGGAGAGAACACAGGAGAGGTGAGAACGGATTATCTATCATCACTAGAACATCCTGCTTATCACTGTATGTAGTATAAGGACAGGAGAGAACACAGGAGAGGTGAGAACTGATTATCTATCATCACTAGAACACCCTGCTTATCACTGTATATAGTATAAGGACAGGTGAGAACACAGGACAGGTGAAAATTGGGAATTGGGGTTTTTTAACATTTTTTTTTAATGTACCCTTATGGGACTTGTATATGCAATCCTCTCATCGCTTGTACCATATACTGCAATAGAATACTTTTGCAGTGTATGGGATTTTTACTGGCTGTCTGTCAAGCCATTCTGCAGGCACGGCTTAATAGGCAGCTTACTACAACAGGTCTTCACAAGGCCCCAGTTGGTCATACCGAGCACAGAGCCGTGGGGCTCAGTTCAGAGAACAGAGTTCTCTCCAATCCTGGGCATTGTGGCCGGGTGTCAGCTGTATTACATTGCTGGCATCCACAGTGTATAGTTTGTAAGCAGAACAGCCTATTGCAGGGAATTTATCAAAAGATATGTGCCAAGATTGTGCGGGGAAAAAAGGCACCACTCACCATTTTTTTTTTTAAGTGGGCTGGCCTTTCAAGAAAAAGTGTGGCCTCCTGTAGCCTGACAAATGTACTTCAACCGCTTGCCCACCGCCTGCAGGCACTAAACATCTGGGCGGTCAGCATATAACACTGCACGCTAATTGTGCATCCGTGAAAGCATAGTGAAGGCAGGGATATATATATATATATATATATACACATATATATATACATTATGAGTTTTGTGCGATCGCTAGGTGCCAGGTGTCTTTATGAACAGAAAAAAGTTATGGCTTTCAAAGATGCACGTACTAAGAAACGGAAAATGCGTCTGGTCAAGAAGGGAGGTAAATGGCCCGATCTTGATAGGTTAAATTGAAGTCAATTAATGGTGAAAGTTTACACCGGCTGGCATAAGTTGACCTTCTGGTGCATGGATAGCCAGAGATCCAGCAAATGTATTAAGATGTGTGCCTGACACTAAAATCCACACATTTTACTCCAGTGCACTTTAATTAAAGGGGTATTCCAGTTGTAGAGCTGAATGGAGCGGCAGTGTGATGAAACTTTTCACTTATTATCCATGCGGCAGACAGATACATTCATCATATTTGTATTAATTCTTTAAGGAAAAATTACCAATTACAGAAGCAAGTTTTGGAGGAGGTTTCTGCAGCGGAAATTTTACAAAGACGGATCGGCTGACGTGTTGCTGGTTGTATTCTAACTCGGCCTCAGCCAGCGCTGTTCTAGAAGGACGTGGAAAAAAACAGAACATGCGTCAAGATAGGAGGGACATTTAGCAGAACTGAACACAGGTATCATTTCTACAGGCTAACAAAAAATGTAAATCTCTACATTTTCTAACTGCCCCAATTGCAATGTATATAATCCCTAAAAGGAGAAGTTTGCATTGTTAGGCCTCTTTCACACGAGCGTCACGGATTAAGTCCGGATGCGTTCAGGAAACTCGCACCATTTTGCAAGCAAGTTCAGTCAGTTTTGCCTGCGATTGCGTTCAGTTGTTCAGTTTTTTCCGTGCGGGTGCGATACGTTTTGATGCGTTTTTCACGCGTGTGATAAAAAACTGAAGGTTTACAAACAACATCTCTTAGCAACCATCAGTGACAAACGCATTGTATCCGGACTTGCTTCAGGATGTGATGCATTTTTCACGGAGCCCCATTCACTTCTATGGGACCAGGGCTGTGTGGAAAACGCAGAATAAAGAACATGCTGCGTTTTTCACGCAACGCAGAACTGATAAAAAAAATGTGCACAGAGCCATTGAAATGAATGGGTCAGGATTCAGTGCGGGTGCTATGCGTTCACGTCACACATTACACTAAATGCAGAAGTAGAAGAGCAGCTCTGGGGTACAAACAGCAGCTGCAACAGGTGACACAGTCAGTAGACTTAGGTTAGGTTCATATGGAGTTTTTTGCAGGAGGATAAAGATTTTCCTGCAAAGCCAGAAATGGATCCAGCAGGAAGGAGAAGTGTAAGTCCTTCCTTTATATTTCCAATTCCTTTTGAATCCACTTCTGGCTTTGGATGAAAAACCTGCAGTAAAATCTGCTGAACCTACTCTAAAGGTGTCTACAAACTTCAGATAGCTGTCAGCGAAACCCATGTTCAGTGGAGAACTGTCCCTTTCGACCCCCCCAGTACACATGCAGGCAGCACTAGAGGTGGCCTACATCAGGTGACAACAAAAGGATTGAAAATGTTGAAATTCAGCACCGACAACCTTCTTTCCCCAGAAGGCTGACATTTGAGGAAGAGTGAAGATTAGAGATGAGCGAGCATGCTCGGGTGCATTTTTCGCGTATTTGCGTACACATTTTAATGCATACGCATATTTTAATCTGTACACTAATGCGTACGCATAATGTACAAATTTTTAAAATGTGTACGCATTAGTGTACAGATTAAAATATGCGTATGCATTAGTGTACTGATTTTAAAATGCGCACGCAAATACGCGAAAATTGCACCCGAGTATGCTCGCTCATCTCTAGTGAAGATGCATACATGTTTCGGAATTTTTTTCAGATGTCCCTTAAAGGGGTATTCCAGGATTTTAATATGTATGGCCTATCAATATCAGATAGGGAGGGGTCAGACACCTCGCACCCAGACAGGTCATCAATATAAAAATCCTGGAAAACCCCTTTACGTGCCAGCGCTTCTTAACAGAAGTCTGGACGTCGCAGGTTATGTTTTAGCCTTTCAATCTGCCAGAAGGAAGTCTTACGATTTACCATACAACGTAATCCAGTTGCTAGCGTCCAACCACTACTACTACCAATACTACTGCTCCTATTTTCTTGGGATGGAGCTAAAAAGAAAGCAATAGCTCTAGGACAGGCAGGACATTTCTTACTTCGTGGATGGGGACCAAAACACGGGTCTGTAGTCCTGGTAGATGTGGCCCTATGAAGCAAAGAATATAAAAATGAATACATAAATGCACCGGGACAAAACTGTTAACCCCTTAACAACCAGAGTGTATCAGTTCTAAATGACTTTTTTGCCATTTTGCACACATGGTGGTTTAACGTCTCTAAATTTTTTTGCAGAGCTACCATAATAATTTGTGCCGTACTTTCGTGAAACATAGGTTGGGGGTTGTCCAGGGTTTCTTAAGTGATGGTCTATCTTCAGCATAGGCCATGACTAGCTGATAACCAGCACCACTGACACAGTAGTGCTGGGAGCTCGTTACTAAAGCGCTGCTCCCATTGCTGTAGTGGTGAGCTCCCGCAGAGTGTTGCTGGTGCTGTGTAGCTCTGGCGTTCACTTCCATTGACAGAGCTACCCAGAGCAGCTGATCAGCGGGGGTTCCCTGACAATCAGCTAGTGATGGCGGTTTCCGCTCACAATAACACTGACTGTGTGAATAAGGCCTTAGGCCTAATTCAGACGTCTGTGGTGCACGGTCCGTGAAAACCCGGACCGTGCTCCTTCTGAGGGCGTCATTGGTTGCTATGTCGTACGCCATGCGCTGCGTGAGGCCACCGCTGTACAGTCATACACTAGATACGAATGTATGACTGCACAGCGGCGGCCTCACGAAGCGCACAGCGTCATAGCAGCCAATGACGCCGTGCGCTTGTGCCCTCAGAAGGAGCAAGGTCTGGGTTTTCACGGATCGTGCTCCACGGATGTCTGAATTAGGCCTTACAGAGGAGTTTTCCCAGGCCCATAATTTTCCAAATCAGCCCTATGTATAAAGATGGCAGGAGCACTGAGTACTCTGTCTTACCTTCTCGTGCATCTTGAAGAAAACATCCAACTGCTTCGCCTCGTACTTCTTATCAAACGTGTAATAACAGTTATCCCAGTCCGCCATTACCCCCCAGCGGATGAAGGAGGACTTCTGCTTCTCAATGGCCTTTTCTGCAAATGCCCGAGCTGAAGAGAAGCAGAGGAGAAAGTTACAGCCGCGGTCCAGGCAATTATCACTGAAACTGTTCTCTGTCACATGGTAAGTGGTGATTGGCTGCAAAGCATCACATGACAATGACAAGTGCAGACACGGAGGACAAAGATGCCCCCTAGCATTGTGTAGGTAACCCGACATCTCACAAGTTTGCTTCACATGAGGACAGTATCTCTTGGACCTCCATGCCAAACTT
This sequence comes from Rhinella marina, assembly GCA_900303285.1. NCBI lineage: Eukaryota > Metazoa > Chordata > Amphibia > Anura > Bufonidae > Rhinella > Rhinella marina. Next base: position 133,734 of record ONZH01016968.1, on the reverse strand, counting down.
AGGTTGTGCAACATTTGCAGTAAAATTACAGGGTTACTGCTTGACTTCAATACCGCAACGTTTTACCAATGGGGGGTATACTGAATGGACTGCAGCAGATGGATCGTTTGTGGAAACAGGACCATAGCAGAGTAAACTACCCAATCAGGGAGCTAGTTTAGAAAAAAAAAAAAAAACACTGTGGGAGATTTATCAAACTAGTGTAAAGTAGAACGGGCTTAGTTGCCCATAGCAACCAATTAGATTCCTCCTTTCATTTTTTCACAGCTCCTTTGGGAAATGAAAGGTGGAATCTGATTGGTCGCTATGGGCAACTAAGCCAGTTCTACTTTACACCAGTTTGGTTAAATGACCCCCAAGTGGTTTTGCACCAAATGGCAAATCATCAGCCAATCACGGCATACGCTGGTATTTTTGGGTGACCACGGATGAAATTTCCCAACCAGAAACATGACATCTGCTGTTGGCCATCGCAAACGATCGTTCACTTTACATTTTGAAAATGGTCGACTGAAACGGGCCATTTTCAGGCAACATTTATCATTTATCTGGTTGGCAAGGGTCCTGGAGGTCAGACCCCATATACCAATGAGAGGTTGTCAATTGCAACAATTAATTGTACCACTCCCCCCATTCATACCTCTGCTTCTGATCTCGAGAGGGGAGAGACTGTCCGCTTTGTCCCCGATCTCTGCCAGGGCCCGCAGTTCTATTGGCAGGCCGTGGCAGTCCCAACCGGGCACGTAGGTCACTTTGTAGCCCCTCATCATGTGGAAACGATTTGTGATGTCCTTCAGAATCTGCAAAACATGGGCATGTATGAGGTGAAACCATCATGGAGAGAAATGGAAGCTGGTGAAGTAACTGGCACATCCCCTGTCGACAGGTGGAAGAATCAGACGTGCGTTTGTGCTGTGGAAACTGTGACAGAAATTAGAGGTTGACCCTCCGATTCCTGCCACGACGTGCCCCTGGATTATCCACAGTCAGTGGGTATGACCTTCGTGCGTCTACCCGCCGTGGTCTACACATGGAGACTGCAGCAATACTTGACATGTCAAGGAATTCTGTTCTGCAGGTGCTATATGCTATACACTCAAACTGGATACAACTGTAACAAACCCTCAGCTTTGAGGTGTATTAGGTATATTAGCAGCCTAATGTTCTCTCCTGCTACATCCAGACTGTTTAGTTCACAGTATACTGTCTAAGATGGTTACAACTGTAGCAAACTCCCAGCTGTGAGAAGCATTGGATCTACAGTATATGGGCTGTTCAGCTACGAGGTGTAAAGAGGAATTTCCCCATTCACAGTCAGCAAGCAGAGACCTTGAAAATGGGGAGGAATTATAATTGTGAGATGGTACGTGGCAAGTGAGCGGCTATTCAGGCGAGATAAGCAGCCGTCGGGTAACATGGTGACGCTTATCTCTAAGGCCTCTTTTACACGGGCGAGATTTCCGCGCGGGTGCAATGCGTGATGCGAACGCATTGCACCCGCACTGAATCCTGACCCATTCATTTCAATGGGGCTTTTCACATGAGCGATGTTTTTCATGCATCAGTTCGCCGTTGCGTGAAAATCGCAGCATGTTCTATATTCTGTGTTTTTCACGCAACCCTGGCCCCATTGAAGTGAATGGGGCTGCGTGAATAACGCATTGCATTCACTGATGGTTGCTAAGAGATGTTGTTTGTAAACATTCAGTTTTTTACCCGTGCGGAAAAAACTGGACGAACGTACGAAATCAAAACTGACTGCGAATGCGTGCGGATTTTCCAGAACGCATCCGGACTGAATCAGTGACGCCCGTGTGAAAGAGGCCTAACAGCAGAACTGGATGACTATATCAGGCAGTAAAGTGAGGGGTCAGGATGATCGACGATGATCAGACACAACCCCTGAAGCCCTTACTTTATTAAGTGCATGTCCCACGTGGGGGTCTCCGTTAGCGTAGGGGGGGCCGTCATGTAGGCTGAATTCCTTCTTTGCTTTTCTCGCTTTTTGCCAATTATAAAGCTGCAAGAAGTTTGTCTCCTGTGAGGAAATAACATAAAGATACATCAGAATTATAGTAAGGAGCAGAGCTGGCACATACATCATACTGCCCACCCCCTGACCCCCCTCTCATCCAAGTGCCCCCTGACCCCCCTCTCATCCAAGTGCCCCCTGACCCCCCTCTCATCCAAGTGCCCCCTGACCTCCCTCCTGCCCCAGTGAGATCCCTCATCCCACTGCCTAAAGATCCCTGCTTCCCAGTGCCCCCTCAGATCCATCCCAGTTCCCCTCACATCCCCCTGGTCATGACATACCCTTGTTTCCATACCCCTTGCCTCCTGACCTAAACCTTTGCCCTAGTGCCCCTATCTATTGCCCCAGAGCAGTCCAGTCCCTGTGCAATAAACCCCAATCCCCTGCCCAGGGGCGGATTGGGTACTTAAAGTGGCCCTGGAAAGAATATTAAAAGTGGCCCCATTTTGGAGTCATGGCCAAATTGATGGAAGGCAGGGCCAGCATTACCATATTGTGGCACATTATACCGCCCCAACAGAGCCAAATACCACAGTCCATCACAAAATACATCCCCAAAAACTTCCACTGGCGACTGTCAGGAGGGCTCAGGCGGTTCCCTGGGCATCGGCCCACCGGGAAATTTCCCTGTAAGGTCTATGGCCAATCCGCCCCTGCCCTTAGCCCAGTGAATACTATACTGGTCCCAGTGCTCCCTGCACTCAGCCCAGTGCATACTATCCACGTCCCAGTACATACTACCCTCGTCCAAGTGCCCCCAGCCCAGTGCATACTATCCTCCTCCCAGTGCCCCCTGCCCTCAGCCCAGTGCATACTATCCTCCTCCCAGTGCCCCCTGCCCTCAGCCCAGTGCATACTATCCTCGTCCCAGTGACCCCTGCCCTCAGCCCAGTGCATACTATCCTCCTCCCAGTGCCCCCTGCCCTCAGCCCAGTGCATACTATCCTCCTCCCAGTGCCCCCTGCCCTCAGCCCAGTGCATACTATCCTCGTCCCAGTGACCCCTGCCCTCAGCCCAGTGCATACTATCCTCGTCCCAGTGACCCCCTGCCCTTAGCCCAGTGCATACTACCCTCATCCAAGTGACCCCTGCCCTCAGCCCAGTGCTTACTATCCCCGTCCCAGTGCCCCCTGCCCTCAGCCCAGTGCATACTATCCTCGTCCCAGTGCCCCCTGCCCTCAGCCCAGTGCATACTATCCTCGTCCCAGTGCCCCCTGCCCTCAGCCCAGTGCATACTATCCTCGTCCCAGTGACCCCTGCCCTCAGCCCAGTGCTTACTATCCTCGTCCCAGTGACCCCTGCCCTCAGCCCAGTGCTTACTATCCCCGTCCCAGTGCCCCCTGCCCTCAGCCCAGTGCATACTATCCTCCTCCCAGTGCCCCCTGCCCTCAGCCCAGTGCATACTATCCTTGTCCCAGTGCCCCCTGCCCTCAGCCCAGTGCATACTATCCTCGTCCCAGTGCCCCCTGCCCTCAGCCCAGTGCACACTACACTCTTCCCAGTGCCCCCTGCCCTCACCCCCTCTCACTGCCCACTTTTTGCCCCTTCCCCCTCTACCTCACCCCCCTGACCTCTTGCAGGCGCAGCTCGGTGCTGACGGTGTCCTCGGGGCTCCGGCGTATTGGGAAGTCGGTGTGAGGGAGCAGCACGGTGTCCCGGTACTTGTTGTTCTGCCCAGGGCTCTCATTGCTGCTGCTGAGCCCGGAGGCGGCTCTCCCCCTCCAGAGAAAACGGGGACCGGGCAGCCGCCCGCGGAGAACGGTCAACATGTTCCTGACAGAAACTACGGCGAGCGGAGAGGTGACAGGGACGGCGGCCGCCGAGGACCAAACCTCCGAGGCGCGTTCTGTCAGCGCTATCTGAGCAGTGACATTGAGGACGCGTCCAGGGGAGGTCTGCCTGTGTGTACGGATCTGGGGCGGCAAATTGCTCCAGAAAAGTCGCATGCAATTTATTTTTGCAGGTTGTTTTTTTAGGGTAGGGCTACACAGCGACATTTTATATAATGTATTCCAGTGACATGCTGAGGCTGCAACTAATTTTTTTATTTTTTCTGCTGTTGTTGCATTGACACCATTGAAATACATTATATGCAGTGTCCCGCGACCTTAATGTATGGCAGTGTAGCGGGGCAGCCATAGGAATGGGAGTGCAGTGTGATTGTGGTGCCACCGCCAAACATGAATGGCGAAAAATACCGTGGTGTTGGGTTTTATGAAATTTGCAAATATTAAAGTTGCACCATGACCACATTGATTTATATGGCTGCCCGGCTACACTGCGAAATTTGGTTGCGAGTCCGACATGGGCACACGGCACGTGTCACACCCATAATCGCTATATAACCTTACCCTAAGGCCTCATGCACACGAACATGTGCCGGCCGTGCCCGTGCTGCAGGCCGCAAACTGCGGTCCGCAATGCACGGGCACTGACCGTGAGGCCACCGCATGCGGTTCGTGGACCCATTCACTTGAAAAGTAGTGCTTCCGTGGTGTTCCGATCCGTGCCTCCGCTCCGCATCTCTTGGATCGCGGACCCATTGAAGTGAATGGGTCCGTGATGCGGGCTGCACACGGCTGGTGCCCGTTTATTGCGGACCCGCCGTATGCGGCCTACAGCACGGTCATGGCCAGCACACGTTCGTGTGCATGAGGCCTAAGGCTCCATTCACATGTCCTGTTTTTCTTTCCTGATTCGATCTTGATCCTGATCTGGATCCATTCATTTCAATGGGTCCTGAAAAAATCAGGATCGAATCAGGAAAGAAAAACAGGACGTGTGAATGGAGCCTTAGGGTCATATCCCAGGGTGACATGGGATATGACCGTTACCTGAGAATCGCAATCTTACCAGGTTGGGTTTTTTGTGATCCCAGGGTCACGGCACGTATGTGAGTCACGCTATGACCCCATTAATTTCTATACTAGCACCGCTACACTACGATCCTTGGGTGCAACAGCTGTCGTGTGCCTTAGGCTAGGGCTACACGACGACATTTGTCGCAGTAATGTCATGTGACAATTTTTATATTGATAGTCTATGGTGTCGCACTGTGACTGCGACACAACAGTCGCAAAAACTCCATCCAAGATAGGTTTTTCTGCGACTGTCGTGTCGCATGTTGCAGTGCAACACCATAGACTTGCATTATAAAAATTATCTGGCAGCATATGTTGCAGTGTAGTTGTGCCCTATGAGTCGCGCGACACATGTTGTCGTTTAGCCCTAGCCTTAGGGCCCTTGCACACGACCGTATGCGCTCCGAGACATACTGTCAGTGAGCGGGCCATATGTCCCGGAGCGGCATCGATCATGTTCACAGCATCATAGATGACAATGATGCTGTGCACGTCGGGCCACCCCCGGGACTATTTCCTGCACTCATATGATCTTATGAGTGCAGGAAATAGCAGCGTCTTTCTGTTCGCGATGTGGTGCGGAGCACAAAGGAAAACGGATCTGCCCCCCATTGACTTACAGTGGTTTTAGAGATGTTTCCGTCATTGCTATTTTAGAGATAATACAACCGGATCCGTTCATAACGGATGCAGACGGTTTTATTATCATGATGGAAGCGTTTTTGCTGAACCCTGCCGGATCCAGCAAAAACGCAGATGTGAAAGTAGCTTAACAGGACGCAAGCCACAGGAGACTTTGCTGTCATAGAACACAATGGAAGTTGTGTACAACTGTAATTTGTCTGTAATGTGACTTTTTGGGACTGTCGCAGCTGCAGCATTTCACGTACAATTTGTCATTCACATGACGGAGGGACGGCCTTGCCCGTGTTTTGGGCCCCAAATTGCAGGCATCGGCCGTGTGCGCTCCGCATCAAGGTCCGGACCCATTTACTTTAAAGGGTTTGCAAGATGCAGTGAAAAACAGGACGTGTTCTCTCTTTTGCAGTGAGGAAGCGCGGAAGCACCGGAAGCTTTCCGTGTGATTCTGGATCTGCTCCTCCGCACTGCAAAAGATAGAACATGCCCTATATTTCACTGCATGTTGCATAACCATTGAAGTCAATGGCATTGCAACTTGGCAGAGCGCACATGGCCAGTGTCCGTGTTTTGTGGGTCCACGGTTTGCAGCCCACAATGGGTCTGCAAAAAAAAATAAAAAAAAAATGAAAATGCCACATGGATCGCATCCGTTTTTTGCATACCTCAAAACGAACACGGTTGTGTGCATGAGGGCTAAGGCTGGCGCCAGATGGAAGGAAGAAGCACATAACAGGTAGAGTAGACACACAGGGGGTCATTCATCAAAACTGGTGTAAAGTAGAACTGGCTTAGTTGCCCATAGCAACCAGATTCCTCCTTTTATTTTTTCACAGCTCCTTTGGAAAATGAAAGGAGGATTCTGATTGGTTGCTATGGGCAACTAAGCCAGTTCTACTGTACACCAGTTTGATAAATAACTCCCACAAGGTTTATTGCCTGTAACCATGGAGACACATAGGTCTGCGCCGGAGCTGTATCTGTAACTTGTGACATAAATCCTATATCTAAGGCCTCATGCACACGAATGTGTGCCGGCCGTGGCTGTGCTGCGGGCCGCATACAGCGGGTCCTCAATAAACGGGCACCGGCCGTGTGCAGCCCGCATCACAGATCGCGGACCCATTCACTTCAATGGGTCTGCGATCCGGGAGATGCAGAGCGGAGGCACGGATCGGAACACCACGGAAGCACTACGGTGTGCTTCCGTGGTGTTTCTGGCCGTGCCTCCGCACTGCAAAAAAGTAGCGCAAGCACTACTTTTTTGCGGTGCGGACCCTCGGATGCGGATCGCGAACCCCATTCAAGTGAATGGGTCCGCGATCCGCATGTGGTGGCCTCACGGCCAGTGCCCATGCATTGCGGACCGCAGTTTGCGGCCCGCAGCACGGGCACGGCCGGCACACATTCGTGTGCATGAGGCCTAAATCTGGGAAAGATGGGTAACAGCGAATATAACTACTATTTTAGCTTCCACACAAGTTGTCACCCAGCTTTCCCGGACTCCCGCAGGCCAATCCGTTTACACAGTGATACGTCTCCGCCACCCCGTATCCCTGTAGGAATAGTCAGACCTGTGTCATGACTAAGGGCTCATGCACACGACAGTATGTATGTTGTGATCCGCAAAAAAAAAAACGGATGACATCGTTGTGACGTCCGTGTTGCATCTGTTTTTTTTGCGGATCCATTGTAACAATGTAACAAGAATAGTACATGTTCTATTTGTTTAGTGGACACTGAATGCACACAGAAGCATTTCCGTTTTTTTCAAGCCCCATTGAAATGAATGGTTCTGCATACGGACCTGTTAAAAAAAAAAACGGAACGAAAATGGAAGAAAAATACTTTGAGCCCTAAGGCTGGGGCTACACAGCAATTTCGGCTGCCATACCCGTTAATGATTCCTGTGTCGCAGTGCAACCATTGAACTGAAGCGGGTCGCAGCACAACTCAACAGTTACCGCGACCCCTGAATTGCATTTTTTTTTTTGAGAAATGATATTAAAGTAGGAATTATGTGATTAACATTAATAACAATATTACCGTCCATAATATGATTATATCGGTACAGTAACTGCAAATATCTGCTAAATCCATAGGAATGAGGTGAGAGAAGAACGCGTGAGTCAGCAGATCCAAGGTCTCTAGGACCCAGCAGGAACACGGCTGACATAGGAAGTACATTGCAGCCTGTGAAATGCTGTGTAGACCTCTGCACCTACTGACAGTCTCCACTCTGTGCAGCGTCCGCCGGGCAGGTAGGTGGCCTCTTATGGAGGGAATACGGGGACCAAGCCAAACGTGTGCAAGTTTCTGACGGGTTTTATAAGTTACAGATTTTGCCTAGTTTCTAACATTCAATGGGAAAAGACACATTAAAAGGAGCTTTCTACTTTAAAGGGGGTTTTGCAGGATTACTTCCTTTCAGAAAGAGCGCCACCAGGTAACGCAGGATGCACAAAGTACTGCAGCTCAGCTCCATTCAATGAATGAGCTGCAATGCCGCACACAACCCACAGGCAGGGGGGGCTCTGTTTTTGGAAGAAAGTAGCCATGCTGTTGTAATCCTGTACAATCCCTTTAAGAAAGATCAGTAGGTAACATCAGGGGAGGGCCATTAACCTGGGACCACTACCGGTCCCTGGACAAAGGGTCTACGCTTACTGGTAATGGCGCCTCTGGGTTTGTCAGACCTTTCTGTGTCCGGCGGGTGTCAGGCTGGTCCTGTGCCAGGCTTGTGTGATAAGGCGCCTTTGAAATCAATAGATTTTCCGGTATAGTTCAGTCTAGGACACAGATCAGCAACCTGCGGCGCTCCAGATGTTCTGAAACTACAACTCCCAGAATCCCCCTTCACTTCTGTGGGAGTTACAATCACAGCCAAGAAAGTGTGCATGCTGGGAGTTGTAGTTTCACAGCTGCTGCCGAAGGTTGCTGATCCCTGGTCTAGGAGATGACAGGTTACAGAACTGTTTAATGAGCACTGAAGGGGTTAAAGTTTTAGGGGTCCCCCCCCCCAGAAGGGTCTCATGGATCCCCTGCAATCTTATCTTCTGACTTTTCTCAATAGCATATCAAAAGTTAAAAAAAATTGTGTCACCTAAAGCCTCATTCACACGTCAGTATTTGGTCAGTGATTTCCATCAGTGATTGTGAGCCAAAACCAGGATTGGAGCCTCCAAGGTAAGGTATAAGGGAAAGATCTGCTCCTGTTCTGTGTTTAGAGACGCACCTGGTTTTGGCTCAAAATCACTGGTGGAAATCACTGACCAAACACTGAGGCCTAGTCCACATTTCCGTGTCAGTGACCCATCCGTGAAAAAAAGCGTACGTGTTTCATCCATGAAGCTGTCCGTGAAGGATCCGTGGTTGGTCCGTGTGTCCGTTTTTCCCATCCGTGTGGCATCCGTATTTCACTGACGTTGCTCAGCTGAAAATTGATTTCCAAAGAATCTCCTATTAGTCATCAGTGAAAAACGGACGCATCACGGACACAACACGGATGTGTGTCAGTGATTTTCACGGACCCATAGACTTCAATGGGCGTGCTTGGTCCGCATCACAGATCAAAGTAGTGCATGTCCCCGTGATTTTTTTACTGACCCACGCTCAGTAGAAAAATGCTGAAATGTGAACAGATAATGGGTACGTGTGCTGTCCGTGAAAAATGCGGACAGCACACGTCAGTGAAAAACGGAAATGTGGACGAGACCTGACTGTGTGAATGAGGCATAAGGCCTCTTGCACGCAACCATATGTATTTTGCGGATACCGTGCGTGTTGCATCTGCACTTTTTGATGAGCCATCAACTTCAATGGGTCCGTGATCCAAGCATAGGCGTTGATCTCTTTGCAGAATGGACATATCGATGCGGTGAACACGCGGATGATACATACGTATGTCAGTGCCGCAAAATTTGTTGATACCTATTTGGTGGATCTGCAGACTGCATGAGGCCTCATGCCGTAAAATAAAAAATTGATTATATATTCCGATACTCACCTCTTTCCCCTGCGCTGTTCTCTGCGCCGCCAGTCCGGTCCTCCTCCAGCTGTTCGCAGTCAATTGCAAGTATACAGCATGTGACCGCTGCAGCCAGTCATAGTCCTGAAGAGTCACAAGCGTATACCCGGGAAATGCAGCCGTAGGGCTCATGCACACTAACGTATTTTCTTTCCACGTCCGTTCCGTTTTTTTTTTTTGTGGACCATTCATTTCAATGGGTCCACAAAAAAAACGGAAGTTACTCTGCATTCCTTTTCCGTCTGTCCGTATTTCTGTTCCGCAAAAACATAGAACATGTCCTATTATTGTCCGCTTTACAGACAAGGATAGGACCGTTCTATTAGGGGCCAGCTGTTCTGTTCTGCAAAATACGGAATGCACACGGACGTCATCCGTATTTTTTGCGGATCCGTTTTTACAGACTGCAAAATACATACGGTCGTGTTCATGAGGCCTTATATACAAACAGCGGGAGGAAGTGGGACTGGAGGTGCAGAGAATGGCGCTGGAGAAAAAGGCGAGTATGTCATACTTTTTTATTTTTCAGCATTAGGGCAAATTTATAATTAAAGGGGTTTCTGGTCGTACAAAGCTGACGACCTGAGGATCAGTCATCAATATCTGATCAGCAAAGCGACATTTTCCTAAGGGCTCATGCACATGACCGTAGCCTGTTTTGCGGTCTGCAGATTGTGGATACGGTCGTGTGCATTTTGCGGAATGGGAACGCTCGACCCCCTACAGAACAGTCCTATCGTTGTCCGTAATGGCTCATGCACACGAACGTATTTTCTTTCCGTGTCCGTTTTTTTGCGGACTGTATGTGGAACCATTCATTTCAATGGGTCCGCAAAAAAAAACACAAAAAACTGACGTTAGTCCGTGTGCATTCCGATTCCGTCTGTCCGTATTTCTGTTCCGCAAAAAAATAGAACATGTCCTATTATTGTCCGCATTACGGTCCAGGATAGGACTGTTCTATTAGGGGCCAGCTGTTCCGTTCCGCAAAATATGGAATGCACACGGATGTCATTCGTATATTCCGTTTTTGCAGACTGCAAAATACATACGTTCGTGTGCATGAGCCCTAATACGGACAAGAATAGGATATGTTCCAATTTTTTTGCGGATGCCACAGAACGGATTTACAGAGGCGGTCAGCATGTGGTCTTTTGCAGCCCCATTGAAGTGAATGGGTCCGCATCTGATCCGCAAAAAACAATGGCCGTGTGCATGAGCCCTAAGCCCAGTGAATGGACCTGGGCTGCAATACCGAGCAATGTTTTCAATGTCAATCTGCATTTGCTGTTCATACGCATCGCGTCAAGAAGGGACATGAATGCGGCAAATCTGCGGTCGGATCCGTGGCATCACAAACTACAAGTCCAAAGCAAAAATCTGAGGGTGAGCTTTGGATTTCTGCTGCGGATCCTGTGGCACGTAAACATTGGACTTTTCCGATGTGGATTATGACTGTTAACTGCCCATAGACACTGACGATAGCTGCTGCTATAGAGCGGTCAGCGCGGAGTAACGGACGGTCAGCGAGGAGTAACGGGCGGTCAGCGAGGAGTAACGGACGGTCAGCGAGGAGTAACGGGCGGTCAGCGAGGAGTAACGGACGGTCAGCGCGGAGTAACGGACGGTCAGCGCGGAGTAACGGACGGTCAGCGCGGAGTAACGGACGGTCAGCGCGGAGTAACGGGCGGTCAGCGCGGAGTAACGGACGATCAGGGAGGAGTAACGGACGGTCAGGGAGGAGTAACGGACGGTCAGCGCGGAGTAACGGACGGTCAGCGCGGAGTAACGGACGGTCAGCGCGGAGTAACGGGCGGTCCAGCGCGGCGTAACGGGCGGTCAGGGAGGAGTAACGGGCGGTCAGGGAGGAGTAACGGACGGTCAGGGAGGAGTAACGGACGGTTAGGGAGGAGTAACGGGCAGTCAGGGAGGAGTAACGGACGGTCAGGGAGGAGTAACGGACGGTCAGGGAGGAGTAACGGGCGGTCAGGGAGGAGTAACAGACGGTCAGGGAGGAGTAACGGACGGTCAGGGAGGAGTAACGGACGGTTAGGGAGGAGTAACGGGCGGTCAGGGAGGAGTAACGGACGGTCAGGGAGGAGTAACGGACGGTCAGGGAGGAGTAACGGGCGGTCAGGGAGGAGTAACAGACGGTCAGGGAGGAGTAACGGACGGTCAGGGAGGAGTAACGGGCGGTCAGGGAGGAGTAACGGGCGGTCAGCGAGGAGTAACGGGCGGTCAGCGCGGAGTAACGGACGGTCAGCGAGGAGTAACGGACGGTCAGCGAGGAGTAACGGACGGTGTCCGGCACCTCCAATATTTTTTCGGAAAAAAATACTTGTGAAGTCTGCACATTCACATCATCTGAGCTTGTGCTATTTCAGTAGAGCCGGGGAGATAAGCGGCTGCAAGATACAACTGGCGCCGATTATACCTGAAAAGACATGAGAAATCCATATCCATGGTTCACAGTCCAGATGAGGACGTGGACACATTAGAAAGTTCTCGCCCAGGTTTAGAAATTTACACGGTCATCAGCGCGCAGTGTGTTTTGGTATTACGCACCGATTGTCTTCGCAGATTTTTGCGCAGAAACTACAGCTAAGATACAGCACCAGCTCAGTAGACGGGAATTTCAAAATCTCACGTACACGGTGAAGTAGACCTGAAGTTCGGCTTTAGAAATCTGCTGTGTGTCAATGCGGTTTTTTTCATTGCAGATTTCTAAAGCCGAACTGCAGGTCCACTTCTTACGTGGAGAATTTCCGCTCCGTGTACATGAGATTTTGAAATTCCCGAATCAGAAAACATCTATCGGACATACCGCATTACAAGGACAGAAACGTCTCCGCCGCTAGTTTATGTTTTGCGGTTTGTCATCAAGGACTCGTGTCTGGCTTCTCTGTCCAGGGGGTGAAGCGAGTTAACCGACCGAGTTGAGGCGGTGATCATGGAAGGAAACGACTCAATAGAGAATCCTTTGGGATTTTTCAGTTGGGTAGTTACGCTCCAGCTGGGTTAAAGGGGTATTCCCATCATGGACAATGGGGGCATATCGCTAGGATATGCCCCTATTGTCTGATAGGTGCAGGTTCCAGCGGGACCGCTGGGATCCGCACCTATAGCGAGAACAGAGTGGGGAGCGCTGTGCCTGGAGGGGTCCGGCCACCACCTGACGCAGCTCCTATAGAAATGAATGGGAGCACACCACACATGTACGGCCACCGCTCCCATTCATTTCTATGGAGCCGACGGAAATAACCGAGCCAGCCCTCGATTATTTACGGCGGCCCCATAGAAATGAATGGTGGTTGGCTGCGCATGCGCGGTGCGCCCTTCTTCACTATTGGGACTCAGTTCTCGATATAGGTGGGACCAGCACCAATAAGACAATGGGGTCATATCCTAGCACGGCCTTCTCTCAGCTTTTCCTAGGTCAGTGACGTCACGTTTATTGGTCACGTGGCCTAGGAGCAGCCCAGCCCCATTTGAGTGAATGGACCTTCGAGAGAAGGTAAGAGCACTCACAGGAGTGCCGGTACCTTCTCAAACAGCTGATCAGCGGGGGTCCCGGGTGTCGGACCCCCACCAATCAGATACTGATGTCCTAGTAGTAAAATCCTGGAAAACCCCTTTAATACATGCCCATGATGTGACCAGCACGTGTACAGCTTGTAATATAAACCCGCCAACCCCTTTAATCTTTTCACTTGTGTGGTGGCGCACAGAGACCCTATGGCACCACGGAGCCATGAGCACTCCATGTGCTGCAGTATAACGCCTCTGTACGACACCATATTCCAAGCTGGAGGCAATGCAGAATACGTAATAGACATGTGACGGAACACGTTACAATTTAATTTCTTCAAGATTTAAAGGGGATGACTCTCCACGGATCTGACACTGGTGGTATGTCCTATGATGAATTGCGCCGGCTGATTGCTACCAGTCTGGGCCACGTCTGTGCAGCCACATCTATAATGGCCACCCATAGGCCCACCCGAAGGAAGCTGAGCCTGGCCTACTGCTTTGTTCTAGAGATCACTAGAGGTCGCAGCGGTGGGATCACCAACGATCAGACAGTGGTAGTTTCTCAAACAGTTGTAGAACTACAACTCTCAGCATGCTCCCTTCACTTCTATGGGAGTTCTGAGAACAGCCAAGCAAATGTGCATGCTGGGAGTTGTAGTTGGACAACAGCTGGCGCGCCAGATCCTGTCCTAGAGACATGGGTTGAGTCTACGCCTACAGTACAGGCCACAGAATCCACCATGTTCCTGATCTCTACAGAGGCCCTGGGCTGCGTTCACATTCAGTGTTTGCACGTGTTGTGTTTTATATTACTTTATGTGATTTTTTTTTTTTTTTTTTTTGGTTCGTTAGATTACAGGTCAGTAATACCTGCACTTGCTTTTGTCCTATAGTCATTCTGGAACGACGTATCCAGTTTCTTAAGACGTTTTGTTTGAATTGCACAATCCACGTCTCGGGTTCTCTTATAAACCGGAGTAAAGGTGACGGTAAACTCTGCGCCCTGCAGATTACACTCCACGGGCGGTAGTTACCTTCAGATCCATGTATTTAAGGCTGGGCTCAGACCAGGAGAGCCGGATAAGATAATGATATGGATGAAACGTTCTTTACTATTCCATGCTTTACTAAGGCCATGTTTGATTTTTTATTTTATTTTATTTTTTTTGGTGGGGAGGGATTTTATAACGTGCTGTAAAATTGTATAGACGGTATTTATAATACCGTCCATACAAACCTCCATGAAGATGTTGCCCCTGGTCAGATTCTAACCCAGTGCTGGGATACCTCCTTAAGGGTCTCACGTTAGACATGTTCACTCCAATCAGCCATTTGCATTAAAGGGAGAGTCTTACCACGACCACCCCCGTCCACATGCCCCATAAAGGGGCGTCTGGCAGTCGGCGGATTCCCCTGGCAAAATCAGCCGAACCAGCACTGATCAGCTAATCGCCCTCCCGTGTGAAAGGTGAGGTCTCTAATAAGACAACCCCCTCTTGTTTTGTGATGGGAGACAAAAAAGTGGCGAAACCAGTAGTGTCCAGTACCAGTGCCAGAGTGTCCCCATTACCAGACCATTAAGACTCCCACCCAAATAGCTAGTTTCTCGTTACCAGCACCATCCAAAGACTCCCCTCCCCATAACTATTGCCAGCCAAAAGGCTCCCCATTACTGGCTCTAGCCCAAGATTTCTCCTTTACCATCGCTCTCCCAAGAGTTTCCCCATTACTAGTGCCAGACAAAGAGTTCTGCCATTACCAACCAAAAGAGTTCCCTATTACCATTGCTCTCCTAAGAGTTCCCAATCTCCAGCGCTAGCCATATAGTTCCAAAAACCATGCAAAAAGTCACACATTTTCAGCTCCATCCAAAGAGTTTCCCCATTGCCGGTGCCAGGCAAAGAGTTGCATGGCACTGGCAATTGGTAAATGGGGTAACTTTTTGGATGGTGCTGGTAATAGGGAACTATATGGCTGGCATGCCATATAGATGGAGAACTATGGTAATGGTGAAATTCTTAGGCTAGGGCTGATATTGGGGAACTTTTTGCCTGGCACCGGTAATGTGGAAACTCTTTGCCTGGCACCGGTTATGGGGAAACTCTTTGCCTGGCACAGGTAATAGGGAAATTCTTTGTCTGGCATGGGTAATGGGGAAACTCTTTGTCTGGCACGGGTAATGTGGAAACTCTTTGCCTAGCACAGGTAATGGGGAAACTCTTTGGCTGGCACCGGCAATGGGGAAACTCTTTGCCTGGCACCGGCAATGGGGAACTCTTTGGATGGAGCTAAAAATGGGTGACTTTTTGCATGGTTTTTGGAACTATATGGCTAGCGCTGGAGATTGGGAACTCTTAGGAGAGCAATGGGTAATTGGTAAATGGGGTAACTTTTTGGATGGTGCTGGTAATAGGGAACTATATGGCTGGCATGCCATATAGATGGAGAACTATGGTAATGGTGAAATTCTTAGGCTAGGGATGATACTGGGGAACTTTTTGCCTGGAACCGGTTATGGGGAAACTCTTTGTCTGGCACAGGTAATGGGGAAACTCTTTGCCTAGCACGGGTAATGGGGAAACTCTTTGCCTGGCACAGGTAATGGGGAAACTCTTTGGCTGGCACCGGCAATGGGGAAACTCTTTGCCTGGCACCGGCAATGGGGAACTCTTTGGATGGAGCTAAAAATGGGTGACTTTTTGCATGGTTTTTGGAACTATATGGCTAGCGCTGGAGATTGGGAACTCTTAGGAGAGCAATGGGTAATTGGTAAATGGGGTAACTTTTTGGATGGTGCTGGTAATAGGGAACTATATGGCTGGCATGCCATATAGATGGAGAACTATGGTAATGGTGAAATTCTTAGGCTAGGGATGATACTGGGGAACTTTTTGCCTGGAACCGGTTATGGGGAAACTCTTTGTCTGGCACAGGTAATGGGGAAACTCTTTGCCTAGCACGGGTAATGGGGAAACTCTTTGCCTGGCACTGGCAAGAGTTCCCTATTACCAGTGCCAACCAAAGGATTCCCCCATTTACTAGTACCAGCCAAGGAGTTCCCCAATTACTAGTGCCAGCCTATGAGTTCCCCCTTTACCAATGCCAGCCAAAAAAATCCCCCAATTACCATTGCCAGCCAAAAAAATTCTCCCAATTACCAATGCCAGACAAAGGGTTGCCCCATCATCAGTGCTGTCCAAAGAGTTATATTGGACCCTCCATACTCTAGACATCTGGGTACATGGATGCCACCAGTGCTCTTCATACCTAGGCTGTGGTCTCCCTTTAAGCCACCATTCCAGCCTGATGAAGGACAAGTATCTGCTGAACTTTGTTCCTGGTGATGGCCTACGTCCAACCCAGGTCTGGATGTGTTTGTGTTGTCCCTGTAATACCCTGCTGTCACCTTTGCCTTACACATCGGGTGCTGCTCTTGCTTGTGTACTATATATTCATTATTGTCTCTTCTTACCTCCGAACAGCGTTCACAATGTCTTCAGCTCCAATTCTGTTAGCACGGTTGGTGGCCTCGGCGCACTCTGTGGCTGATAAAGCCGGGAAAATCGTCAGGAATGTCATGAGCGGCGGAGATTTGGGCATAGTGGAAAAGGTAAATGTGGCCCTTAAACTTTTATTAATCTGGATTTACTAGATCCATCTAGAATTGTTCTGGATTGTTCTAGAAAGTAGGATGATGCTTACATAACGGAGCATAGATAGGGTGCAGTGCAACATGCTGACCCTCCATTGGTCCTATTGTTAGGACTGGGCAGCAGTCTATGGAAACCATCAAATAATCCTGGATGAACAGCCTCAGTTGTCGTGGGGAGGCTGTCAATGAATGGCATTTTTGGGGTTAATTACCGTACACTCCCTGTGTACATATAGAACTAATGCACATGAAACAATGTTCAATGATGATACCGAATCCCACATCTTAGATGTACAGTATGTATGTACACAGTGACTCCACCAGCAGAATAGTGAATGCAGCTCTGGAGTATAATACAGGATGTAACTCAGGATCAGTACAGGATAAGTAATGTATGTACACAGTGACTGCACCAGCAGAATAGTGAGTACAGCTCTGGAGTATAATACAGGATGTAACTCAGGATCAGTACAGGATAAGTAATGTAATGTATGTACACAGTGACTCCACCAGCAGAATAGTGAGTGCAGCTCTGGAGTATAATACAGGATGTAACTCAGGATGAGTACAGGATAAGTAATGTATGTACACAGTGACTCCACCAGCAGAACAGTGAATGCAGCTCTGGAGTATAATACAGGATGTAACTCAGGATCAGTACAGGATAAGTAATGTATGTACACAGTGACTCCACCAGCAGAATAGTGAGTACAGCTCTGGAGTATTATACAGGATGTAACTCAGGATCAGTACAGGATAAGTAATGTATGTACACAGTGACTCCACCAGCAGAATAGTGAGTACAGCTCTGGAGTATTATACAGGATGTAACTCAGGATCAGTACAGGATAAGTAATGTATGTACACAGTGACTCCACCAGCAGAATAGTGAGTGCAGCTCTGGAGTATAATACAGGATGTAACTCAGGATCAGTACAGGATAAGTAATGTATGTGCACAGTGACTGCACCAGCAGAATAGTGAGTACAGCTCTGGAGTATTATACAGGATGTAACTCAGGATCAGTACAGGATAAGTAATGTATGTACACAGTGACTGCACCAGCAGAATAGTGAGTACAGCTCTGGAGTATTATACAGGATGTAACTCAGGATCAGTACAGGATAAGTAATGTATGTACACAGTGACTGCACCAGCAGAATAGTGAGTACAGCTCTGGAGTATTATACAGGATGTAACTCAGGATCAGTACAGGATAAGTAATGTATGTACACAGTGACTCCACCAGCAGAAACAGTGAATGCAGCTCTGGAGTATAATACAGGATGTAACTCAGGATCAGTACAGGATAAGTAATGTATGTACACAGTGACTCCACCAGCAGAATAGTGAGTGCAGCTCTGGAGTATAATACAGGATGTAACTCAGGATCAGTACAGGATAAGTAATGTATGTACACAGTGACTCCACCAGCAGAATAGTGAGTACAGCTCTGGAGTATAATACAGGATGTAACTCAGGATCAGTACAGGATAAGTAATGTAATGTATGTACACAGTGACTCCACCAGCAGAATAGTGAGTGCAGCTCTGGAGTATAATACAGGATGTAACTCAGGATGAGTACAGGATAAGTAATGTATGTACACAGTGACTCCACCAGCAGAACAGTGAATGCAGCTCTGGAGTATAATACAGGATGTAACTCAGGATCAGTACAGGATAAGTAATGTATGTACACAGTGACTCCACCAGCAGAATAGTGAGTACAGCTCTGGAGTATTATACAGGATGTAACTCAGGATCAGTACAGGATAAGTAATGTATGTACACAGTGACTCCACCAGCAGAATAGTGAGTACAGCTCTGGAGTATTATACAGGATGTAACTCAGGATCAGTACAGGATAAGTAATGTATGTACACAGTGACTCCACCAGCAGAATAGTGAGTGCAGCTCTGGAGTATAATACAGGATGTAACTCAGGATCAGTACAGGATAAGTAATGTATGTGCACAGTGACTGCACCAGCAGAATAGTGAGTACAGCTCTGGAGTATTATACAGGATGTAACTCAGGATCAGTACAGGATAAGTAATGTATGTACACAGTGACTGCACCAGCAGAATAGTGAGTACAGCTCTGGAGTATTATACAGGATGTAACTCAGGATCAGTACAGGATAAGTAATGTATGTACACAGTGACTGCACCAGCAGAATAGTGAGTACAGCTCTGGAGTATTATACAGGATGTAACTCAGGATCAGTACAGGATAAGTAATGTATGTACACAGTGACTCCACCAGCAGAATAGTGAGTACAGCTCTGGAGTATTATACAGGATGTAACTCAGGATCAGTACAGGATAAGTAATGTATGTACACAGTGACTCCACCAGCAGAACAGTGAATGCAGCTCTGGAGTATAATACAGGATGTAACTCAGGATCAGTACAGGATAAGTAATGTATGTACACAGTGACTCCACCAGCAGAATAGTGAGTGCAGCTCTGCAGTATAATACAGGATGTAACTCAGGATCAGTACAGGATAAGTAATGTATGTACACAGTGACTCCACCAGCAGAATAGTGAGTGCAGCTCTGGAGTATAATACAGGATGTAACTTAGGATCAGTACAGGATAAGTAATGTATGTACACAGTGACTGCACCAGCAGAATAGTGAGTGCAGCTCTGCAGTATAATACAGGATGTAACTCAGGATGAGTACAGGATAAGTAATGTATGTACACAGTGACTGCACCAGCAGAATAGTGAGTGCAGCTCTGGAGTATTATACAGGACGTAACTCAGGATCAGTGCAGGATAAGTAATGTATGCACACAGTGACTGCATCAGCAGAATAGTGAGTGCAGCTCTGGAGTATAATACAGGATGTAACTCAGGATCAGTACAGGATAAGTGATGTATGTACACAGTGACTGCACCAGCAGAATAGTGAGTGCAGCTCTGGAGTATAATACAGGATGTAACTCAGGATGAGTACAGGATAAGTAATGTATGTACACAGTGACTGCACCAGCAGAATAGTGAGTGCAGCTCTGGAGTATAATACAGGATGTAACTCAGGATCAGTACAGGATAAGTAATGTATGTACACAGTGACTGCACCAGCAGAATAGTGAGTGCAGCTCTGGAGTATTATACAGGATGTAACTCAGGATCAGTACAGGGTAAGTAATGATATGTACACAGTGACTCCACCAGCAGAATAGTGAGTGCAGCTCTGGAGTATTATACAGGATGTAACTCAGGATCAGTACAGGATAAGTAATGTATGTACACAGTGACTGCACCAGCAGAATAGTTAGTGCAGCTCTGGTGTATAATACAGGATGTAACTCAGGATCACTACAGGATAAGTAATGTAATGTATGTACACAGTGACTGCACCAGCAGAATAGTGAGTGCAGCTCTGCAGTATAATACAGGATGTAACTCAGGATCAGTACAGGATAAGTAATGTATGTACACAGTGACTGCACCAGCAGAATAGTGAGTGCAGCTCTGGAGTATTATACAGGATGTAACTCAGGATCAGTACAGGTTAAGTAATGTATGTATGTATACAGTGACTGCATTTACATTGTAGATTATATTAGTATATACATAGTAAAATGAGGAGATGCCCCTTCAGGGCAGCACTTATGTACACTGACAAAAAAAAAAAAATCTCGCACCAAGAAGAAGTTGTTGGAATGAAGCTTTCTATGTGTGACTGTAATGATGATAAATGAAAGTGATTCCAATATTAGAAGAAAGGAGAAGTTTATTGGAGAAAACTGTACAATTGAAAATAGGCTCCAGAACCCTGATGGCCGCCTCTAGCCTGGATACAAGATGTGACTGTATATGCCAAATTATAAGAGCTGCTGTTGTTCTGGAGGACCTGGTGGGAAGGTGTATTAAAGCACAGCCCTGGGATGGAAGGAGTGCACTTTTCTGTATCTGTGCAGTGGGGTTGTTGCACTGGGGATGTAGCAGGATATAACTGATGACTCTCATATCTCTGTGTTTCAGACTGGTGCCAATGACCTGCAGACGGCAGCCGATTGCCTGGCACAGCAAAGTATCTGCGCCTCTCTGGCAAGAAGGTTCCCACGGTTAACCATCATAGGAGAAGAGGTGAGACCACTTTCTGGACCGGTGTCCATACTGCTGTGCACTCACAGACATCAGACTCCCTCCATAATGCTTGTAGATTTGGATAGATAGGGTTAGCTGTCCGCTGGATTGTATGGGGAGGACTCTGGAGGGGTCATGGCCGTCCTTTTAGTATTGTCAGTTGTTATGGATCCCTGAGTTCACATGTGGTGAATATTTCAAGGGGTTCTACCATGAATAATGTAAAAAATGAAAATCAGACATCATATAGGACATGACAATCTCTAACAAAGCTAGAACCAGCCCTGTACCTCACATGGATCCAGAGATCTCCACATTCATTACTCTGCTAGATTTACCGTATTTTTCGCTTTATAAGACGCACCCGAAGATAAGACGCACCCCAGATTTTAGAGTAGGAAAATGAGAAAACAATATTTTTCATCAGACCTCATATCAAACCCCCCATAAATTTCACGACATCACATCAGACCTCAGAACAGCCCAGTGTGCCCCCATCAGACCTCAGATTAGCCCAGTGTGCCCCCATCAGACCTCAGATTAGCCCAGTGTGCCCCCATCAGATCTCAGATCAGCCCAGTGTGCCCCCATCAGACCTCAGAACAGCCCAGTGTGCCCCCATCAGACCTCAGATCAGCTTATTGTGCCCCCATCAGACCTCAGATCAGCTTATTGTGCCCACATCAGACCTCAGATCAGCCCAGTGTGCCCCCATCAGACCTCAGATCAGCCCATTGTGCCCCCATCAGACCTCAGATCAGCCCATTGTGCCCCATCAGACCTCAGATCAGCCCAGTGTGCACCTATCTGACCTCAGATCAGCCCAGTGTGCCCCCATCAGACCTCAGATCAGCCCACTGTGCCCCCATCAGACCTCAGATCAGCCCAGTGTGCCCCCATCAGATCTCAGATCAGCCCAGTGTGTCCCCATCAGACCTCAGAACAGCCCAGTGTGCCCCATCAGACCTCAGATCAGCCCAGTGTGTCCCCATCAGACCTCAGATCAGCTTATTGTGCCCCCATCAGACCTCAGATCAGCTTATTGTGCCCCTATCAGACCTCAGATCAGCCCAGTGTGCCCCCATCAGACCTCAGATCAGCCCATTGTGCCCCATCAGACCTCAGATCAGCCCATTGTGCCCCCATCAGACCTCAGATCAGCCCAGTGTGTCCCCATCAGACCTCAGAATAGCCCAGTGTGCCCCCATCAGACCTCAGATCAGCCCAGTGTGCCCCCATCAGACCTCATATCAGCCCATTGTGCCCCCATCAGACCTCATATCAGCCCATTGTGCCCCCATCAGACCTCAGATCAGCCCATTGTGCCCCCATCAGACCTCAGATCAGCCCATTGTGCCCCCATCAGACCTCAGATCAGCCCAGTGTGCCCCCATCAGACCTCAGATCAGCCCATTGTGTCCCATCAGACCTCATATCAGCCCATTGTGCCCCCATCAGACCTCAGATCAGCCCAGTGTGCACTATCTGACCTCAGATCAGCCCATTGTGCCCCCATCAGACCTCAGATCAGCCCATTGTGCCCTCATCAGACCTCAGATCAGCCCATTGTGCCCCCATCAGACCTCAGATCAGCCCATTGTGCCCCCATCAGACCTCAGATCAGCCCATTGTGCCCCCATCAGACCTCATATCAGCCCATTGTGCCCCCATCAGACCTCAGATCAGCCCAGTGTGCACCTATCTGACCTCAGATCAGCCCATTGTGCCCCCATCAGACCTCAGATCAGCCCATTGTGTCCCCATCAGACCTCAGATCAGCCCACCCAGCCCCATAACAATAAAAACCTCTCTTACCTGTCCTGCGCGCGGATCCGCTCCGGTACGCTCACCTGTACGCGGTCAGGACAGTGCAGCGCCGGCCCGGGAAGCCAGAGGTGCGCCAGACTCGGAGCGGAGCCGCGGCGCAGTACAGGTAAGAGAGGTTTTTATTTTATTATTATGGGGCTGAGTGGGCTGATCTGAGGTCTGATGGAGGTGCCGCAGCTAAAACATACAAGTGAGAGCTTCCATAATGGAAGCGCTCACTTGTATTCGTTTTATAAGACGCACTGCAATTTTCCCCCTACTTTGGGGGGGAAAAAGTGCGTCTTATAAAGCGAAAAATACGGTATAAGCTGTCAGCTTAGGGGGCATCTCCTTTCTGCTGCAGCTGGTGGTAGTTCAAGGATGGAACTGAGCATGTGCGTCCATCTCAGTGAGCAGGACAGAAAAATTAGAAAAAGGGGAAACAGTAGGTGGCACTATACAGATAGATTTCATTGAATAACTCAGTAGCTATAATACATATTTAATTACATACAATTACAAAAGATTTCAGATCCAAGTGCTGGTTTGAAAACTCTAGAATATTTTTAGTGGGACAACCCCTTTAAGTATTACATGCAGATGTTGTTGAAGAGGTAGCCTCAGATTTGCCGTGGATTATGCCCTGTGCATGGCAAAAGGTGAAAAGGTCATCAGTATTATAAGCATGGAGAACCCCTTTAAGTACTGATTGGTTCTTTCCACTTTAATTATAATATTACCTTTTTAATGTAGTGATATTCCGTGTAATGTAGTGAGCTAGGGATGTTTAATTAATATATACAAAGCCATTGTTTCGTGCCTGAGTACAGACCGCATCCCTGAGCGATTATCTCAGGGACATGTTTTGTGCACACTGGAGGGGCTGAAAGGTATAAACTTCTATGTAACCTGAACTAAGGTCTGATGAAACATCCTTAAAGAAGAACTCCCGCAAAAAAATTTATTCTCTGACCTGTTAGAAAGGTGCATGATATAATCTGTAGTGACTGTTTCTGTGAGTAAAAACCTCTCTTCTTATTGTAGCTGGGTCATGTGACCAACTCCCTGACCTCCAACTGACCCAGGACAGAAAGCCAGTAACTGCTCTATTCATTCCTATGGGAGCCTCACTTTCAGTCTCATAGGAATACATAGAGAATTAGACTTCCTGTCCACACATAAGTCTCTGTGTGAGTTGGTGGTCACATGACACAGATAAGAAACTTCAGGATGATATAAGTCAAAAATAGACACTGGTAAGAAAATGACATTCACTACAGATTATATCATGCACATTTCTAGCAGGACATGGAATAAAATTTTTGTCGGGAGTTCTTCTTTAAGAAAGGATGTCAAAAGATTCTCTCTTGTATTCCACCCTTACTGGGTGTCAGGTATGGGCCTGTGCCCTACCAGAGCCTACCCAATGAACACAGGTCAGAGTGAATGTTTTTACTATGTTTGTGATTTGTCTATTGGTATATGTCTTTATCACTGTTAGTAAACGTTTATTCACTTAGACTGCGTTAAGCTTATCTTATTCCCGGATCTCACAATTCACGGTAAAATAGCCCTGTTTACATGTATTGTACTGTCAATTGCCAGAATCTGCAATGCAGATCCATGACAAAACTTCCATATCTGAATGTGGCCTTAGACTCTGTTCACAGCGCGTTTCTGGGTTCTGTTTGTAGCCTCTATTAACAGCTCCATCACCTTTGATGACAAGTGTAATGCAGCCAGCGGCGCTATTCCGAAACCTCAGTGTAAATCCACAGGACGCTATTTTTAGTCAGTGGATCTGATCAAAATTGATAAAATTCATATTTATATATTTTATATGTCTTTATCACTGTTAGTAAACTTTTATTCACTTAGACTGTGTTAAGCTTATCTTATTCCCGGATCTCGGAATTCACTGTAAAACAGTCCTGTTGTACGTGTATTGTACTTTCAATTGCCAGAATCTGCAAGGTAAATCCATGTCAAAACTTCTATATCTGAATGTGGCCTTAGTCTCTATTCACACTGCGTTTTTAAGTTCTGTTCATAGCCTCTATTGGCAGCTCCATCACCTTTGATGACAAGGGTAATGCAGCACTCAACGCTATTCAAAAACCTCAGTGTAAATCCACAGGACGCCATTTTTAGTCAGTAGATCTGATCAAAATTGATGAAATTCACAGATAAAACTGGAATATCAAGGCGAAAAATATTGGCTCGATCAGGGAGCTACCACAAAGATGAGATCCTGATATATATATATAAAAGCTTCCACTGTTGCATTTCTTTTTGCTGCGCAGGATTTGCCCTCTGCAGAAGTCCCTGAGGATCTGATCGAGACAGGACAGTCAGAAGAAATACTGAAGACCGTGTTTCCATCACAGTACAACAACATCAAAGAGGAAGAGGTAACCCTCACCCCTGTGTTCATCACCTCTGCTATAGGTTTATACATGAGACATTCCTTTTTAAAACACGGCTCTCGGGGCAATCCGCTTATTCCCTCTTGGCACCACTAGAAAGAGCTGATTATTCTTGAGGAAGACACTTTCCATGCAGCAGCCGCTGCAGGGTTAATGTAGTATTTTATAGCTGGCGCTCAGTTGGATGTCTGGAGTCCGCAGAGCAGCTCTCCATTCTGGCTCATAGAGGGGGTCTAAAGCAGGACATCCTCCCTCTCTGATGTCCATATGCCTTGATAAGGCATATGGACAGGGTTATCTTTGTGAGACATCACTTACAGTAAAGGGATATTCCCATCTGGGACATTGATGGCATATTGCTAGGGTATGCCATCAATGTCAGATAGCTGTAGGTCTTTTCTCCAGAGCTGGACCCCCAAAGTGAACAGAGAGCAGCCGTGGATGCGTGGGCACCCTCCTCTTAACGCTCAAAAATATCCGAGTGTGTTCCGTACAATATTAGAATGTATTGGCCGAAGTTATTACTTCGCGAAGTTTTGCAAGGCTTTGCATAATAACTTATAATCAATTTCTACTGTAAAAAACATTTCCCGAACTCGGGTTCAGTTCCAAGTGGTACCTTAGCTAGTTGTCAGGAGCCAGACCACCACCAATTTATTATTGATGACCCATCTTGAGGTTAGATCTTCAGTATTTAGAGAGCGTGTGTCAGCAGGATCAATCCTA
Organism: Rhinella marina; assembly: GCA_900303285.1. NCBI lineage: Eukaryota > Metazoa > Chordata > Amphibia > Anura > Bufonidae > Rhinella > Rhinella marina. Next base: position 107,928 of record ONZH01016968.1, on the reverse strand, counting down.
TTAACTCCTTCCCGACATGTACGGCGCTGCGGGAAGTGACTTCCCGCCCAGCGCCGTAGTACTATGGCGCGCTGATCGGGCGGGTGCAGGAGCTGCGCCCGCCCGATCAGCTGCGGGGGACCGGCTGTGCCCAGTAGCCGAACCCCTGCTGTATGCGCCGGCATCAGTAAAAACACCGATGCCGGCGCATTAACCCTCGATGTGCCGCGGTCAGCGCTGACTGCGGCACATGCGATCCTTGGTGCGGGAGGGGGAGTCCATCGGGTCCCCGCGCTACTGTGATGGAGACCCGATGGCTTGGATGGCAGCCCAGGCATCCGGCTGCCATCTACAGAAGTGTGGTAAAAAAGTGAAAAAAAAAGTTAAAAAATGAAGTTTAAAAAATAAAAAAATAAAAGTGTCAAGTAAAAAAAAACAAAAACGTCATTTTCCCAAAATAAAGTAAAAAAAAAATTGGAAAAAAAGGGAAAAAAAGAAAAATAGACATATAAGGTATCTCCGTATCGACCGGCTCCATAAAAATATCACATGATCCACCCCGCCAGGTGAACGCAGTAGAAAAAAAAAAAACAGTGCCAAAATAGTGCTATTTTTGGTTACCTTCCCTTACAAAAAGTGTAATAGCAGGCGATCAGGCATATCTACCCCAAAATGGTACCAATCAAACCGTCATCTCGTTCCACAAAAAATGAGACCCTACCTAAGACAATCGCCCAAAAAATAAAAAAAATATGGCTGTCAGAAAATGGCAGCACAAAAAAAAGATTATATTTTGTTCAAAAATGCATCTGTGTAAAACTTACCAAAAATAAAAATAATAGACATATTGGGTATCGCCACGTCTGAAACAAACTGCTTCAGGTGAATGCTGTTAAAAAAAAACAGCAATTTTTTGTCACCTTGCCTCACAAAAAGTGTAACACCAAGCGATCAAAAAGTCTTATGTACCCCAAAATAGTACCAATGAAACCGTCACCTCATCCCGCAAAAAATGAGCTCCCACATAAGACAAAAACTCAAAAAAATAAAAATCAATGGCTCCCGCAAACCAATCCATCAAAATCTGTGCTGCAAAATCCATATGGCGCTCCTTCTGTTCTGAGTCCTGCCAGGTGCCCCCACAGCAGTTTACCACCACATATGGGGTGTTGCCGTATTCAGGAGAAAATGGGGAACAAATTATGGGGTGCTTTTCTCCTGTTACCCCTTGTCAAAATGAAAAATTTGGCGCTAAAGCAACATTTTATTGGAAGAAATGAAACTTTTCATTTTCACAGCCAAGTGTTTCCACATTCCGAAAAACGCTTAGGGGCTCAAAGTGGCCAGTACCCCCCTTAATATATTCTTTGAAGGGTGTAGTTTCCAAAATGGGGTCACTTTTTGATGGTTTCCACTGAAAGGGTACGTCAGGGTCTCTCAATTACAAAATGGTGCCTAAAAACCATTCTAGCAAAATCTGCCTCCAAAATCCGTATGGCGCTCCTTTCCTTCTGACCACTAACCCATAGAGACGTTTACCACCACATATGGGGTATTTCTGTAAATTGCAGAATCAGGGCAATGTATATTAAGGTTTAGTTTGCTGTTAACCCTTGCTGTGTTGCAAGAAAAAATTGATTAACATGAAAAATCTGCATAAAAATGAAAATTTGAAATTTCGCCTCCATTTTCCTTTAATTCTTGTAGAACACCTAAAGGGGGGTTAACAAAGTTTGTAACGTCAGTTTTAAATAATTTGAGGGGTTTAATGGGGTCATTTATGGGTGGTTTCCATTACATAAGCCCCTCAAAATCACTTTATATCTGAATTGGTGCTTAAAAAAATGGTTTTGGAAATTTTGTTGAAAATTTGAAAAATGGCTTCTAAACTTCTAAGCCTTATCACGTCCTAAAAAAGTAAAATGACATTTATAAAATGATGCCAACATAAAGTAGACATATGGGGAATGTAAAATAATTCTTTTTGGAGGTATTACTATGTATTTTGAAAGTAGAGAAATTGAAATTTGCAAATTTTTCCAAATTTTTGCTAAATTTTGTATTTATTTATTTTTTTTTATAAATAAAAGTGAAATATTTTGCCAGAAATTTAATACTGTCGTGAAGCACAATATGTGACGAGAAAACAGTCTCAGAATGGCCTGGATAAGTAAAAGCGTTCCAAAGTTACTACCACATAAAGTGACGCATGTCAGATTAGCAAAAAATGGCCTGGACGGGAAGGTGAAAACAGGCCCAGCTTAGAAGGGGTTAAACCAGGCATATTGCATGTTTGGGGTTGATCACGCCGAATCAAACAATATCCTATTTATGATGTATGTGGCACTGTTCCCGAGAAATTTATTGGGGAGATTTATCAGGGCTGGTGTAAAGGAAAACTGGCTTAGCAACAATCAGATTCCACATTTCATCTTCCTAAGTAGCTCTGAAAAATGTAAGATGGAATCTGATTGTTATGGACAACTCAGCCAATTTTCCTTTACACCAATTTTGTAAATGGGGTAATCGGAGCTCAGGGGGGCAGGCCTGAGCCCTTGGAGCACCATATTGTCACCACCCCTGCAGCCCCAGCCAATCTCCCTATCCCCTTGAATGACAGGAGCAGACATCTTGCCTGGCCCTGTATTCTTGCGCCTGCACCCGTGTTCCAGCAGAGGACCTTCCGCTTATCTGCCGATGATGTCAATGTATGTCTGGAAGTGGAGGCTGAGGCTGTGGCTTTGGAGGGAAGAGTCAAGCAGATCCCCCCCATTTAGATCCTCCCCTTTAATAGGGTTGATCCTGCTGACAGATGCTCGTTCAGTCCTGTAAAACCCCTTTAATGACAGAACTGCACTTATCTGTACGTGTTCTTTTTTTCTCCCCCAGCTGGTGGTGTGGGTGGACCCCCTGGATGGCACTAAAGAATATACCGAAGGTCGGATCCTACTGTGCGACTGTTAATAATTTATCTGCTTCAAGAAGTTTTCTGGTTTTATGAATATAATGGAAAATTCAGCAGTTTTCTAATCTTACTTTGTTCATTAATTCCTCACAATTTTCAGGATCACTGCTTGTTGTCAGTGAATGGGAATATTCTCATCTACACGCAAAGGCTGGAGTGTTACGCCTGTATCCAGTTTTGACAATCCTCAGCAGAAGGCCTCATTCACACTAGCGTATTTTCCATCCGTGTCCGATCCACGTTTTTTGCGGATTGCACACAGACCCGTTCATTTCTATGAGCAAGTCCTTGTTTCGGCCATTTTCTGGACAATAATAGTGATTTCTAGTGACTGCAGTGAGAAAAATACAGAATGCACGCATGAGGTAACCTTATTTTACGGATCTACGGTTTGCGAACCGCCATAGTCTTGACTCCAGATGGATACGTTTTACCTGCACTGATACATTGTAGCAAATTACGAGGACCCTTGTATTACTGGTGTTCTCAGCTCACCCAGAATACACTAGACTGGATACCACTGCAGCAAACCCCAGGCTGTTGGAAGAGTTCACTCTGTACAGTCTCTCTGAATCTAAATATAAGCATTTCCATTCACTGACAGCAATCCGAAATGACGCACTGATTGTAAAATGCTGCTGTATCAACCAATAGATTATTCCGTATGAAAAGTATTTCCTGTCTTGTGACCGCTCGCCCTGTGTCCGAGGTTTACGGACTCTGAAACTTTTTGTCGGCAGGTCTCCTGGATCATGTGACTGTCCTGATTGGGATCGCCTACGAAGGGAAAGCGATTGCCGGGGTGATAAATCAGCCGTACTATAACTACCAGGTAACTGGGCTGTAACATACCGATAACACCTAAATGGGACTACATGGAGTGTGTTCTCCTTGGACCTGAAGCCCCTCCTCGGCAATGAATGCAGATCGATCACCTATCCTTAGGATACATTCACACAGCAGTGATAAAAAACGGCCATTAAAAATAACGGATACACCGTCAGTTTTTCATGGCCATTTTCCATCAGTGTGTGCATCCATTTTTTGGCAGTCTGTGGGGAAGATTTATCAAACTGGTGTAAAGTAGAACTTGCTTAGTTACCCATAGCAACTAACAACCAATCAGATTCCACCTTTTTATTTTTCACAGCTCCTTTGAAAAATGAAAGGTGGAATCTGATTGGTTGCTATGGGTAACCAAGCCAGTCCTGCTTTACAGCAGTTTGATAAATCTCCCCCTGTGTGTTTGTAATGGTCATTTTACATCCATTTTTAATATCATCCACTAGCACGCACAGGGACTCTCGCTCCCCAGTGTCAGCAGTGTATCCTGCAGAGAAAAAAATATATATTTTTTTTTACTATAGAACTCCATGGTGAACGGATGCCACTGTATAGTTAAACCAATTTATTTATTTATTTTTTTCCCTTTGATTTCAGTGGGGTCCGTCTGGCCGTGAAAATGGTCAAAAATAGGACATTTTCTGTTTTTTTGATGGCACCCCCACTGTTCAATTGTTTGAAGAGGCCACGTTGCCCCAGTGAGCATTGGGGCCTCTTCACAGCGCCATCCATTGTATAGTGGGCGTGTTTGGTATTGCAGCTCTAGCCCATTCACTTGACTGGGACTGAGCTGCACAGAGGCCATATGACCAATGAACGTGACGTCACTGGCCTAGGAAAAGGTGCGGCGCTCTCCAGAGTGCCCAATTCCTGGCACCCCAAGAGCCGAAAGGTGGGGGTGCCAGGAATTGGACTCCCACTGATTTATATATTGATGACCCATCCTGTATTCCTGGAAAACTCTTTTCAATTAAAAAGTGAAATTTAATTAATTAACATTTAATTAGTTAATTAAAAAATATATGAACAAAAAGCATAAAAAAACGTAAACGCCATCTTATTTGTCAGAGGGGCGACAACTATTTCTTCTACCTTCCTGGTCACAGGCCCCATTCATTAGGATGGGCCCCTCGCTATAACCCTACCCAGCAGCTTCTGCGGCCTTAGGTTTATTGATCCTAGAAGAAGGTCGCCGTGACTTATCAGCGGTCGATGCCTACAGTGCAGGTCGAGCGGTTCATCTTCTCAGATACGGTGATAAGACGTACATGGAGGATAAAGAGTATTTCAGTGAAGTGTTAAGGGTCACTTCTCGGCTTTCATCGTCTGGCAACACAGATTTTTGTCAGAACAGAGAAGGGGGTATCGAAGGGGGTATCCCATTTAGGACAATCCTTGTCCATATGCGTCATCTATGATCTCACAGTAGTGCACTTCCATGTACGGATAGGTTAACACTTGCCTTTACCTGATCTGGCAGGGTGTTCCGGCAGAAAGCAACCTGTCTGAGTTTACCGAATCCGGCCTAGCCGGAGACTGCCATTCACCACTGGGGCTCATTGACTATAATGGGATACAGCCACTTTCCGGCATGAGTGCTGGGTTTTGGCCGGACAAAAACCACAACATGCAGTCAGTGGGGTCCGGTAGTGAACGGCAGTATCCAGCTAGGCCAGATCCAGGCGCTGTGAAGTGAGACAAACCCTTTAAAGTCTTAAGGCACAGTCTAAAAAAATTGCGGAATTGTACAAGAGCGCCACCTGTCTGTGGTGAGCATTGCTGTGTCCTTGCCTGTCTTTAACCCTCGCATATCACAGGATCACGGTTTTATTCTGTCATTTCAGGCCGGCGACAACGCTGTCCTGGGAAGAACCATATGGGGCGTCCTGGGCGTTGGAGCATTTGGGTTTGAGCTGAAGGAAGTCCCTGAAGGCCAGCACATAGTCACCACTACCAGATCCCACAGCAGCAAGCTGGTGAATGACTGCATCGCCGCCATCAACCCCGATAAAGTAGTGCGCGTGGGAGGTGCCGGAAATAAGGTGATGATTGGGCTAAAAATAATAAGGCTTCCTAAAGGGGTTGTCTCACGAAGGCATCCCATGGATGAATAGGACCCATCTATAGCAGTTGTACAGTTTAGGAAACCCATTCTCCTACCCCCTTTTATGGGACGTGGTTAGGATCGTCATCTCTCGGCCACAGCGCCCCCATCTCTGGAGGACCTGTCCTGTACTGCATTACACAGATACTACTGGATATGAATGGACACTGTGTAATGCTTCATTTTATTCCCAGTGGTGGCGCTACAGGGAAATTGAATACTTTCCACCAAGTTCCCCCTACAAATTATAATCACTATGGGGACACTCTACATCCAGGTGAAGAATGAACGGAGGTTGCCATGCTCTCTTCATTCACTTCTATCACTCACTTTCCCAGGAAATCAGTGGCATATCTGCAGTAAAGGCAGACTAGGCGACTGCTATGAAGCCTGGGGGTGGGAGGGGAGGGGCCCGTCACGGAACGGAACTTGCTCTTCTCCTCCCAGTGTAAAAACACTGCATTTTCACACAACCGCCACTAGAGGGAGCTCAATGCACAGAGATTATTCCAGCTTCTATGGTAGTTGTATTAATTCCTAATCACTGAGCTCCCCCTAGTGGTGGCTGCAGACAGCGAGCTAGCTTTGTAATAGAAGTATATGATTTACAGTATCTGTGTATTTTTAAAAAATTTTTCCCCTCACCCATGACAGCACCCATGCGACTAGGTCCTCCCATCCGGGACAGGAAACCTGACAAGTTAAAAAGGTTCACCCCCCCGCCACACCTCAGTTAAAGTTTTCCTGTCCTCCGGATAGGAGGTATCTAGGGAGCTCTTTGCACCTAGCCTTTTATTTTAGGTTCACACTCTCGAGCTGGGGAAGGCCTGGGTCTACAATAACGTAACGGGGCCTATCCCAGGCGGTATCAGTCTTCAGTTGAAGCAGCCGGCCAAGTCTGCCTCCCTCCTGCCTCCTCCCAGCCTCTTGGGGGGCCGCTGTGGCCGTGTTCAGGCGGTCCCCGGTCCGGTCGGCAGGCTGAGACGCTCATTCCCATACTAAAGATGGCCGACGGGGCCTTGTCGAGCACGGAGCATGCGCGGCGAATTGGGCCTCAGTGCGCGGCTTTCGGCGTCTGACGTCACTTCTGGTCCCAAGAAATTTTCAGTATAGCAAAGAGGTCTTTTCCTTTCAACAGTACATCTGAGGGGGAAAAAGAACTTGATTGCAGATTTTTTAAGCCGTACGTCTCTCAGACAGGGGGAGTGGTGCCTGAACGAGGAGACCTTTCAGCAGGTGGTCAAGAAATTTGGCCTTCCCTCGATAGACCTTTTCGCGTCTCAAGCCAACAGGAAGGTAGAGAGATTCTTCTCCCTCAATGCTTGGGACAATCCACTAGCAATAGACGGACTGGCCCAAGATTGGAGTCAGGAGTCGGCATATGCCTTCCCGCCGTTCTGCCTGATTCCCAGAGTGTTGAGAAAGATAGAGAAGGAGGCTGTGTCTATTATCTTGATAGCTCGAAGATGGCCCAAAAGAGCCTGGTACTCGCCTCTGATGAGGTTGTCGGTTCAACCTCCTTGGACTCTGCCAATAAGAGGGGATCTCCTCTCTCAGGGACCACTCTTTCATCCCAATCCAGAGATTCTTCACTTGTCGGCCTGGAGATGGAAAGGCAGATATGGTACAGAAGAGGGTTATCAGATGGAGTAGTCTCTACCTTGTTGAAAAGCAAGAAAGCTGTAACCTCTAAGAAATACCTTAAAGTAGGGAGTACTTTTTCTGTTTTTTTTTTTGGGAATAGTCCTGACCCTTTAGAAGCTCCCAATGTTCCAAAGATTCTGGAATTTTTGCAGGCTGGAATAGAAAGGAATCTTAAAGAGGACCTTTCACCGATCCTGACATGCCTGTTTTAATAGCTTCATGCATTCCCCATGTACTAACAATTCTGGAGCATCTATTCTTATGGCTCTATGTTGTGTCATTCCTTTATTATTTGCACTAGAAGTTATGAATGAATTGCTATTTGCCTTCAGTAAGGGAACAGAGGGGAGGTAACCAGTTGGGGGTGTGTCCCTGCACAGACTCTATCCAATCAGTGCTGCCATGTTCAGACTGTGCAGGTACACCCCCCCAACTGGTTACCTCCCCTCTGTTCCTTTACTGAAGGCAAATAGCAATTCAGATATAACTTCTAGTGCAAATAATAAAGGAATGGGACAACATAGAGACATAAGAATAGATGTTCCAGAATTGTTGTTACATGGGGAATGCATGACATTAAAACAGTAATGTCAGGAACGGTGAAAAGTCCTCTTTAAAGCCTATACACTCAAAGTCCAGTTTGCTGCGCTTAGTTATTTTTTTGACTCCAGACTGGAAGAACATTCTTGGATCAAAAGGTTCTTGTCTACAGCTTCTAGGATGCGTCCTTCCTTAAGACCTTTTTCTCCTCTCTGGGATCTGAATACGGTCCTATCTGCTCTTTCCCAAGAACCTTTTGAGCCAATTGATAAAATCTCCATGAAGTTCCTTACTTTTAAAATGTCTTTTTTATTGGCAATAACATCAGCCAGAAGGGTTTCTGAAATTTAAGCCTTTTTATACTACTGTATTAGATGATAAAGATATTATTAGACCGTTTGATTCGTTTCAGCCCAAAGTGGTCTCTGACTTCCACAGAAGTCAGGATGTGGTATTACTGTCTTTTTGCCCCAAACTGGCTAAGGCTAGTTTCACTCTAGCGGCAGCACGGATCCGGCGGGTGAAGGGTCCCACTGGATCCATGCTGCCGCAGGTGCACGTGTGCGGCCGGAACTGCACTCCAGCCCCATACACTTCAGACACTGTCTTGAGGAGGAGGGGGACCTCACAAGACAAGGGCCATGTGCCTTACCTGTCCCAGCAGCATTCACTAGCAGACGGACACTACAGGAGGAGGAGGACTGCGCGCACAATGTGAAGATTCCAGCGGAGAGCAGCCTGCACAGCGCCCCCTGCTGGACCTCCAGAGGCAGGAGATGAGGCGGCTAGAAGAAAAAGTGCAAGGTGACGGATCCGTCATGAACTCCATTGAAAGTCAATGGAGGACAGATCCGTTTACTGGTGTGTCACACCAAACAGATCCGTCCCTATTGGCTTGCATTGGGGGTCTTGATGCGGATGCCCAGACCGGAGAGCAAACCGCAGCATGTTGCGGTTTGCTCTCCGGTCTGGAGACGGAACGGAATGCTCCTTCAGTTCAGTTTTGTCCCCATTGACAATGAATGGGGACAAAACTGAAGCGTTTTATTCCGGTATTGAGCCCCTATGACGGAACTCAATACCGGAATAAAACAAAGCAAGTGTGAAAGTGGCCTAACCCTTTAGAAGAAAAGTTTCACTGCCTTGATGTTAGAAGGTATTTGTTAGTCTATCTAGAATCCACTTCTCCCTGAAGGGTAGATGAAAATCTTCTGCTACAGTTTCAAGGGCCTCTACTAGTAACATCGCTAGATGGGTCAAGCATGCTATTATTCTTGCCTACACATCCCAAAACCTTGCAGGGCCGCCACATGGAGCTCCCCGCATACTTTTTATAAACACTATAGACTGAATCTTCATTCTGATGCAACCCTTGGGAGGAAGGTACTGCAGGCTGTAGTCCCCCCTAATTATGGTTTATAGTTTATTCTCGCATGGGTGCTGTCATGGGTGAGGGGAAAACAAAAATTGCTTACCAGAAATTAGTTTTTCTTGAAACCCATGACAGCACCCCAAAATTTTCCCAACCCAATATATATAAAAAATTTTTTTTAGAAGAAATAGAATGAAAAAAAAAATATATATATATATATTTACAGTGCCTTGCGAAAGTATTCAGCCCCCTGGAACTTTTCAACCTTTTGCCACATTTCAGGCTTCAAACAAAAAGATATAACATTTTAAATTTTTGCACATCTAGAGACTGAAATTCTTGCCCATTCTTCCTTGCAAAACAGCTGGAGCTCTTTGAGGTTGGATGGAGACGTTTGTGAACAGCAGTTTTCAGCTCTTTCCACATCTTCTCAATTGGATTCAGGTCTGGACTGTGACTTGGCCATTCTAAGACCTGGATACCTTTATTTTTGAACCATTCCATTGTAGATTTTGCTTTATGTTTGGGATCATTGTCTTGTTGGAAGATAAATCTCCGTCCTAGTCTCAGGTCTTTTGCAGACTCCAACAGGTTTTCATCCAGAATGGTCCTGTATTTGGCACCATCCATCTTCCCATCAGTTTTAACCATCTTCCCTGTCCCTGCTGATGAAAAGCAGGCCCAAACCATGATGCTGCCCCCACCATGTCTGACAGTGGGGATGGTGTGTTCAGGGGGATGAGCTGTGTTGCTTTTACGCCAAACATATCGTTTTGCATTGTTTCCAAAAAGTTGGATTTTGGTTTCATCTGAGCAGAGCCCCTTCTTCCACATGTTTGGTGTCTCCCAGGGGCTTGTGGCAAACTGTAAACCAGACTTTTTATGGATATCTTTGAGAAATGGCTTTCTTCTTGCCACTCTCCCATAAAGGGCAGATTTGTGAAGTGTTGGACTGATGGTTGTCCTATGGACAGACTCTCCCACCTCAGCTGTAGATCTCTGCAGTTCATCCAGAGTGATCATGGGCCTCTTGGCTGCATCTCTGATCAGTCTTCTCCTTGTTTGAGATGAAAGTTTAGAGGGACGGCCGGGTCTTAGTAGATTTGCAGTGGTCTGATACTCCTTCCATTTCAATATGATCGCTTGCACAGTGCTCCTTGGGATGTTTAAAGCTTGGGAAATCTTTTGGTATCCAAATCCGGCTTTAAAGGGAACCTGTCATCTCCGAAACACCCCCTGAACTAGAGTAAGTGTTGTATAGTATAAGTGATGCTGAATCCGAATATGTAAGTTTTATCTTCATACTCACTTCCATTCTGACGCTGTGCTCCCACAAACCTGCAGTAAAATGCACTCACTGGACTCTTCTTTGATTCCTCTCCATTATGTGAGTGAGCACTGGAGTCCACTGAGTGCATTTTACTGCAGGTTTGTGGGAGCACAGCGTCCGAATGGAAGTGAGTATGAAGATAAAAATTACATAACCGGACTCAACGTCACTTACACTATACACCATGTACTCTAGTTTGGAGGGTGTTTCAGAGCCGACAGATTCCCTTTAAACTTCTCCACAACAGTATCAGGGACCTGCCTGGTGTGTTCCTTGGTCTTCATGATGCAGAACCCTGAGACTATCACAGAGCAGGTGCATTTATACGGAGACTTGATTACACACAGGTGGATTCTATTTCTCTTCATCAGTCATTTAGGACGACATTGGATCATTCAGAGATCCTCAATCAACTTCTGGAGGGAGTTTTCTGAACTGAAAGTAAAGCCCCTGAGATTTCAGCGCGGGTGCAGTGCGTGATGCGAACGCACTGAATTCTGACCCATTCATTTCAATGGGGCTTTTCACATGAGCGATGTTTTTCATGCATCAGTTTGCCGTTGCGTGAAATCATGTTCGCATCATGTTCTATATTCTGCGTTTTTCACGCAGCCCTGGCCCCATTGAAGTGAATGGGTCTGCGTGATTCACTGATGGTTGCTAAGAGATGTTGTTTGTAAACATTCAGTTTTTTATCACGCGCGTGAAAAACGCATCAAAACGCTTCGCATCTGCGCGGAAAAAACTGAACGAATGTACGCAATCGCAGTCAAAACTGACTGCGATTGCGTGCGGATTGGTGTGGATTTTCCGGAACGCATGCCCATGTGAAAGAGGCCTAAATGGGCCGAATAATTTTGCACGCCCCACTTTTCTGTTTTATTATTACAAAAAAAGTTTAAATGATCCAATAAATTTCGTTCCACTTCACAATTGTGACCCACTTGTTGATTCTTCACCAAAAATGTAAAATGTTATATTTTTTTGTTTGAAGCCTGAAATGTGGCAAAAGGTTGAAAAGTTCCAGGGGGACGAATACTTTCACAAGGCACTGTATATATACTGTGTGTATATATATATATATATATATATATATATATATATTGGGAATTGATTTCTTGGGGAGGTATCTTTTTACCTATCAGTCCTGTTTTATTTTAGCTAGGCTACTTTCACACTAGCGTTTCTTTATTCCGGTATTGAGCTCCGTCATAGGGGCTCAATACCGTAAAGAAACGCTTCAGTTTTGTCCCCATTCATTGTCAATTAGGACAAAACTGAACTGAAGACAATGGAAGCTCCTGAAAGCATTCTGTTCCGTCTTCAGACCGGAGAACAAACCGCAGCATGCTGCGGTTATCTCTCCGGTCCAGGCATCCGCACCAAGACGGATCCAGAATGACCCCCAATGCAAGTCAATGGGGACGGATCCGTTTGGTGTGACACACCAGTAATCCGGATCTGTCCTCCATTGACTTGCAATGGGGGGTCATTCCGGATCCGGCTACAGACATACATACATGCACACACATACACACATACACACAAACATACACACATACATACTCACATACTCCAGGGACGCCGGCAGCATGTCTTCACGCGCCTCCTGCGCGCAGGTATGACGTTTCCCCACTGCGCCCAGCAGAGGGCGCTGTGGGGAATCGTCATCACTGCGCGCAGGAGGCGCGTGAAGACGTGCTGCCGGCGTCCCTGGCTGGAGTATGTAAGTATGTATGTGTATGTATGTATGTTTGTCTGTGTCTTGTCCCAATGTCTATGTCAACATGTGTGGGGCCGGACCGCTGCTCCGGCTCCACACATGTATCAGCAGCAGTATGGATCCGTCAGCATCCTTTAGGTGCCGGATCCGTGCTGCCGCTAGTGTGAAAGAGGCCTTAGGGACATAATTTACCATATTTGGCTCCCTATGTTTTGTGCCTTTGTTTTTTCTCTTTATCTTTTGGTGATAGGCACGCCTCCGGAGGTTGGGTCATTTGAATCACTGAGGTGTGGTGGGGGTGTGAACCTTCTTATCTTGTCAGGTTTCCTGTCCTGGATGGGAGGATCTAATCGCATGGGTGCTGTCATGGATTTCGAGAAAAACAATTACCGTCAATTTTTGTTTTCTGGTGTAAATACATTGTAAATAAATATGGTGTTCACAATGCGCGCCATATATTTGAAGCACCAGTTCCACTTTTTTTTAGATATAAAAGTCAGATATTACAATTCGCATTTAATTAAAATTTCTTCCACTTGATTAAAAAAACCTAAAATGTAAAGTCGGCAGAAATCTGGGCCGTTGTGCATCTTTTGCATTCCCTGGGAGTAACAGACACACATACACTGGGAAACCAGGTTCAGAGGGCCCATACTAAGATTTTCCATGGGAACCTATGAGATCGGTTCTGGGAAATCAAGCAGTGTTGCATACCTCCCAACTTTCTAAATGAACAAAGAGGGACACATTCTGCGGCAAATTTTTTCAGCACTAGGCCACGCCTCTAACTCCACCCAAAACATAACTAGACACCTAATCCCACCCAGTCCCCTTAATGCCCCCACATAGTAGTTATTCCCTCTTCCTGCCACTGCACAGTATTTATGCCCACATTGTGCCCCCTCACGGAATTATGGCCAGCTGTGCCCCAGTAATATGCCCAGTTATGTGCCCCCAGTAATATGCCCAGTTATGTGCCCCCAGTAATATGCCCAGCTGTGCCCCCAGTAATATGCCCATACTGTGCCCCCAGTAATATGCCCAGCTGTGTCCCCAATAATATGCCCACATTGTGCCCCCAGTAATATGCCAAGCTGTGCCCACAGTATTGTGCCCACATTGTGCCCCCCAGTAATATGCCCACATTGTGCCCTGCCCCCCGCACAGACCAGAGTTATGGAGGTGCCTGCAGGGGGGACGGGAGGGATGATGGATGAAGCAGTGAGCCGATGCTGACTCTCTGCTTCATCATAATACAGGCAACTGTCTCTGCGTCCTATGGACGCAGGGACAGCTGCCAGAAACTGGGACATACCTACTCTGTACGGGGACAGCGGGACAGCCACTGTAATCCGGGACTGTCCCGCTGGATCCGGGACGGTTGGGAGGTATGGCGTTGTTATAGTCAGTGGTTCCACCCAGCTTTCCCAGAACCAGATATAACTTAGGAACTTTTAAGCTAGGGCTACATGGCGACATGTGTTGCGCGACTTCTTGTCGCAGAAAAATCACGCATGTTTTTTATAATGATAGTTGCAAAAAATTCATCCAAGATGGATTTCTGTCCGACTGTCATGTCACAGTCGCGGAGCGACACCATAGACTATCATTATAAAAAGTGTTGTGCAACAGACACATGTCGTGTAGTTGTACCCTTATTGTCGCCGTGTAGCCCCAGCCATTTACACCGAGCATCATATCTGTTTCAGATCATTCAGCTGATTGAAGGTCAGGCCTCCGCCTACGTCTTCGCCAGTCCTGGTTGCAAGAAGTGGGACACATGCGCTCCTGAGGCGATCCTGCATGCAGTGGGGGGTAAGCAAGTGCATAATTAACAGTTCTGCAGCGTTTTAATATACTTTGGGGGTCATTTATTTAAAAATATACTCCACTTTTTGGCGTATTTAAGGCACAGATTGTGTTCAAAAGTGTATTGTGGCAAAATCATCGGCTTTTTCCCCGTGTACGCCACCTACTTCTTTTTTTTTAACCAGTTCCGAGAAAAGGTGGTGTGACGTGGTCGGGAAAGGGGGCGGGCCAGCAGGCCCGTCTGATTCATCATTTTCTGTGCCTGTTTTTGGAGTAGAAAATGACTTATATCTACACCAGCGATTTTTATATTGACGGCCATCGATATCTGATAGATGGGGGTCTGGCAACCTGCATCCCCACCAATCATCTGCTTCTGATGCCGAAATTTTTATTCATTTTTTTACATTTTTGAAAAACTTTTTTTTCTCACTTTTTAAAGATTCCCTTAAAGGGGTATTCCCATCTCACAAATGTGGTTTGTATAGTTAGATATAGCCATACCAATATTATTACTAATAGAATGGATTTATATAAAATGTACCATTTAGAAGATTTCCCTATTTGTGTATCCATTGTCCCACACACATCAGTCAGGCCGTTGCCCCTAGTTACGACCACCGTGGCCATGTAGTAGTGGTGGCCGGCTTGCTCCTTTTCAAACCCGCTCTGAGGTAACTGCTGTTTTGTGAACGCACATTACATCAGCATGCGGAGACACATCTTAGGGCACTTTCACATCTGCGTTCTGGACGCTACCAATCCAAAACGCAGTGGTCAGGATCCGTCCAAAACGCAGACTTTATAAACGGATCCTGCTCCATAGAGATGAATTGATCTTGGAACAGGATCCGTTTCTCTGCGTTTTGGAAGCGCAGACAAAAATGGTACAACCCTAAGATGTGTCTCCGCATGCTCATACAATGTGTGTTCACAATACAGCAGTTACCTCAGAGCGGGTTTGAACAACAGCAAGCTGTCCACCACTACTACATGGCCGCGGTGGTTGTAACTAGGGGCAACGGCCTGACTGATGTGTGTGGGACAATGGAAATACAAATAGGGAAATCTTCTAAACGGTACATTTTATATAAATACATTCTATTAGTAATAATACTGGTATGGCTATATCTAACTATACAAACTACATTTGTGAGATGGGAATACCCCTTTAAGGATCGCTTCTGTCATAGACTCCAAAGCATTAGCATGGCAGTCTA
Source organism: Rhinella marina (assembly GCA_900303285.1). Classification (NCBI taxonomy): domain Eukaryota; kingdom Metazoa; phylum Chordata; class Amphibia; order Anura; family Bufonidae; genus Rhinella; species Rhinella marina. The sequence goes on along the minus strand of ONZH01016968.1, from coordinate 92,399 downwards.
TGCAAATTGCACTGCGTTCCTGTGGAGCCCTGCCACAGGCTGGGTCTCCATAGGAACATATCTGCGGCAGCCTCTGATCATTCAGGAGAACCGAGGCTCCCGGACACAGTATCAAGCTCCCCCGATCATTGGTAGGGGGAGCCGTTGCATGCGCCCCCAGGTTTTTTTAGCTCCCAGATTCCATGGTCACATTTGAACACAGAATCTGAAGGGTTACATGTCATCCGTATTAAACACTTGAACAACTTCTTTAACCAGCAATGTGGCCCAATCAGTGAGGGTCCCAGAGGTTGAACCTCCACCAATCAGTGAGGGTCCCAGAGGTCAGAAATTTTTGTAATCATTTTCTGTGACTGGAATACCCCTTTAAGTCCAAGGTTCTACTTGTCACCCGGAGACTACGCCTGGCTTCACACTGATATAGAGGCAGCCTGGGCCCCTGACTGGACCCTGGGGCGGTCCTATAGGCTTCTCACCTATATTATACCTTTGTCTTTTCTAGGTAAACTCACCGATATTCACGGCAACACATTCGACTACCACAAGGACGTGAAACACATGAACTCAGCCGGGGTTCTGGCAGCTCTGCGCAATTACAGCTACTACGCCTCCCGGGTCCCGGAGTCTGTCAAACAAGCGCTGGTGCCCTAAACGCGAAATGCGTCGTCTACTGCGTGAAAGGAGACATCTGGGGTTATTGGTCTCCAACCTGGGGCTTTTCTAGATGTTGCAAAACTACAACTCCTAGCATGCTCTGACAGGTTGGGAACCGTTGTCCTAGGGTGGAGAGTGATGAGCAGTAGTCTGGAAGTTGTCGCTTTCAACTCTGGAGAAGTTTTCAGCCAGTCTGATCATGGCTGTGAAGGGTTAATATTTTTGTACGCAGTTTTATGGAACTTTTTTCCTCCCCCCAAGGGACCAATCAATAAAAATCTGATATGTAGATTCCCTTCTGATTTCTTTACATTGTGATATATATATATAAGTACCAAAAGGGTTAATCAGAAATGCTAACCACCCTTTGGGATTACACCTGGGAGCAGAGTATTGGTGGCCCGTCCTCGGGAACGGTCATCAATCTCTGATCCGTGGGGGTCCGACTCCTGACACCTCCGCAGTTTGAAGAGGCTGGGGCACTCTGTTGAGTGCTGCAGCCTCCTCTTAGGCGCATGGCCTAGGCTCAATGAATGGGCCTGGGCTGCAATACCAAGCAAAGCCACTATACAATGTACTGCGTTGTGCTTAGTATACAACAGGGATGCTCAACCTGTGGCCCACCAGCTGTTGCAAAACTACAACTCCCAGCATGTCTGGACAGCCTACACCTATCAGCCTACAACAAGGCATGATGGCAGTTGTAGTTTTACAACAGCTGGAGGGCCGCAAGTTCGAACATCCCTGGTATACAATAAGGAGGCTGCAGCACTCACTGGAGTCCCACAGCCTTTTCAAACAGCTGATCAATGGGGGTGCCGGGAGTCGGACCCCTTACTGATCCGATATTGAACTCCCGGAAAACCCCTTTAATAAAAAACAAAACAAAAAGATTACTGATGACGTTGTAGTAAATACCTCCTATAAGATGTGTATAGGATGGAGATGCGGCTGCACAGGTTTTCTTACAGATCCGCCTGGTGCAGCCGTTCTTGGTCCCTCTGCCTCATAAGAAGACATTGTTATAAATGGTGCATGGTAAGGGGGTACCTTTTCACAGATCAGGCTTCATTCTCGGGGTAGTGGGAAAGGCAGCAGTTGGGCCCCCGATCATAAAGTGGTGTCATATGGATACTAAAATTAAAGGGGTTCTTTGGGATTATCCTCAGGATAGGTCATCAGGATCAGATCAGTGGGGGGTCCGACGCGTGGCACTCTACCGATCAGCTGCTGTGCTGGAAACTATAAAGAGTATGGAGCGGAGTATGGAGTACCCCCTACAGGCACTACACTATGAAAGGAACCTTCTGTATATAGCTGAGATGGCGAACCTCCGGCACTCCAGCTGTGGTAAAACTACAACTCCCAAGATGTATACTTGCTTAGCTGTTCTTAGAACTCCATAGAAATGAATGGAGCACGTAGTTTCACCACAGCTGGAGTGCCGGAGGTTAGCCATCAATGGTATAGTGAAAACAAACAGCTGATCAGTAGCAATACCGCGTGTTGGACCCCCCCCACCGATCTGATCCTGAGGATAGGTCATCAATATCTGTAGTTCGGAGAACTTCTTCGACATCCAGAGGTCTAATATTTCTCACAGTTGAGGGTTTGCTGATCTATTCATTAATGTAAGGGGTTATCTGATATCTAATATCCCTCCCCAATGCCCAGGCCCCTTGTATGGATTATACTTACTTGGTCCCCGGCACCCACGTCGTTCAGGACGGCTCAGATCAAAACATCCAGCGACAAGAGGGAGCAACCAATAGCAGGCCGGCGACGGTAACCAGCCTAAAGGGGGCTCGTCGGAGATGCAGCTGCGGCTGTGAAGGGATTCGGAGCGATGCGGGTGCCGGGGAGCAGGTAAGTATAATCCATACAAGGGGCCTTGGGGGGGGGGGGGATATTTTAGATACCCCCCCAATGCTGTGTCAATGTCACATAAACATTACTATACAAGGATTGCCAAACCTCCTCCCACCCCCCCCACCAAAGGTGCGTAGTCCCTTTTAAAGGGGTCCTCTGACTTCAGCAAATGGTATTTATCATGTTAGAAAATTAATACAAGGCACTTACTAATGTATTGTGATTGTCCATATTGCTTCCTTTGCTGGATTCATTTTTCCATCACATTATACACCGCTTGTTTCCATGGTTACGACCACCCTAGTAGTCCAGCACATTTTTCCTATAGTGTGCAAGCACGACCACTGCTGCTGGATTCCAGGGTGGTCGTAACCATGGAAACGAGCAGCGTATAATGAGATGGAAAAATGAATCCAGCCGGCAAAGGAAGCAATATGGAGAATCACAATACATTAGTAAGTGCCTTTTATTAACTTTAAACATGATAAATGTCATTTTCTGAATTGAGACGCTGCTTTAATGTTGAAATTTTGGAGATTTTGGTGTTCTCTGGAGATTTGCCAGCTCTTTGGTGAGCTCTGGAGGTCTTGCCTTTCACAGATATTCCGGGAGATTCGGCAAGTATGCAGATATATCGTATACAGAGTGACGCCATATTCTCTGCCTTTGTTTCCAAAAGTTCTACCAAAACCAAAGAAAGAACTGCCAGTAGGTGACGTACAGTCCGCACTTACATAGCTATTCCATAGATGTCCCTCTAGGGGGCGCACCATTACCATTTCAGCTTGACCTCCAGCCTTCAAAAGGATGATTCAAGAAAAAATGGACAGCATGACATGGATCGCCCTGTCCAGATATTTGGGTTCTGCTGTACCGACTCACCAACATAGAAATATGGGAATAAAATGACATCTTGATGTTACCATTCTCCTTGCCCATTGGGAAATGTGAAAGGACACACCCTATTGACATGGGGATTAGTGATGCGACGTTATCAATTTATTTACACGTTTCCTTGAGTAGCAGAGGAATAGCACAATGCAAAATTTTAAGAAAAGATGATCCCGAATTGTTATTGCGTGGGTAGTTAATAAAGCAGACATGTCAGGAGAGGTGATGGGTCCTGTCTGACCGAGGTCTCCAAAATTTGTACATTAAAGGGGTTCTGCCCCCACTCCCGCGGGGAGACTTCCAGGGCTCACCAAAAAGCTGTCAAATCTCCCGGGAACACCATGCACTTTAAAGGGGTTGTCCGTGTTCAGAGCTGAACCCGGACATATCCCCATTTTCACCCCTCCCGCCCCCCTGATATGAGCATCGGAGCATTTTATGCTCCAATGCTCTCCCTTGCTCTGCGCTGGATCATGCAGGGATGTTTGTTTACATCGGCACACTGCTAGGCAGAGGCTTCCTCCTAGCAGCGAACCCGGTGACGTCTCCGGCTCTCATGGGCGGGCTTTAGCGCTGCCCTTGCCGTTTTACAGTAGATATGTCCGGGTTCAGCTCTGAACCTGGAAAACCCCTTTAACCCTTTCCCGACCAGCGCCGTACATGCGGCGGGCGTCATGGCCGGCAAGTCTCTGCTGTTTCTAACAGCAGAGACTTGCCGCTGCTTACCACCATCGGCGGCGTCTTCCTTGGCCTTCTGATGCCGTGATTACGGCATCAGGATGCGTCTGAACCCGGAAGCGTACGCTTCCGGGTGGTGTACAGACGCCCTGAGTGGCCAATCGGGGTGTCTGTACACCATATGAAAACTGTAATCCTCGCTGGTGTACAGACGCCCCGAGTGGCCAGTTGCAGTTTTCAAACTGCAATTCTTATTCTGGCCACTAGATGGCAGGCCAGGATAAGAAATGAGCAATTTTTGGATTTAATGCCCCTTTCACACGAGCGGGAGAGTCGCATGTCTCCCGCAACGCATCTACAGGGCTGGACTCAGCACGGACAGGGATCGCATAGCATTATATGCGATCCCAGTCAGTGCCGGAATCCAGCCCTGTAGATGCGTTGCGGGAGACATGCGAGTCTCCCGCTCGTGTGAAAGGGGCATAACTCCATCTAGTAAATCCCTGATTGCTCATAAAGAAAAAAAAACACAATATATTAGCTCATATTTGAGCTTTAAAATCACCAAAAATTTTTTAAAAAATGTTCAAAATATATAAAAAATATATAAAAGTTCAAATCACCCCCCTTTCCATATAATGAAAAAATCAATACCTAAATAACAATAAATATAGACATTATGGGTATCACCGTGACCGAAAACGCCCGTACTTTTCCAATAATTCCAATACGGCGAATTGTGTGGTGGAAAAAAGCGTCCAAATGGCGATTCGCCGTTTTTTGTCGCTTTTTTTTTCTAAAAAAATTAAATAAAAAGTGATCAAAAAGTCATACACACCCCAGAATGGTATCAATAAAAACTTCAGATCGCCCTGCTAAAAAATGAGCCCCCATACAGCTCCGTACACATAAATACCAAAAAGTTATAGGGGTCAAGATATGACAACCAAAAAAAAAAAAAGGCCAACTTTATAATTATTTTATCAAAACGCAGGAAAAACTATACACATTAGGTCTCGCCGGATTCGTACTGACCAGTAGAATGAAAGTAACTGGTCAGTTTTAATGCACATCGAACGTTGTAAATAAGAAACCTGTAGAACAGTAGCGGAATAGCGTTTTTTTTGCAATTTCACCCGATTTGAATTTTTTTTCCCGCTTCCCACTACACCATATGCAATATTAAATGGTGGCGTTGGAAAGTACAACTTGTCCCGCAAAAAACAAGCCCTCATACAGCTATGTGAACAGAAAAATAAAAGAGTTATGGTTTGAAGGCAGGGAGCGCAAAACGAAAATGCATAACCGAAAAGACCTCCGGGGTAGAAGGGGTTAAATGTACATGGCTCCGAGATGCTGCAACGTTACACGCAGCCTAGAGACGGGACGATGTAAGAAAAGGGAGGGGCTTTTTAAAAGGGGAGGAACAATGCACCCCACACCCTGAGGTGCACAACCCATTTAATAACACCTTGAACCTGTTAAAGTAGCTAAATACGGAATATAATTGTCTGATCAATGGGGGTCCCGACCCATTATAACTATTGGGGTCCTGTATCCACCCTCTGAATGGCGCAGTTCAAGCTTTTACACTTCTCCCTATGTGACTGCTGAATTCTCATGCAGACTGAACATAGCGGCAGGGCACATGGTGACAGGTGCCAATCCTGGTACAATCCAGGAATGTCCTTTAGGCTCCTGAATTGAAAGACTCCTGGAAGCGTTGGCGAATCTCCCGGATACCATCCAGTAAATACTCCCGGCAACATCCATAAATCAGCCCTGTGTTTGGCGTAGGGGCTATGTCATAGGACACAATGAGGGGGGGCCAGCTGCCTCAAGTAAAGGGGACATAGCTTGCAAAAAAGAGGCATATTTCCTGGGGAAAAAAATTTGCACATATTACCCTCCCCCCAGAACCCTGCACTTTAAAGAGTAGCCGTCACCTCTCCTGACATGTCTGTTTCAGTAACGACTTTTATTCCGCATGTTATACCATTCTTGAGCATCTTTTCATATAACTCTGTTTTACAATCCCTCTATTATTCCTACTAGAAATGTATGAATGAACTGCCAGCAGCCTGCAATAAAGGTGTTACCAGCTGGGGTGTGTGGAATTTCAGTGTTATATTTATTACACTTTTGTCCATTATTTTTTAATGTATTTTCCCTTGTTCACTAAGATTTATACAAACTCTGTTGTCCATAGCAACCAATCACAGCGTAGGTTTAATTTCGTATTCTGCTGTTGCAAAGTGAAAGGTGCACTGTGATTGGTTGTTATGGGCAATAAACTGTTTTCTTTTAGACCGCCTTTATTCCAGAAAGTATCCAAATCTTGCATGACTCTTTGAAGTGGCATTTGAATGGGGGCCATGGCCATCCTCAAAAATAGTGGGGGACATGCATAAAAAACAAAACAAGGAGTGGTTGCCCATAGCAACCAATGAGATCACCGCTTTCATTTTCTAAAGCAAGTCTGAAAAATGAGAGCTGGAAACTGATTGGTCGTTCAAGGCACGCTTCAGTCTCAGGAGGAAGCGCCCTCTAGCGGTTTCCTAGCAACAAGACCACAGAGCTTTGAAGTGACAATTACCCGGCTTGCACAACGAGCATTTCAATCTGCGACACGTTGTCATTCCGAATCAAACATGGCGGCCTTTACGCCTTGCCCACACTCGAAATGGCGGGGCCGGAAGTGTGGCAGTGTTGTGGGCCGGCGGAGGGCCGTGCTGGAGCACGTGAGCGGCGGAAGCGCCTTCTCTCTTTCTCATTCAGTCGGCGGCTTCGTGGCAGCCCCTGGGCTCGAGATCAGGAGCAGGAGAGAAAAGGATGGCGCTGAGTCTGACCGTGTCCAGCAGCCCGAGTCCTCCACTGGGTGAGGGGAGTGCTCATCGCATGGTCTGATGTCGTTGTCTGACCCGACTGCTTTATGAGAGATCGCGTGCCGCGAGGAACTACAAGTCCCAGCGTGCCGTGGTATTCCCCCCCCCCCCCGTGGGCGTGGCGTGCTGGGACTTGTGGTTTCCGTCCTGCGGTAGGGGCGTGGTGTGCATATTGGGGGGCAGGCGTGTGTGTGGCCGGCTGCAGCTGTCATGGGGCTTGCATGCTCTGTCATCATCTCTGTGTCATGGCTGGTGCTTGTAGTTCCACCTCTGCAGAGAGCCTATGTTTCCTCAGCGTGTTCTTTTTAGCAGCCTGGCTGTGCTGGTACTTGTAGTCCCCATAGAGACATATTTTATGTATCGGACAAACTAGAAGTCCCATCGTGCTTTGTTTGGTGTGTGGCAGAATGATGGTGCTTGTAGTTAGAGCTCTTCTGCTGCTGTCTTTCATAACTCCCATTGTCCTTTCATCAGAATATAATGTCCATATCAGAGACTAATCATGTGGAACCACAACTCCCAGCATGCTCTGTTGGGTTATCCTATGACATTACTGAATTGACGCATACCTTTACGGTCTATCCCGGGGGTTGGTAAGCTTCTGTTACACTACCACTCCCAGCATGCGCACCTGCCTTACCGTTCTCCTGAAGAAATGTATGGAGCATGCTGGGAGTTGTAGTTTCACAACTGCTAGAGGTTGCTGGTCCCCGGTCTAGCCATCAGGTGATGGGGACCCTGCGTAAAATGGCACTTGGAAGCAAGACAGGTGTAATATTACATGGCAGGGGGTTGGATACCCTAATAAAGTTCATGTGATCTAATAGGGAGCGTGCCCTGGGGTTGTCCATTTGTGACATGTGTGACAGACTGCCCGCCCCCGCCCGGCTCTGTACACGAGGTTGCATCAGGCTGAGGCGTCCTCTGCTCCTGACATCTCCTCCTCCTCATGTTATGTATCTCTGCAGTGTTACCTCCCCCCCCTAATGGCCCCGTACCCTGATAGGACCCATGACATTGGGTGGCATAAAATGACTAGATGAGCGCCCATCCCCCGCCGTTCTCCATTCTACTCTCTTCAGGGATGACATCTCGATGTCACGAGGTCACCCATGTGTCCAGATATCCGTATGGAGACCAGGGAAGCATTGCCATGAACACATATCAGACTGGCCCTTCAGAAACTACAACTCCCAGAATGCTTCCTTCACTTCTATGGGAGTTAGAAGAGCACACGAGCATGTTTGTCTGCTGGGAGTTGTAGTTTCACAGTGTCGAAGCATGCCCACTCAGACACGGGCTTACAGAAGCCACTCTCCGTTTTAGTACCGGTACAGCTTGAAGATGCCAAGATTGTGAATAGTGGATCCTGTGTTATCTATACACAGAGGTGATATCTGTCGTTCTAATCCTGCTTGTAAGCGGATAACTGCAGTAAAGTGATCTGTGGCGCCAATTAGACATAGTGGCCAGTGTGAAAACTGCAGGATGGAAAATGAAAAATAACATCATCCAAAATTATTTAAATATATTTTAAAAATAAATGTGATTTATTTTGCTCGAGACCCCCCATCAAGGTGATTGGGGTTGGAGATAGTATTCCTCTCGTCTCATCACCCCTCCCCCATCCTGAAGCCATTTACGCCATATTATGTGCCTGTTCGGCGGTCGCAGGTTGTGATGCCTTTTACCTCAGATGTGAATGTCCCATCAGAACGATCTGCGTCTCGAGCGCCGGATGGGTTTGCTATGGGCAGGTTTGGGACACTGAACCCCGGCTATGTGGTGATGTCATGCTGATGCTTAAGGCTAGGGCTATACAACGACATTTTTATAATGATAGTCTATGGTCTCGCTCTGCCACAAACTGCGACACGACAGTAGCAAAAAATCCATCCAAGATGGATTTTTCTGTGACTGACGCAGTGCGACACCATAGACTATCATTATAAAAAAATGTTGCGTTACATCAGAGTCGCGTGACACGTGTTGCAGTGTAGTTGTTCCTTATGTGCTGCGCAGCCCTAGTGACAGCATCCCCTTAAAGGGGTTGTCTCACTTCAGTAAGTGGCATTTATCATGTAGAGAAAGTTAATACAAGGGACCTACTAATGTATTGTGATTCTCCATATTCCTTCCTTTGCTGGCTGGATTCATTTTTCCATCACATTATACACTGCTCGTTTCCATGGTTACGACCACCCTGCAATCCATCAGCGGTGGTCGTGCTTGCACACTATAGGAGAAAGCGTCGGCCTCTCTAGTGGCCGGGACCATGGGAGCGCACATAGGCTAGTGCTTTTTACTATATTGTGCAAGCGCGACCACCACTGATGGATTGCAGGGTGGTCGTAACCATGGAAACAAGCAGTGTATAATGTGATGGAAAAATGAATCCAGCCAGCAAAGGAAGCAATATGGACAATAACAATACATTAGTAAGTGTCATGTATTAACTTTCTCTACATGATAAATGTCACTTACTGAAGTGAGAGGACTCCTTTAATGTGGAAGAGTCTTACTCGCTATTCTCTGCGCACTGTCTGTGATTTCGTGGATCTGCTCAGTGGTTTTCGTGGCGACTCCCTTTAAAGGGGGTTATCTGGGAAAGAATATCAGATCCGCATGTGGGTGCGACACCCGGGCCCCCCTCTGATCAGCTCAGTGATCACTGTGGTCTCCTCGCACAGTCACATGACCATACGTGGCCTAGTTGCTGCTCATCTCCATTCAGGTGAGTGGGGATTACTGCAGTACCAAGCACTGCCACTATACTACGTACGGCGCTGTGCTCGGTGATCTGCTGGGAGGCCGCTGCACTCACCAGAGCTCCGGTGAGCATCGCAGCCCCCTGAAACAGCTGATCAGTGGGGGTGCCGGGTCTAGGACCTCTGCCCATCCTGAGGATAGGTCATCATTATCAATTCCCGGATAACCTCTTAAAGCCTATAGAAGTAATATGTATCGTAAGACCCCCAAGGGGCAGCATCCGTAGTACAGAGGGATAGCCCTCCGTGTCTCTACAACATGCAGCCCTCTCTCAGTAAGGGCTCATGCACACAACCATATGTAATTTATGGTCCGCAAAAAATACAGATGACGTCCGTGCGCGTTCCGTTTTTTGCGGAACGGAACAGCTGGCCCCTAATAGGACAGTCCTATACTTGTCCATAATGTGGACAAAAATAGGACATGTTCTATTTCTTTGCGGAACGGACATACGGAAACGAAATGCACACAATTTTTTTGCGGACCCATTGAAATGAATGGTTCCGCATATGGTCCGCAAAAAAAAAAAACGGAACGGACACGGAAAGAAAATATGTTCGTGTGCATGAGCCCTAAATGCTGTATTACAAGGAGCCGTCTTCCCTTTTTCTGATCCGAGCTGATTAATGGCCGGGAGATGATGCATAATATATGATAAAATAACGCCAGACCTCACCCGGGAGCGACGCTAATGGATTCCTGTAAATGGCCTGACTTTATCGTAGGATAGTGAGTCAGGGCGCTGCTACAAGGCATTGCTCTCTTCCTTTTTCCACACCCTGGCATCGAGAGAACACTTTCTGCAATCGGTCCTTCCGAGATTACCCCACTTCTTACTAACCTACCAAATGTAAGTAAGGGTTGTGGTGGGAGGGGGGACAGGTTGAAGAGAGTGTGACAGCATAGTCTGACTACACAGGGTTGGTTTGTAGTCTGTTACCGTGGAGACATAGCTTTGAATTTTATACATTAAATATTTAGTGAAGACTAGTTGCTTCATTTTTTCGTTTTAGGTTAGGGTCCTGCTCTGGTGCCGGAAACTGTTGGCCATCTTTCTTGGAGACATCATGGGTGCTTAAAACCCACCCGTCGCTGGTGGTCCTCGCTGGACCGGAAGTTTGATGTGATGTCTACACGCTTGGCCAATCAGTTGCCTTGGTGATAGCTTCGGTAACATGCCTCATCTGCACCACGTCAGTCTTTGTTTTTGTTTTTTTTTTTAAGCGGTATTCATGTATTGATGACCTTTCCTCAGGATAACTCGTTAATGTCGGATCAGTGAGGGTCCAGCTCCCGGTGCCCCTGCCGATCAACACTGTGGCCTCTTCTAGGCCAGTACTGAGCATAGGCCATCAATTTAAAGGGGTATTCTGATTTTAGACAATGGGGGCATATCGCTGGGACCCGCACCTATATTGAGTTCAGAGGGGGGAGCGCAGCACCTGGAGGACCCCAGGTTTCCCACCACCAGGCGCAGCTCCCCCGCTGCTTCCATAGAAATGAATGGGGGGCGGTTGTGCATGCTCAGTGCGCCCTCCTTCACTTTGGGGGCTCCGTTCTCGATATAGGTGCAGGTCCCAGTGGTGCGACCCGCACATATCCTAGTGATATGCCCCCATTGTCCAAGATGAGAATACCCCCTTTAAGGGTCCCGTACAACCCCATTAACTCCTACAACCCACCCGGCCGTCTGAAACGAGTTCTCAGTCAGTCTCGGAGAAGCCTTTAATAACAGGTTGAACGTTTTATTATAAATCCCAGTTGAACGCCTCGTATTTGGAAAGGCAGGGTGTGGACACCCGAGGGATTTTCTAGTCTTGTCATAGAGCCGGACCTTTCCCAGGACTCCAGCACTTCTAGTAAATTCATTTTTGGGTTCTTTAGATGGTTGACGGTTCTTATTGTCAGACAAGTAAAAATTAAGCCCTTCTGGATCCATATCTTGGAGGCTTCTGGGCTTGTTCCAGAAAAACCTGTTCTGCAGATGATTGCAATGCTCCTGACACCGTATTGCAGCACAGTCATGCGCTTTGTCGCTCGTCAACATTTAGGAGAAGCTAATTATGGTTTGACTGGAGGTCAATTTAAGGCAGGGAACACAACATGCAGTTTTTGATGCACTTTTTTGGGGAAAAAGCCAGAAATGGACTTCGGAGGAAGAAGCAAAAGTTTATGCTTCTTTTATGACTTTGTGTGTATATGGCTTAAAGGGGTTGTCTAATGACTCTTGGCAAATACCCTTTTACAGCAGTTGGACGTTGGGCCTAGAGTTGTGACGATACCAAAATTTGGATTCGATTTCGATACCAAGAAAAAGTATTCGATACTCGATACCATGCCAAAAAAATAAAATACAAAAAATCTGTGTGCCCCATCATACCTCAGATCAGCCCACCGTGCCCCCATCATACCTCAGATCAGCTCACCGTGCCCCCTCAGACCTCAGATCATCCCCCACCGTGCCCCCAAACCCCAGCCCCCCATCAGACCTCAGATCAGCCCATGCCCCATCAGACCTCAGATCAGCCCACCGTGCCCCCACAGACCTCAGATCAGCCCATGCCCCCATCAGACCTCAGATCAGCCCCACCGTCAGATCAGACCTCAGATCAGCCCACCGTGCCCCCATCAGACCTCAGATCAGCCCACCGTGCCCCCATCAGACCTCAGATCAGCCCACCGTGCCCCCATCAGACCTTCAGATCAGCCCCACCGGTGCCCCATCAGACCTCAGATCAGCCCACCGTGCCCCATCAGACCTCAGATCAGCCCCATGTGCCCCCATCAGACCTCAGATCAGCCCACCGTGCCCCCCATCACCTCAGATCAGCCCCACCGTGCCCCCATCAGACCTCAGATCAGCCCACCGTGCCCCATCAGACCTCAGATCAGACCTCAGATCAGCCCACCGTGCCCCCCATCAGACCTCAGATCAGCCCACCGTGCCCCCATCAGACCTCAGATCAGCCCACCGTGCCCCCATCAGACCTCAGACCTCAGATCAGCCCACCGTGCCCCCATCAGCCCCCACCGTGCCCCATCAGACCTCAGATCAGCCCACCGTGCCCCCATCAGATCAGACCTCAGATCAGGCCCACCGTGCCCCCATCAGACCTCAGATCAGCCCACCGTGCCCCCATCAGACCTCAGATCAGCCCACCGTGCCCCCATCAGACCTCAGATCAGCCCACCGTGCCCCCATCAGACCTCAGATCAGCCCACCGTGCCCCCATCAGACCTCAGATCAGCCCACCGTGCCCCCATCAGACCTCAGATCAGCCCACCGTGCCCCCATCAGACCTCAGATCAGCCCACCGTGCCCCCATCAGACCTCAGATCAGCCACCGTGCCCCCATCAGACCTCAGATCAGCCCACCGTGCCCCCATCAGACCTCAGATCAGCCCACCGTGCCCCCAGATCAGACCTCAGATCAGCCCACCGTGCCCCCATCAGACCTCAGATCAGCCCACCGTGCCCCCATCCCCATCAGACCTCAGATCAGCCCACCGTGCCCCCATCAGACCTCAGATCAGCCCACCGTCCTGCCCCCATCAGACCTCAGATCAGCCCACCGTGCCCCCATCAGACCCATCAGATCAGATTCAGAGCCCCAGCCCACCGTGCCCCCATCAGACCTCAGATCAGCCCACCGTGCCCCCCATCAGACCATCAGATCATCAGCCCACCGTGCCCCCATCAGACCTCAGATCAGCCCACCGTGCCCCCATCAGACCTCAGATCAGCCCACCGTGCCCCCCATCAGACCTCAGATCAGCCCACCGTGCCCCCATCAGCCCAGACAGACCTCAGATCAGCCCACCGTGCCCCCATCAGACCTCAGATCAGCCCCAGATCACCGTGCCCCCATCAGACCTCAGATCAGCCCACCGTGCCCCCATCAGACCTCAGATCAGCCCACCGTGCCCCCATCAGACCTCAGATCAGCCCACCGTGCCCCCATCAGACCTCAGATCAGCCCACCGTGCCCCCATCAGACCTCAGATCAGCCCACCGTGCCCCCATCAGACCTCAGATCAGCCCACCGTGCCCCCATCCAGACGCTCAGATCAGCCCACCGTGCCCCCATCAGACCTCAGATCAGCCCACCGTGCCCCCATCAGACCTCAGATCAGCCCACCGTGCCCCCATCAGACCTCAGATCAGCCCACCGTGCCCCCATCAGACCTCAGATCAGCCCACCGTGCCCCCATCAGACCTCAGATCAGCCCACCGTGCCCCCATCAGACCTCAGATCAGCCCACCGTGCCCCCATCAGACCTCAGATGCAGCCCACTGTGGTGATCTGAGGTCCGATTGGGCCACAATGGGCTGATCTGAGGTCCGATGGGGCCACATGGGCTGAATCTGAGGTGCCGATGGGGCCACAATGGGCTGATCTGAGGTCCGATGGGGCCACAATGGGCTGATCTGAGGTCCGATGGGGCCACAATGGGCTGATCCAACTATAATAATCATTGGTGGCAGTGGCCACAGGGCCCCCCCCCTCACCCTCTTCATTGGTGGTTCAGTGGCAGTTCCGGTCGGAGCCCAGCAATGTAATCGCGGAGCTCTGATCGGTTACCATGGCAACCAGGACGCTACTGAAGTCCTGGCTGCCATGGTAAGCTCCCTGTGCACAAAGCCCAGGGCAGCAGGGAGAGTGTAAAGTCCTATTCATCCTGAACACACGCCGCATCCGTGGTATTGCAGATCCGTACTTTTGCGGATCCGCAATACTGTGGCCGTCTGAGTGGCCCCTTAATCACCCCCTTTCCCAATATACTATAAAATATATTAATAAATATCTGAAAAGTCCAAACTATTAAAATATAAAAAAAATCTCCTATACAGTGAACACGTAAAAGAAAAAAAAAAACAAACCTCACAATTCGCCATTTTTTTGTCGCCTTGTCCCCCCACAAAAAAATAGGATAGGACGATTCTATTAATGGCCGGACGTTCCATCTCCTCCAAGTCTTTTTTTTTAAATTATAATTATATGTATTTAAATTTGGCGCCTAAAAATTTTATTTGGCTCCTAAATTTTTCAGTTCAGGAGCCAGTGGCTCCTAGGTATTTTTTAGTCTGGAGCACTGTAAAACTCTGCTCACGTTACATTATAGACCCGTGTTTGGCATATATATATATATTGGGATCAGTTTACTGAACAGAGGCCAAGAGTTTTTTTCCCCCTCTCTTCGTCCGGTTTCCATTAGTATACCTTTTATTGTGGTATGGAGTGGTGTGGTAGACTGGGCTATTCCTGGGCGTAGGCTTTCTCTGGAGATCCTGGATGTGATAAGAGCCTTAAAGGGGTTCTACGGGAATTAAGAACATGAAAATACTTAAATATTACTTTATAATAGAAATAAATTAATATAATGGATATATTCCCAAATACCTTTCATTAGTTATAATGGCTCGTTTTGTCTGGGGAGCAATCATTAGGAGAAATAAAATGGCCGCCGTCCTATTAGTACACAGAGAACCTGTCCTAATCAAACAGGAAGACAAGTTACTTCACAACACTGAGGTAAAGAGTTGCCTCATCCTCCTCTCTGCTCTGCTTGTCAGGGATTTTGATCCTGAATACAGATGATAAGAACTTTATCTGAATCTCTGGGGAATTTAGTACAGAGAGGACGGACAGGACAGACTGTGGTAATGTGTTGCTGTGGTAATAAAGACAAGTTCTGTTGCTCATTAGCCATACCCCATAATCCTCTCATGTCTCCTCATCTCCATTCTCCCAGAGATTCCCCAGTATTCAGGATCATAATCCCTGATAAGCAGAGCAGAGAGGAGGATGAGGCAGCTCTTTACCTCAGTGTTGTGAAGTAACTTGTCCTCCTGTGTGATTAGGACAGGTGTTATGTGTACTAATAGGACGGCGGCCATTTTTCTCTCCTAATGATTGCTCCCCAGACAAAACGAGCCATTATAACTAATGAAAGATATTTGGGAATATATTTATTATAAAGTAATTTTAAAATATTTTCATTTCTTAATTCCCGGAGAACCCCTTTAAGTGGTGGAGAACATGTAAGATCAGAGCAGTAAATCAATTAAGATGAGACATTAAGAGCTCAGAGCTTCTTCAGTGTATTGATGATGCTGAAATCCAAAAATGCGACTGACACCGTAGTCTTTGGACAGGAGGACAGATTCCCGGACAGAAGGTGGTTACACCTGCACATATTTTACTAGTCCGCACATATATACATAGCATTGTATCTGAGCGATCCCTGCCCCGGGGCACTTCTTTCATCACTGGTCTTTATCTCTTTTGTTGGTCGCTTTCTTTTTATGACTTGATTTCGTTGTCCGATGAGCCACAATGGCCGTAGATGTCTCATCCGTGCAGGTGCTGTATCTTTTGTGGGATGTTGTCATTCCCTTTTCATCTCTATGTAAGGTCAGGACAATGACAAATGTGGAAGATTGCACGATCAGACTACGCAGGGTTTTGTAGTCTGTTACCATAGAGACAGATCTGCACTGAAGCCATATACAGAACATAGTTGGGTGATGGATGACACAGATTTGTCTACCTTGTTCTTCCTAATTACGGTACTTTTTCTTCTAATTCAGTCCTTTTGTGTTTTTTTTTCAGCCATATTGTGGACTGTGCAACATCTAAAAGGCAAAGTAGACGTTAATGTGGAGGACGGAAAAGAGACTGCCCTGCGAGTGTCAGAGTGAGTGCGCAATCTCTTCATGTGTGCCATGGTTTGCTATGGTCATTGGTAACATGCAATTGATCACACGGTCAAATTACACTTTGGAAAAATGTGCCCGAAGGCTGACCCCCGGGAAATTCAGCAAACAGTGTCCAGTTGGAATCTGTATTCACCCTACTCAGCGGGACAATCCATACGTGGATACCGGATGATTCTGTATCAAGGAGTGATATGTTTTCATCTGTCCTCTTGGAGAGAGAATTTACAAGTCCTGCTCCCCTCCGCTTTCTCATATCGAGGGACTGAGAGTCCTGCTCATCCTTGCCAATTCATAGAGAAAGCCTGTGAGTCCTTCTCCCCTCTGCCCGCTCATAGAGGGAGCCTATGAGTCCTTCCCCCCTCTGCCCGCTCATAGAGGAAGCCTGTGAGTCCTTCCCCCCTCTGCCCGCTCATAGAGGAAGCCTATGAGTCCTTCTCCCCTCTGCCCGCTCATAGAGGAAGCCTATGAGTCCTTCTCCGCTCTGCCCGCTCATAGAGGAAGCCTGAGTCCTTCTCCCCTCTGCCCGCTCATAGAGGAAGCCTATGAGTCCTTCTCCCTCTGCCCACTCGTAGAGGAAGCCTATGAGTCCTTCTCCCCTCTGCCCACTCGTAGAGGGAGCCTGAGAGTCCTTCTCCCCTCTGCCCACTCATAGAGGAAGCCTGAGTGTCCTTCTCCCCTCTGCCCACTCATAGAGGAAGCCTATGAGTCCTTCTCCCCTCTGCCCGCTCATAGAGGAAGCCTATGAGTCCTTCTCCCCTCTGCCCACTCATAGAGGAAGCCTGTGAGTCCTTCTCCCCTCTGCCCGCTCGTAGAGGAAGCCTATGAGTCCTTCTCCCCTCTGCCCACTCATAGAGGAAGCCTGTGAGTCCTTCTCCCCTCTGCCCGCTCGTAGAGGGAGCCTGTGAGTCCTTTTTCCCCTCTGCCCACTCGTAGAGGGAGCCTGTGAGTCCTTCTCCCCTCTGCCCACTCGTAGAGGGAGCCTGTGAGTCCTTCTCCCCTCTGCCCTCTTATATAGAAAGCCTGTGAGTCCTTCTCCCCTCTGCCTGCTCATAGAGGGAGCCTGAGTGTCCTTCTCCCTCTGCCCGCTCATAGGGAGCCTGTGAGTCCTTCTCCCCTCTGCCGCTCATAGAGGGAGCCTGTGAGTCCTTCTCCGCTCTGCCCGCTCAGAGGGAGCCTGTGAGTCCTTCTCCGCTCTGCCCGCTCATAGAGGGAGCCTGTGAGTCCTTCTCCCTTCTGCCCGCTCATAGAGGGAGCCTGTGAGTCCTTCTCCCCTCTGCCCGCTCATAGAGGAAGCCTGTGAGTCCTTCTCCCCTCTGCCCGCTCATAGAGGAAGCCTATGAGTCCTTCTCCCCTCTGCCCACTCGTAGAGGAAGCCTGTGAGTCCTTCCCCCCTCTGCCCGCTCATAGAGGAAGCCTGTGAGTCCTTCCCCCTCTGCCCGCTCATAGAGGAAGCCTATGAGTCCTTCTCCCCTCTGCCCGCTCGTAGAGGAAGCCTGTGAGTCCTTCCCCCCTCTGCCCGCTCATAGAGGGAGCCTATGAGTCCTTCTCCGCTCTGCCCGCTCATAGAGGGAGCCTGTGATTCCTTCTCCCTTCTGCCCGCTCATAGAGGGAGCCTGTGAGTCCTTCTCCCCTCTGCCCGCTCATAGAGGGAGCCTGTGAGTCCTTCTCCGCTCTGCCCGCTCATAGAGGGAGCCTGTGAGTCCTTCTCCCCTCTGCCCGCTCATAGAGGGAGCCTGTGAGTCCTTCTGCCCGCTCATAGAGGGAGCCTGTGAGTCCTTCTCCCCTCTGCCCGCTCATAGAGGGAGCCTGTGAGTCCTTCTGCCCGCTCATAGAGGGAGCCTGTGAGTCCTTCTCCCCTCTGCCCGCTCATAGAGGGAGCCTGTGAGTCCTTCTGCCCGCTCATAGAGGGAGCCTGTGAGTCCTTCTCCCTTCTGCCCGCTCATAGAGGGAGCCTGAGAGTCCTGCTTCGACCCTGCTTTACATTTCTACCAACTCCTACAAGAAAAACTGTGAGTTGGCAGGGGAAGGAGGGAACAGGACTTAAATGTTTTTTACCAAGAGTCCTGGCGGCATTTTAACAGATTTTTAGATGAGAATGCTAAATTAAATAATAGAATACTATACATATATTCCCAAGCTCAGTGACTCCCCCTCCGCACTAGGCTGCGCTCAGCTAGGAGACCCAGGCATGAGTCTAACAGAATCTTTAATGATCGTGTTTATTAGAAATGTAGAGTGTGGTGATCAGATAGCTGTCAGATGTGCTGGGGTAGTCGTGGGGGTCCTGGGGAGGGTACCTTTTCTGAATCTAAAGCAATGAGGAAGCAGGGAACATGGCGTTAATTTTTCTGCCACCTTCTGAAAATAATAAAATTCATACTTAAAGCTTTTCTTCTCTCTTCTGTCACAGAGACGTCTCTTTTACTGATGTGAACTCCATCATCAGGTACCTGGCCCGACTTGCTCCTCAGGCTGGACTGCTAGGTTCAAATCTCATGGAGCAGACAGAGGTATGGATGAATAGTTGCTTTATAGGTTTGTCCAGGATTAAGAGAGTCTGCGTTTTCTTCCTGAAACAGCGCCACCTCTGTCCGTAGGCCATGTCTAGTATTGCAGCATTCACTTAGAGGAGCTGTTACCTCTCCTGACATGTCTGGTTTAGTAACTACTTGCACTCCCCATGTAATAACAATTGTGGAGCATCCACTCTTATAACCGTGCTTCGTGTCAGTCCTCTATTATTCCTACTCAATTAGTGAATGAATTGCCAGCAGTCTGCAATGAAGGTCCAGCTTGGTGTCACCAGTTGGGGGGGTGTATCCCTCCAGTCCAAGGACTCTTTGACACATTAGTGTTTCATCAGTGATTGTGAGCCAAAACTAGAAATTGAGCCTCCGAGAAGAGAAGGTATAATTGAAAGATTTTTTTTAACCCCCATACAGCCCCTGGAGATTATAACAAGTCTGAGCCAAAGAGCAGAGCTGATCTGGGCCTGCTAATACCCAGCAGCTTCTGCAGTTACCAGGCGATCACGTGATGTGTGCAGAGCAGGCCTGATCTGCATGCATTGCACTCATTGAATAGAGATGGGAAAGGCAGAGACTGTTAAAGGGGTTGTCCGAGTTATTTTTTTGTTCTTTATATGTTTCTAACTTGTCAGGTATAACAACTTTCCCATATACTTTGTGTTTCTAAAGCTGCTGGTTTCTCAGAGTTGACTGAGGGTCACATGACCTGTGATGTCACCTTATCTCCCTGGTCTTTGATGTTTTGTGCACAAGCCTCAGAGTTCAGATAACAGTCTGTACACGAGAAGTCACAGGCCACGCCCCCTTTCTTTGCCGGGCTCCTGCTATCTGCTCTCTCCCTGGATTCCTTCAGATAAAACATTAACCCCTTCAGCCAGAACACACTGAGGGCTCAAGGCTTTACAACAAACAGTAGCTGCAGCAGTGAGAGGAGACAAATGCTGGGCAAGGAGCTATAGAAGAATTGTATTGTACAAGAACAGGTAGGGAGAATTTCCTGTGTGTATCAGCAGTGTCATTGTACAGCTGGGACTTGTAGTCCTACACAAACAACATGCTGCTGAGTATTCCAGCAGGCAGACATGTCACTCAGCACTTGTATTCAATGCCTTTGCACAGAAGGGGGGAGGGGCAGAGATTGTTATTACTGCATGTAAACAAAGGCAGAAGAGAACCAGGGAAATGAGGAAATATAGATTTTTTTTGCCTAAAACTTGCTGAACTTAGTTATATATTGCTACCCATCAGATTTACAGTGCTATATTTTTTTTCCATAAATTGGACAACCCCTTTAAAAAAAAAAAAAAAAAAAAAAAAACAGCCTGGCTGCCACTAACAATGGGCTTTCCGCTCCTGCATCTGCATGATTGGTGTTCCGGAACGTCCTTGCAGTGATGAACGCAGACCTCCCGCGTTGTGCCTCTATTATGTAGAGAAAGTTAATACAAGGCACTTATACTGATGTATTATTATTATCCATATTGCCTCCAGTGCTGGCTGGATTAATTTTTCCATCACATTATACACTGTTCATTTCTGGGGTTACGACCACCCTGCAATCCAGCAGCGGTATTCGTGCCTGCACACTATAGGAAAAAGTGGAGGCCTCTCTGGTGGCCAGGGCCGTGGGAGCTCACATAGGCCAGTGGTCGTAACCATGGAAACAATCAGTGTATAATACAGGGGAAAAATGAATCCAGTTAGCGAAGGAGGCAATATGGACAATCACAATACATTAGTAAGTGCCTTGTATTAACTTCTCTACATGATAAATGCCATTTGCTGAAGTGACACAAACCCTTTAAGTCTATGGGATCTCTAGAACTGGACATAGAAATTGGTTTAGTGACTTAGATTTGGCTGAACCTGCTGGAAAGGTAAATAATACCTTGTTCATAATGTGAATGTCGTCCAAAACTAAGTCTTAAATCTTATCTTTGTTACACAAAGGGACATACCATAAATGTCTGATGGGTGGGGATCTGGGTCTGCACCTATTTTTGAAAACATGAGTCCCCTACCCAGCCACGCCTGGTGAATGAATGTAGGGAAGGCAGGGAATAAATGGGGAGTTGTCCGTGCATCTCTCTCCATTAACGGGGTTTTCTGAAATTTTAAAACTGATGACTAGGGATGAGCGAACCCGTGGAAGTTCGGTTTCGGCTGAGCTTCAGGTCAAAGTTTGGGTTTGTGCGCCCCCCACCACTTTTGGGGCTCTGTTTAGGAAATGGGTGCGGGTCCCAGTGGTGACAATGGGGGCATATCCTATCTCAGATGAGAACACCCCTTTAATTGTGTATAGAAGTAATTATATATGTTCATCAGGAGTAATTTATCAGTCCCTGTGCCTGGTTTATCTGCCTAGCTGCAAAAACAGGCCTTGTTGCCCATAGTAACCAATCAGAGATCAGCTTTCATTTCCTAAACTGCTCTGGAAACTTGTATGCTGCTCTGTGATTGGTCGCTAGGGGCAACGAGGCCTGTTTTGCTGCTAGGCAGTTTGGAGAAAGAAGGCCCAATGTTGTGAATGCATTGACTCCATTTTGTTTTACCTGACTATAGAGCTTATACATTTTTTTCTGTCTTTACTTGTTTTGTACAACGTTTTCTTTATCATATTCATTTGGTGTCAGACCTGAATCTTGTTGTTTTGGGATGGGGGGGGGGGGTCTGGTTTAGGGCTCATTCAGACGCCAAAATTGTGGAACGAGTACAGACCCATTCATTTTTATGGGGCTGCAAAACATGCATTTCGTTCCGCGGCCCCGCAAGAAAGATAGAGCAAGTCCTATTCTTTATATAACTGTGCCGACCATGTGCAGTCCGAAAAATGCGGAACATACACAGCCGGTATCCGTGTTTTGCGGATCCGCAATTTGCAGACCACAGAACACTTTGTTCGTCTGAATGAGCCCTTACAGAAAAACACCTAAATGTAGTATAAATTTTCAGATGGTTTCAATTATAGCAGAGAATAACCCCTGCACCCCCCCCCCCATATTTCTGTTGTGTAGTGAACGCTGACAAGGATTATAGCGAGGCGACTACATATTGGCAGAGTGCATACATGTATCCGGGTCTTTCTGGCTGATCCTTCTGTGTGGAGGATATTTTTACTCCAGCAGCTGTTTCTGCCACGTCGTCCGGCGTACGTCTCTAGTGAATCCCCAGTAACCTGCCTGTGTGCACAGCGTCTGATGCCATGTTATATATAGTTCGGCCTGGACCTCCAGCTGCTCTCCTGCCCCCGGGTTACACACACTAGTTACTCCCTCCATAATTTATAGTATGTCACCAGGAATCTGCACACTGCAGATTTACCATGCAGTAACCTAGTAAAAAAAAAAAAAAAATCTGCATGGAAAAATGGTGCTGATTTTCACCACCGATATTGCCCCTTCAGGGTATAGGAGTTTAGGTGGGGTACTGGCTCTCCTTAAAGGGAGTTGTCCCATGAAAAATATTCTACAGTTTTCAAACCAGCGCCTGGATCTGAAAACTTTTGTAATTGCATATAATTAAAAATTTATCATAACCGCTGAGTTATTCAAGAAAATGTGTCTGTAAAGCGCCACCTGCTGCTTGTTCTTTTTTCTTTTTTTTGTCCTGGTCACTGAGATGGACACACATGCTCACTTTCATTCTTCAACTTCCTCCTGAGCTGTGATAGGGAGAGCATGGACATGCCTCCTGAGCTGTGATAGGGAGAGCATGGACACGCCTCCTGAGCTGTGATGGGGAGAGCTGGGACACGCCTCCTGAGCTGTGATGGGGAGAGCTGGGACACGCCTCCTGAGCTGTGATGGAGAGAGCTGGGACACGCCTCCTGAGCTGTGATGGGGAGAGCTGGGACACGCCTCCTGAGCTGTGATGGGGAGAGCTGGGACACGCCTCCTGAGCTGTGATGGGGAGAGCTGGGACACGCCTCCTGAGCTGTGATGGGGAGAGCCTGGACACGCCTCCCGAGCTGTGGTGGGGAGAGCTGGGACACGCCTCCTGAGCTGTGGTGGGGAGAGCTGGGACACGCCTCCTGAGCTGTGGTGGGGAGAGCTGGGACACGCCTCCTGAGCTGTGGTGGGGAGAGCTGGGACACGCCTCCTGAGCTGTGGTGGGGAGATGGGTGGGGAGAGCTGGGACACGCCTCCTGAGCTGTGGTGGGAGAGCTGAGACACGCCTCCTGAGCTCTGGTGGGGAGAGCTGAGACACGCCTACTGAGCTGTGATGGGGAGAGCTGAGACACGCCTCCTGAGCTGTGGTGGGGAGAGCTGAGACACGCCTCCTGAGCTGTGATGGGGAGAGCTGAGACACGCCTCCTGAGCTGTGGTGGGGAGAGCTGTCAGCTTGATATAAATCTAGCAGAGCAATGAATGTGGAGATCTCTGGATCCATGTGAGGTACAGGGCTGGTTCTAGCTTTGTTAGAAAGGTAATGTCATGTACTATATGATGTCTGATTTTCATTATTTACATTAATCATGGGATAACCCCATTTGAAGGGGTTGGCCCATCTCATGACCCTAGCAATTTCACGCAGCACAAGAGGAGGAGCAGTGTCATGCTACATAGACACCACGGTGGGGACCTATGTCCAGGATTGCATGGGTGGCAGTAGTGGTACTTTGACATTATGGTGAAATTTAACCATTTGTGTTTGGTAATAAACCAGTGTGTTGTCTTCTTGCAGATCAATCACTGGGTGGAGTTCAGTCAGACTCGGCTGCTCGAAAAGTCCACCTTCTCTGCCGCCCTCCAGGAGCTGAACCATTCCTTGTCTCTGCGGACGTACCTTGTGGGAGATGCTTTGACCCTCGCAGACATCAGCGTCTTCTCCACTTTGGCAGGTACTATACAGCCGTGGTACTGGGCAGGGTGAATAAACCCCTCACCCTACTTTACATTCTAAGAGGGTTTCTCCTCATTGGATAATCACTTCTTGTTAAGGCTCCTGCACACGGCCGTTCTGCAAAACATGGATCCCGTCCGAGTGCATACCACCGTTTTTTTTTTAACTTCTATAAAAATGTCCTATCCTTGTCCGCAAAAAGCACAAGAATTTTTTTTTAATCCAGGGCTGCAGAACATACGTGCTATCTGCATCTTCTGCGACCCATTGAGATGAATGGGTGCACAAAAAATGCAGATCGGATGCGGACAGAAACTACAGCTGTGTGCATGAGCCCTAAAAGGGAGGGTCACCAAGTGTTCCCCTGCTGGAACCATAACCTGAGAGCAACCTGGCAGTAAGGCCGTCTTCACATGTCCGTGATTCATGGATATCACATGTACCCATTCATTTTAATGTGTGTATTCTGTGTTTTAGCACGATATATGATTTTAGCACGAAAACATGCTCTATTTTTGTCTATATTTACGGATCCAGCACGCCCATTATAGTCCAAGGGCCCATTCACACGGCCATGAGAATGGGTCCGCCTCAGTTCCGCAATTTTGCGGAATAGATGCGGCCCCATTCACTTCACTGGGCAGCTCGCTATCTTGCTCCGCAAGATAATCTAGAACATGTCCTATACAAATTGCGGAACACATGGCGGGCGGCACCCGTAGTATTGCGGGTCCGCATTTTTGCGGACTCGTAATACTATGGCTGTCTGAATGCGGCCTAAGGGTCCGTAAAAAAAAAAAATGGGTCCAACGAGGACACCATCCGTGTTTGGTCCATGTCTCGCAGACCATTTATAGTAGAGGCTTTTTTTGGTGCGGTTTCTCAGTTTTCCGCCTCAAAAAACTTTCACACTTGCGTTGTAAGGATCCGTTTGTGAGATCCGTCACAGGCTCTCCTAAACGGTCCAAAACTGATTCGTTTTTTTTCAGCGTGTTTTCTAAATCCGTGATGTGAACATATTCTTAGTGTTCAATTTCCCTACAGCGCCACCCTAGGGGAAATGAAGCATTACACAGTGACCAGTTCAGTTAATGGGCGGTCTGTGTAATGCAGGACTGGACAAGTCCTCCAGGACGAGAAACGCTTTGTAACCGCACACCATTGTGGAAGATCCTGTACAGCGGACTTTCCTCTATTAACTCAGCATTCTCTAATATGGGATATAGAAAAGAGTTTTGTAAACTTGACAACCCCTTTAAGCCAGTGCCATTATTTGCCACCCTATCTGGGCCCAGAACTATGTTCTCTGTACATGACCATCATTACTAGAATAGTCTCTGCCTTGAGATTATCAGATGTCACTGCCTACATATATAATACTATCCTTAAATTATAGTACCCCCCCCCCCCCAAAAAAAAAAAAAAAAAAAAAAGTACAATCTGATTTGGCTACCAGTAGACCTCACTCAAAGGTGCAGAATGGCAAATTGCATCTTAGTGTAAATGCAGTAGAATGTGCATGTTCCTGTGTTCCTTCTGTCTTTTACTTCTTGCCGTACATCTGTCTTCCTCTCCTCCTTGCTCTCTGTATTGGAGTGAGAGCTGACGCTTTTTTTCTTTACACAGTCAGCGCTTCATGGCAGGAGCAGATGAAGCAGAACAAAGCTGCGGTCAATGTCAGACGCTGGTACACATTCCTGGAGCCTTCAGTCCCATTCCGGGGAAAGCTAAATGTAAATGCAACAGTGGTGAGTGAATAAGTACACCCTCCAGAATGTGAGCGCCTAGCTTTTCCAGTATTTCAGTATTACTGGTCTATCCTCAGGGGTGTTGGACCCTTTGCCGGTGTGATATTGCTGGCCTACCCTCAGGGGTGTTAGACCCCTGACAATCTGATATTGCTGGCCTCTCCTCAGGGGTGTTGGACCCTTGCTGATCTCATTTTGCTGGCCTCTCCTCAGGGGTGTTGGACCCTTGCCGATCTCATTTTGCTGGCCTCTCCTCAGGGGTGTTGGACCCTTGCCGATCTCATTTTGCTGGCCTCTCCTCAGGGGTGCATGTTCCCCGATCTAAAATTGCTCTGGTGATCACTGCACCCTCCTTACTGAATACCAGGCACAGCGCCATTTATTGTACAGTGGCTGTGCTTGGTATTGCGGCCCTGGCCCATTCACGTAAATGGGACTGAGCTGCACACAGGCCACGTGACCAATGAACGTGACATCATTGGTCTAGGAAGAGTCCGCGGCTCACACCAGTGCAGTCTATTCAAACAGTTGATTCCTGGGGATGCCGGGATCTGGACTGCCATCCATTTCATATTGATGACCTATCCTTAGGATGGGTCATCAGTATTTAAAGGGGCTTTCTGAAATTTTAATACTGATCAGCTGTTCGAGAAGGCAGCAGCGCTCGTGGCCTTCTCTCAGCTTTGACCAGGCCAGTGACATCACATTCATCGGTCACATGGCCTAGGCGCAGCTCAGCCCCATAGAAGTGAAATGAGGCTGAGCGCGATTCCGAGCACAGCCGCTATACAATGTACGGCGCTCTGCTTGGTGAGCTAAGAGAAGACTGTGGCGCTCACAGTATGTCGGACCCCCACCAATCAGATACTGATGACCTATCCCGAATATTAAAATCTCGGAAAACCCTTTTAATACAATAAAGTACAGTACAGAGAACTCCAATTACACGTCATGGATGTTATTCTGCTTGATTTTTTACATCTTTCCACTTTTAGCTGGTAAAGATTTCCCAATACAAAGATTATATGTCATTTTAATTTTCATTTTTTTTAGCCTCCTGAGAAGAAACAGGATGTAGGAAAGTTTGTGGAGCTCCCAGGGGCAGAGGTGGGAAAAGTGGTTGTACGGTTCCCTCCAGAGGCCAGCGGGTAAGTTCTTTTAGTATCTGGACCCTATCTGCATGGCAGCGGTGAAGCCCTTCGTGTAGTAAGACAACCCCCATCCATGTGTTGTATTAGGGCTCACGTAGTGTCACATCTGTGCGTTAGATGGACCTCCATTCATCTGCATAGCATTTATTTGAGAGTGCTTTTACAAATTTGGGCTAAAAATAATTTTTCAATTGGTCGTTATTAAAAATGTTTCTGAGATACAGGGGTTAAAAATCAGTCTATTTGCAAGCTGTCACTCACTTTCTGTCTTCTTTAAATCCCATCATCTGACGGCTCATGCGTAGCTCTTATCTCTGATCTCCTGACCTCAAACACCTATTTAAGCTACTATCAGTTTGGTAAGAATTGAGCTATAATGAATGTTTGAGGTCAGGAGATCAGAGATAAGAGCTCTACATGAGCCGTCAGCTGACAGGATTCCAAGAAAACAGTGACAGTTTGCAAATAGACTGATTTTTAACCCCTGTATCGCAGAAATGGCTGAACATTTTTAGTAAAGACCGATTGAAAAAAAAGATTTTTAGAAAAAATTGCCCTGAAGGTGCAATTTTCGGTAAGCGTATTTTCTTTCCGTGTCTGCAAAAAAACGGAAGTTACTCCGTGTGCATTCCGTTTCCGCATGTATTTCATTTCCACAAAAAATAGAACATGTCCTATTATTATCCACATTACGGACCAGGATAGGACTGTTCTATTAGGGACCAGCTGTATATGGAATGCACAGGGACGTCATCCGTATTTTTTGCGGACCACAAAATACATATGGTCGTGTGCATGAGCCCTTAGTGCTACATTTCCTCTGCGGTGGTGATTTATAAATTTATAGCTAGGGGTGGATTTCTGGGGTGAGAACAGCTGATTTCCTGGCATTAGAGAAGCCGAATCTCTGGTCCCCCACCTGGCCACCGTTTAATGGTGTCTTCATTAGACGATCCCTTTAGACCTCTGGTAAAATACAGTCCTGGGATGTGACAGTAAAGTGTGATTATGTCCTCAGATACCTACACATCGGACATGCCAAGGCCGCTCTTCTCAATCAGCATTACCAGGTGACCTTTAAAGGGAAACTCATCATGAGGTTCGATGACACCAACCCAGAGAAAGAAAAGGAAGATTTTGAAAAGGTAAGTGGAGGTTCTGTATGCTGTCCCTGTTCGGTATTGCCTGATGGGTCTACCGCAGCTATGCTGTATTAATCTCTGGACAATCCGCACTCTCCCTTACGATTCTGACGCTGTAAACGCACAGACGCTGCAGCTGCCATCTTGTACTGATGGAGATCGGAGAAACCTCTGATCTCTTGGTTAACCCCTTGTATGCCTAGATGAAAGCTGATGGTGGCGTACAAGGAGACAGTAAAGAAGGTGCATCACAAGGAATAACCATGACATGATCTTTCAAGAAAAAAAATGCAAAAATTGCTTTAATAGCATTTGCACCTATGACACTGGCTGACCTGTTACATGTGCACTTGGCAGCTGAAGACATCTGTGTTGGTCTCCTGTTCATATGTGCCCGCATTGCTGAGAAAAATGATGTTTTAATATATGCAAATGAGCCTCTAGGAGCAACGGGGGCGTTACCATTACACCTAGAGGCTCTGCTCTCTCTGTAACTGCCGCCTCCTCTGTACTTTGATTTACAGGGACAGGCAGTGAAAACGTCATCACATCTGGCCCTGTCAATCAAAGTGGAATGGGCGAGGCAGTTGCAGAGAGAGCAGAGCCTCTAGGTGTAACAGCAACGCCCCCATTGCTCCTAGAGGCTCATTTGCATATAATAAAACATCATAAAGACAGGCGCCCTTTAGGATGCAAACCTCTTGCCGTATTAAACGGTTTATATGTCTGTGTACATTTTGTACTTGCACCCACGTAACTTTCTAACCTGCACCGTCAGTGGTGGTCACTGGTCCTAAAGAAAGACCCCTTAGCTCTAACATGTCTGTTCCCTTGCTGGTCTTGTTCTCAGGTTATTCTGGAAGACGTCTCACTGCTTCAGATCAAGCCCGACCAGTTCACGTACACCTCTGATCACTTTGAGAGGATTATCGAATACGCGGAGAAACTCATTCGAGAGGGAAAGGCTTATGTGGACGATACTCCCCCTGAGCAGATGAAGGCAGAGCGCGAGCAGAGGATCGAGTCCAAGCACAGGAACAACGGTAAGAACCGTCCAGCTACGCTCGTTACATGGCGAGGGACTGGGCAAATAAACATCCATAATCTCCAGATATCTACAGCACCATCTAATACAAATATGCGAAACAAAGGTCGTCCGTCGTTTAAGGACATTCCTTTTCTCTCTTGGGAAGGTTGTTTTACGTCTGGAACATTAGTATCCTGCATAGTGACGTTCCTCTGTCACTCCTCCTGGAAATATAAGATCAAGTTGAAGACTGAGCATTGCCATTCCCTTATGATTTATGTGCTTAATCCCCTGTTTTGCCAGAGTGGAGCTCCAGCAGGGGGGGGGCTGCTTTAGCGCTCGGCTATTTTCGGCGGCCCCAAATGAATGGAGGGCGGCCGCGCATGCGCGTTGCGCCCTCCTTCACTTTCGGGGCCCCGTTCTCGATATAGGTGCGGGTCCCAGTGGTGAGACCCGCACCTATAGGACAATGGGAGCATATCCTAGCGATATGTCCCCATTGTCCAAGATGGGAATACTCCTTTAATGGGTGAGTTATATTCATTGGTGGCGCAGCGGCCACAGCCCCTCCCCCTCTCTCTCTCCTTATTGGCAGCAGCAGCACAGGAGGGAGAGAGAGAGACTGCTTCCTTCTCCCCTGTGCTGCTGAGGAGAACATGGAGCGCGCTGAGAGCATCGCATACCATGTTCTCTGATACTGGGCTGTGCAGTAGTGCAGCCTAGTATCGGTAACAGGCAAATCCCGGTATTAAATCAATCCGGGTAAAAAGTATCGATTGGGTTTCAATAATTCCTTAGTACTTATACATATTCTGGTTAATAAATCCTGCACTGTACATATGAGACATATTTTTCATGGCAGCGGTGGAGAAGAACCAGCAAATGTGGGAGGAAATGAAGAAGGGCTCGGAGTTTGGTCAGACCTGCTGCCTCCGGGCTAAAATTGACATGAACTCCAACAATGGATGCATGCGAGACCCCACATTATTCCGCTGTAAGACTCAGCCACATCCCCGGACAGGGAGCAAGTACAAGTGAGTAAATCCTGGTTCTGACATGAGGATCCGGTGGGCAATGCTCGTTTGTCAGACATTTCTACTAAAATCAAAAATTGCATTGGTGTATCTGGGTAGTTCCTTAATTTCTTACCTTTCCTCTGCAGCATCTACCCCACCTATGACTTTGCCTGCCCAATAGTGGACAGTATAGAAGGCGTCACGCATGCGCTGAGAACGACCGAGTATCACGACCGGGACGAGCAGTTCTATTGGATCATCGACGCCCTGGGAATTAGGAAACCTTACATTTGGGAGTACAGCCGCCTGAACCTCAACAACACCGTCCTGTCCAAGAGGAGGCTCACCTGGTTTGTCAACGAAGGCCTTGTGGATGGTTGGTAAGTGCAAACCTACCAGTATACACACTGGGAGATGGAGAACCGGCCATGACTTCCTACACCAAAAACCAAAGCGGAGCCTGGCCGCCCAAAACCTGGTCTCATTGTGTTGAGTTGAGCGCTGGTCAGCCTCACTGATCAGTTCAGCTCATCCCAAACCTGTGGATTTTCTGGTTGCTTTATGAAGATTTGTACGGTGGGGTGACCTGGTGTTTGGGGCAGTGAGCTCCAGACTATGGGGCTGCAAGGGAGAAATATTAATTTTGTAAGGAGCAGAGGGCAAAGAAGGACGTCTGGTGAAGAGCGTAGATTACGTGTGGAGGTATCAAGGTCTTGGGTCAGAGACGTATGGATGGGACTGGTTGTGGTGGAGAGGTTTAAGGGGTTGTCCACCTTTTATTAAGTGATGGCCTGTCCTAAGGATAGGCTGTCACTAGCTGAACGGCAGGAGCCTGACTTCGGCTGTAGCTTGGGTGCCAGAAACAGACAGCTCCTTCAACCTTTTTAATAGACTGTAGTTGGCACTGTATTGCTGCTTCTATGGATCCCACTGATGGCTTATCCTGAGCATAGGCCATCACTTAAACGGTGGACAACCCCTTTAAGAATGGATTGGAGTGGTGCAAAAGTGTTAGGAGGATAATGTTGCTGTAGTCCTGGCGGGAGATGCTGAGGGCATGCACTAGAACTTTTGTTGACTTCAGGCTGAGGGAAGAGCAGATACAAAAAATGTATTTTGATGTGGGGACCAAGTGCTTGGGTATGTCGGAGGGACAGGGCAGAATCATCGGTTATCCTGAGACGGCGGACTTATGAGACTGGTGAAAGTACGGCTGTGATTAGTTGGTCTCCCGCCAGTCTCTTCCTCCTGGTTGTTCTTGACACACGAAATGTGACTGCTCCACTCCACAGCGATCACATTCTGTTGTCGAGAGGAACCAGAAAGTAGAGAAGAGTGGGGGACCAGGTAAGTGTTGGGGGTATGACTCCATTTTGACTGCTGGACAACCACTTTAAAGAAACATTGCGATTGCTGAGCCACAATATTTCAGCCTGTTCAGTACAACAGGACCCCCTCCCCAAAACTTTAAAGAAAAATTTTATTCCATGTCCTGTTAGAAATGTACATGATGTAATCTGTAGTGAATGTCATTTTCTTACCAGTAGCTGAATTTTTGAGTTATATCATCCTGAAGTTTCTTATCTGTGTCATGTGACTAGGAATTAGACACACCAACTGACACAGAGACTTATGTGTGGACAGGAAGTCTAATTCTCTATGCTTTCCTATGGGAGCCTCACTTCCAGTCCCATAGGAATGAATAGAGAAGTGACTGGCATCCTGTCCTGGGTCAGGTGGAGGTCAGGGAGTTGGTCACATGACCCAACTACAATAAGAAGAGAGTGGAAACTCTCAATTTCAGCCTCTGATAAGAAAATGACATTCACTACAGATTACATCATGCACCTTTCTAACAGGTCAGAGAATAAACATTTTTGCGGGAGTTCTTCTTTAACCTTAGGTGTTGGACTCGATAGCATGGTAAGCACAGCTAGATTCTTTATATGTCTACAATATCCACATGGTTTAAACAGAAGATAATGCATTCTTTTTCCTTTTCATCTGCCTCTTTCTATCACAGGGATGACCCCAGGTTTCCAACTGTGCGAGGAGTTCTTAGAAGAGGAATGACTGTGGAGGGGCTGAAACAGTTCATAGCTGCGCAGGTCAGTACGGGAAGAAAGCGTCCCTGCCTGAAGGAGTATTCTCATCTCAGACCTGTATGGCATATTCACAGTATACGCCTGTGATGGCTAGCCTCCGGCACTCCAGCTGTGGTAAAACTACAACTCCCAAGATGTACGCTTGCTTGTCTGTTCTCATTACTCCATAGAAATGAATGGAGCATGCTGGGAGTCGTAGCTTCACCACAGCTTGAGTGCTGGAGGTTAGCCATCATTGCTATACTCTAGAAATACCATTTATCAAGACTGGAGTTCCTATACCCCAGCCTTAATCCCCTGTGCGCAGGGGCAGACCAGGAACTTAAAGGGGCCCAGGAAAAAAAATGTTGTAGGTGGGTCTAAATTGACAGTAGGCGCAGTCCACAATGCCGTACTGCAAAATACCGCTGCCCCAAAACCATATACCACAGTGTAGCCCAATATATTGTCCCAAAAGCTCTCCCTCTGTGGTAGCCATCAATATATGCTATTTTCTCATCTTTCAGTTGTCTCTGACTAGGATATAGAACAGGGGTTAGGCGAGTTGCGGGCCACAGCAGTTGAATTCAGGAGGGCCTATGAGGTCACTGGCCAGGTAGATGAATACCCGATTCTCACAGCTTTAATTACGCCTGAGAGAGCATTATGTACCTGGCCAGCGGCAGACAGAAGAGTATGGGTGGTCCACTGGGCTTCGGCCCAAGGGGAAATTTCCATGTAAACACTATGACCACTCCGTCCATGCCCGTACGCTCCAGTAAGATGCACCAAGGCAGATGCTTCTTCATAAATAAGATGCATTAGGCCCGACCACGCCTTCCAAAACCCTGCCCTTACCCCTGGTCAAAAAGTCTGAAATTATAGAGTTTACCAGAATATGCATGTTTT
The DNA here is from genome assembly GCA_900303285.1 of Rhinella marina. NCBI lineage: Eukaryota > Metazoa > Chordata > Amphibia > Anura > Bufonidae > Rhinella > Rhinella marina. The sequence continues at coordinate 59,485 of ONZH01016968.1, read as the reverse complement.
TTTTTAGTGCCACAATAGTGGCTTAAAAGTTTTAATTAATGGCCCCCATTGAGTATCACAACCTCCTGGTATCCTGTGATACCATATGTGATGTGTGCATACTGATGGAAGGGAGAAGCGTATGGTTCCCTATAGTTGATTTAGTTCACTATATCCTTTCTCTCATTTTTGGCAAAAAATAAATATGAAAACATAACAGACAGATCAAAAATATGGCAGATTGGCTTCAGGAATTTGAAATCCATCCCATGTATCTGAACAATGTTTATAAAAATCCCTTGCTTTGGAAATGGGCCCCATTCAGATGCGCAAAATGTATTTTCCAGGTGTAAAAATTTGTACAGTGCATTCGCTGACACGTAATAGTGATACATAAGAACAGCTGGTCGGAGGAGGTTAGTTGGGTCCTGTTCACACATGATGGAAACATACACTTTTGCACTGATTCATGGCCTTGTGTTCCTGGAACTGCCTTAGGTAGAAGACTGTGATTTCAATACTGCATCGTGGTACAATAATTGCATTTTGTTCACAATTTTAATGCTGTATTTGTTCCTTATTGACGTCAGTGGGGTAAAAAAAAAGTTCTTAAAAAACTTCACATTTCTGTGGTTCTGTTTGCAGGGCTCCTCCCGATCCGTTGTGAACATGGAATGGGACAAAATCTGGGCATTTAACAAGAAGGTAAACGGCGACTCCATGCAGTGTGGTTTGGAAAGCTGCTCTGTCCATTAGAGCACCCCCTACTGACCTCTTGACTACTGCCCCAGTGGTCTGCAGTACATGGCGAACACCATCTCCTGCAGGCTCCTTAGACCTAAGGCCTTACTGTAACTCCCTTACCTTATTCATATCCTATCTGTGAATGTCTTCATGACTCCATTGACTCGCCCCCCCCCCCAACCAAACGTTGACTTGTGGGAACGGATCTTGGCGTGAATTTTCTCAGTAAACTCTGCATTTCATTTTTCTGCTTTCAAGCTGCGAGCTATCTGTAAGAAGGTATTACTGAACGCTTATTTTTCTTTTCTTTTTTTTTTTGTTCTTTTCTTTTTATTTGGCCTTTGGCATATAGCTTCCAGTTGTGTAAGCGTACATTGCCAACTCCATCATTTTATAGCTTAACGAAAAAATAAATAAAAATGAACACAATCACGTGACTGTCGCGCTGAAGCGTCTCGCAGCTGTAGCTTAAAATGCGTAAAAAAGTGTCGTGTACAAAGGTGCATTCACTGCCAAAGAGAGAAGATGGCAGCAAGGGTACGATCGCCTGGTGGGAGCTCTATTGGGATGTCTCTTTTTGGGTATAGTTCTTATGTTAGTTCACATTTAAGTATATTGGGTAGGTTCAAGGGGCTGCGCAGGTTTACGGTCCTGCCTGACTCTGTTGCAGTCTGGGCTGTCGTGTCCTGGAAGCATATGGTTCCCTATAGTTGATTTAGTTCACTATCTTCCTTTTGGAAATTGGCGGCCCCTGATGGTATCCTTTCACACCTAGTGAGGAGCATGCACAGGTCCCATTAATTGCTATAGGACCCGTATATGATGTTATGCCTGTTATGTCAGACTTTTGCCTTGTCCACTCCATGGCCAACGTCAGATCAGGCAGTAGAATATGCATGGGTGCCCCTTTAAACACCACATCTTAAGAGGGCTACATCTGAAGGGGGCTATCTCATCTGAGACATTGGCGACATATCGCTAGGATGTGCCAACAATATCATCAGATAGGCCACCTCTGGGACCCACACCTATATCCAGAATGGGACCCCTGAAGCAAGCAGAGAGCAGACGCGTCTGCGCGGCCGTCCTCCATTTCTATGGGGCTGCCCAAAATAACTGAGCTCTGGTCTGGTTAACTCTGGCAGTCCCATTGAAGTGAATAGAGCAGTGGCTGCGCTTGCGTGCTGCGCTCTCCATTCACGTCTACGCGAGTCTGGAGAATAGCTAAGCAGGCTATTTTCGGAAGTCCCATAGAAATTGAGAGAACACCGCGCATGCACAGTGCACTCTCATTCACTTTCCGGGGCCCATTTTAGAGCCTTAGGGCTCGTGCACACGCAAAAAGATTTAACATGTCCTATTATTGTCCACATTACAGACGAGGATAGGACTGTTCTATTAGGGGCCAGCTGTTCCGTTCTGCAAAATACAGAATGCACATGGATGTCATCCGTATTTTTTGCGGACCGCAAAATACATACAGTCGTGTGCATGAGCCCTTAGACAGCTGTATATTCAGCCAAAAGCTGTTCCTCCTGATGCTCCCATGAACATGCATACTTTGCTTTGCTGAGAGTGCATGTGTACTCAACTAGGAGAGCGGAATAAGCAGCTGCCTGGCACCCCTGCTGGCGTCTTATCTCCTGTCAGAACAAGGGACTTAGGCCTCTTTCACACTAGCGGCAGCACGTATCCGGCAGGTGAAGGGTGCCGCCGGATCCGTGCTGCCGCAGGGACATGTGTGGGGCCGGAAACGCACTCCGGCCCCACACATGTCACACAGTACATACACACAGACATATACACATACAAATACACATACATACTTACATGCTCCCAGCAGGTCTCCACAGCGCAGGAGAAGCAGGACGGCGCGCACATAGGACGATTCCCCACAGCTCCCTCTGCTGGGCGCCGGGTGGAATCGTCCTATGTGTGCACCGTCCTGCTCTACCTGCGCTGTGGAGACCTGCGGGGAGCATGTAAGTATGTCTGTATGTATGTATGTATGTGTGCAGGTGATGGATCCGTCATGAACTCCATTGAAAGTCATGTTGCGGTTTGCTCTCCGGTCTGAAGACGGAACGGAATGCTTTCAGGAGCCTCCGTTGTCTTCAGTTCAGTTTTGCCCCCATTGACAATGAATGGGGACAAAACTGAAGTGTTTTATTCTGGTATTGAGCCCCTATGACGGAACTCAATACCGGAATTATCCTCATAATATTCCTGGCAGCCTGGCCTGGGACTAGATTAGAAAAAGGGGCTGTGTTGTTGTTTTTTTTTTGTTGTTTTTTTTGTCCTGTCAATTCTAACATTGCAAAAGTGCCCCAGAAACAATCCATGGGCAAGAGAGCGAAAAAAAATTTAGAAGACCCTTTTTCTAATCTTGAACTACCCTTAAAATGAGCCAGGCTGTCAGGGATATTAAAGGGTTTGTCATCATGTAGAGAAAGTGAATACAAGGCACTTCCTAATGTGTTGTGACTGTCCTTATTGCCTCCTTTGCTGACTGGATTCCATCACATTATACACTGCTCGTTTCTGGGGGGTTACGACTACTCTTCAGAGCAGATACGAGGAGGCTGGTATGGGAGTTGCTGCGCATTTGTGCTTATGCACACTCCCATGGTCCCGGCCACCAGAGAGACCGGCGCTTTGTCCTATAGTGTGCAAGCACGACCACCTCTGATGAATTACAGGGTGGTCATAACCATAGAAACGAGCCGTGTATAATGTGATGGAAAAATGAATCCACCCAGCGAAGGAAGCAATATGGATAATAACCATTCATTAGTAAGTGCCTTGTATTAACTTCCTCTACATGATTTCCATTTGCTGATGTGAGACGGCCACTTTAGGGCTCATTCAGACGGCCGTAGTGCTTTGCGGATGCGCAAAACATGGGATACCGGCCGTGTGCGTTCCGCAATTTGTGGACCGCACATGGCCGCAACCATAATAGAAAATATAGGATAAGAGCTCTCTTTTCCGCGGAGCTGCGGAACGGTGTGCTGTCCGCATCTTTTGCGGCCCCATCGAAATGAATAGAACCGCACCCGTTCCGCAAAATTGCGGCCGTCTGAATGAGCCCTTAAGGGTATAGTCACACCGTTCATATGTTGCGCAAATTTGTGTGACTGTTTCATTCATCTTAAAGGGGCTGGCAAAAATCCACAGGCCCACCATGAGTTGCCACTATGAGATCCATCATCAGCAGCTTGTTGACTTTTCAAGAGCAGACATTTTCCAAATATAAAGCCAGTGTTAGGAGCCTGTGATGTGCAGAGACACCTCCTATACCTATCCTGAAGGGCTTCTTGAAGGGGACCACAGGGGGGCAGCTTTCTTGCACCTTTTACGCAGTGAATGCACCTTGTCTACAGTGAATTCTGCTGCCCTTCTACGCCTCTCCCACAATATCCAAGCTACCAGAATTTGGTTGGTCCCTGTGCAGAGTAACGATCCCTCATCTTCCAGCAGTGACCTGTATAAGCCCCTCTCCCCCAGATTGTGAATGTTGCTTAGTCCAGAGGTTTGTGATTGTGTTTTGTTCAGGGGCTGGCTGGATCATTTTCACCATAGATCAGGCTACGTTCACACTTTGCCTCTACCATGGCCTGAGTTGTCGCCCTGCATCTCATCAATGGGTCGGTATCATGGTTTCTACAGTTAAAGGGTTATTCTCATCTTAGACAATGGGGGCATATCGCTAGGATATGCCACCATTGTCTTAAAGTTGCGGGTCCCACCTCTGGGACCCACACCTATATCGAGAAGGAGCCCCCAAAGTGAAGGAGGGCACACTGCGCATGCGCAGTCGCCCTCCATTCATTTCTATGGGGCCGACGAAAATAGCCGAGCACTGGCTCGGCTATTTCCGTCGGCTCCATAGAAATGAATGGGAGCGGTGGCCGTGCATGCACAGTGCGCTCCCATTCATTTCTATTGGGTCCCCCAGGCGCAGCGCTCCCCTCTCCGATCTCGATATAGTTGCGGGTCCCAGAGGTGGGACCCGCACCTATAAGACAATGGGGGCATATCCAAGCGATATGCCCCCATTGTCTAAGCTGAGAATACCCCTTTAAGTCTTCATGAATTCATCCATCCTTACAGACCGTGTCCAGCCAGGCCCTGCACTGCTTCGGCCTTGTCATCTTCTGTTTTTGTGCCTGACTTCATACGGAAATGATCTCAGCTTGCCTCTGCTTGTTCAGCATGTGCCCTTCTACCTCTTGGTCGTCTTCAATTATAACGTTGAGTGACGTAAATTGGTCTTGAGTCTAGGCAGGAGGGTTAGCAGCAGGTATGGGGCGATAATTCAAATGATTAGAAACCAGAATTATGCTGCGTAAAAGGTTACTGCAAAATTCTGTGCTGATTCATATAACTTTATAGAGGTTGGAGATCTGTTTTTCTGATACAGAGCTCCAAATCCCCTGCATAGACATAGATAAAAAATAAACTTTTGGCTACCTGCAGCCCCCACTAGAGGGAGCTTACGGCTTGCTGGAAAATTAGTAACAGTACACGGTACGCTCATAAGCTCCCTCTAGTGGTGTCTGCAGGCAGCCAGTATTTTATCTTTTTAAATAGCTTCTGTGCTGATTTAAGATAGATGACTTTTTCCAAGACTTACATATTGATGACCTGTCCTCAGGATAGGTCGTCAATATATTGATTAGTGGGGGTTGGACGCCCAGCTGTCTTGGACAAGCACTGCGGATTTGTCACAGTATACCAAGCACAGCTCCATACATTGTATAGTGAGACCCACTTGAATAGGACTGAGCTGCAGAAAGGCTATGCGACCGATGAACGTGACGTCATTGGCCTAGGAAGAGGCTGCAGCTCTCATACATTCACCACAGCCCTTTCAAGCAGCTGATTGGCGGGGGTTCCTAGACCCGATCAAATATTGGTGACCTATCATGAGCTTAAAGAAGAACTCCCGCAAAAAAGTTTATTCCATGTCCTACTGGAAATGTACATGATGTAATCTGTAGTGAATGTCATTTTCTTAAAAATGGCTGTATTTGGGAGTAATATCTCCCTGATGTTTCTCATCTGTGTCATGTGACTAGGAATCAGACCCCCCAACTCACACAGAGACTTGTGTGTGGACAGGAAGTCTAATTCTCTATGCATTCCTATGGGAGACTCACTTTGAGTCTCATAGGAATGAATAGAGCAGTGACTGGCTTCCTGTCCTGGGTCAGTTGGAGGTCAGGGAGTTGGTCACATGACACAGCTACAATAAGAAGAGAGGGGATAACTCAGAAATGCAGTCTGTGATGAGAAGATGACATTCACTACAGATTATATCATGCACCTTTCTAACAGGTCAGAGAATAAAAATGTTTGCGGGAGTTCTTCTTTAAGTCATCAATATTTAAATCCCAGAAAACACCTTTTAAAGGATATGTACACCTTCGGGGACAATTTTTTTTATGATTGCATTTTACTCATTTGGGCTAAAAATAATTTTTTTCAATAGCTCTTTATTAAAACATTGAGCCTTTCTGTCACAAAGGGTTAACTGTTTTTCTAGCTGTGACTGGTACTTTCACTTTGTGCCCGTCAGCTAATCAACCTTATCTCTAAATTACAAAGAGGTCATAAACACTTATTAAAGCCACATTCTTATCAGTAAGATAAGGATTGAGCTTTGATGAGTGTTTATAATGTCAGAGAGCCCTCAGCTCCCTGCCTGGTGGAACTAGTAGATAAACTCAAAGCCGTGCAGGGAAAATGGCTCATCATTTTTAATAAAGACCAATTGAAAAATGTATTTTTAGCTCAAAATGAGTACAATGCACTATTTAAAGAAATTGGCACCAAAGCCTTTAAGCTGGGCATTGTGGTTCATCTCTGTAGCCTGACCATTAAAGGGAATCTGTCAGCAGCATCCTCCCTAACAAACTTTGTATAAACGCATAACTGTGGCTCACCTGATTAAAACACAGTTTTTCTTCTCTTGATCCCAGGCTCCATTTCCGAGTTATAATAATTTTTCTTAATATGCAAATTAGATGTTTGGTGCCATAAGGGTGTCACCATTGCTCTTGTTGCACCCAGGCTCCGCTCCTTTCTGTGGTCAGCCTTTCCCTCGCTGCTTTGATTTGACAAGGGTCTGCCCACGGAAAGGAGCGAAGCTAAGGTGCAACAAGAGCAATGGTCATGCCTTCATTGCACCAAATTTGCATATTAAGAAAAAGTATCTCTGGAACGGAGCCGACAAAAGAAAACCAGCATTTTAATCTGGTGAACCACAGCTGTGTGTCTATGCAAGCTACTGGATAGGGAGGTCGCCGGTGACAGCCCCCCCCCTTCCCCTTAAATAGTTTAACTCATAAGGCTATGTTCTTGCTATCTGGCACTGTTGTACACTGCTTGTCTCTGTGATCAGTGTCACTTCTTAAAGGTGTATTCCAGCAGATATGTATTACCTATCCACTGGATAGATGAGGAATGTTAGATCAGTGAGTGTCTTAACCCTAGCACCTTTGTTATGTCTCCCCATAGAGTTGTATGAAGTGGCAGTGAGCACGCTCGACCACTGGTCCATATAGACTCCTCCTCACTGTGGTCGTGCTTGGTTGCTGATATAACGTCCCCCATGTTATAGGCAATGGTTGCAACAATTCATAGTCATCCGCTAACACTTCTGTTCTGGATACTCAAGACCAGTATATGTCCAGCTTCATACGTGACCAGGAATGTACATGTCATCATCTCACCCGCTCCTGTGTTTGCTTCTGCCAGGTTATTGACCCTGTTGCCCCACGGTACAACGCTTTGCTGAAGAGCCAAGTCGTTCCAGTGAACGTCCCAGGGGCTGAAGAAGGAATGACGGAGGTCGCCAAGCACCCAAAGGTCTCCATGATCTATCATTCTTATTAGATGTCCCACTATTAAATCTGAGGTCATACAAAATGCACATGAATCCAGGGAAGGGTTTTGACATTTCCTTAGGTAGTATGGCTCCACCTGCTGCTCAACGTGTATAGCAGCGTGCACGTCCACCTCATGATCTGGTGCTGGTGGACACACATGCTCAGCGACTCTCCTGCCCAGTCTCTACTTAAGGAGCCTCTGTCAGTGATCCTGAAAATGCAGAACAGGTCCCTTCGTTTTTAGTGTTGGTGGGGGTCCCAGGGCTCTGTTATCTACCAGCCATAGGGATGGCTTATGCCATCGCTTTTTTTAAGGTATGAAATCCCCTTTAAAGGGGGATTCCACTAATAATGATTTTTTTTTTAACAAGTACCCGCAGCCCGTCCCCTGAAATAGAAGATTCATACTTACCTGCTCCCCACCTCTCCGGTCCTCCTCACTGCCTACACTTATACCATTGGGCGGTCTATGGGTGCACACACCGCTACAGCTCATGACTGGCTTCAGAGGTGACGTGCTGTTCATGGCCACATTACTACTGAAGTCAGTCATTGGATGGAGGGTTGCATGTGACCATGACCATGCACCGCTAGATGTAAGCCAGAAGATGGAGACGGTGGAGGCACTGCGGAGGATCGGAGCGACGGGAAGTTTCAGGGGGCTGACGGTGGGCAGTTACTAAAAGATCATTTTACTGGAAAACCCCTTTAAAGTATGTAATTGTGGTGAAGGACATAGAGCTGGGGTTTATCCACCATTATACTCCGATCTACTAAAGCCATCTTTGCAGGGTGGTGGAGCCTTAATGCAGAAAAGATAGATTAATTGTGCCTCTACTGTCCTGCAGAATGCCGAGGTTGGCATGAAACCCGTATGGTACGGGCCTCGCGTTCTTATAGAGGGAGCAGATGCCGAGACCTTGTCCGAGGGCGAGATGGTCACCTTTATCAACTGGGGTAATCTCAACATCACCAAAATTCACCGGTAAGAAACCTTAAAGGGGAAGGTCCATGCGTTTTCATAGTTTAAATGCATGTATATGTCACCATGGTAACAGACTACATACAGTATAAGTTCTGGGTAGTCTGACTGCAGTCATATGGACATCTAAATGCAGTCCGTGCTAAATCACCAAATGAATGTTAAGAAAAACTAGGGGACAGATGATGTAGTATGACTTTAGGATCAGACTACACAATGTTTGTATGTAGTCTGTTACCATGGAGACACATTGGACACTTAAATCGGTATGCTCATCTTATAAAGTGATGGCACACGGCTAAGATATGCTATCCTGTTATGATTGGTGGGGTCTGACCTGAGTCCGCAGTGCTGATTTAGCTCAGTGTCCACTGATTGTGCAGCAGCTCCCTGGCCATCCACTGTGCAGGTAACAGCAGCCTGGCTCTATTCAAGGACAGAGACAACATAACAGGGTTGTCCCACAGAAAATATTCTACAATTTTCAATCCGGCACCTGGATCTGGATACTTTTATAATTGCATGTAATTAAAAATGTTGTATAGCCACTGAGTTATTCAATAAAATGTATCTGTATAGCGCCACCTGCTGTTTGTTCTTGTCCACCTCACTGAGGTGGTCGCACGTGCTCAGTTTAAATCTCTAACTGCCACCAGTCATATTGCCAACCTAAGTTCTAAAGCAGTGCCGTGGCCCCTTCATTCTCAGTATCTGTAGGGATCCCAGAGGTTGGACTCTCACAGATCATAAAGTGATGGCATATTCTAGAGCAGTGATGACTGACCTCCGGCACTCCTGTTGTGATGAAACTACGACTCCCAGCATGCCCCATTCATTTTTGTGAAGTTCTAAGAACAGCCAAGTAAGTGTGCATCCTGGGAGTTGTAGTTTTACCACAGATGGAGTGCCGGAGGTTAGCCGTCAACCCTATAGCCATGACATAACTACTTATAAGATGGGAACACCCTTTGAATGTAATTTTGGCTTTGGTTCCTGTAATCTAGACACTGACCCCATGTGTTCTCATCTGCAGAGATTCCAGCGGGAAGATAACTTCTCTCGATGCCAAGCTGAACTTGGAGAACAAGGACTACAAGAAAACCACCAAAATAACGTGGCTGGCGGATACCCCTAAAGCTTCATTAACCCCAACACTGTGTGTCAACTACGACCATCTGATCACAAAGCCAGTCCTTGGGAAAGAAGAAGACTTCAAGCAGTACGTTAACAGGAGCAGCAAGGTGACCGCAACATCCCTGTCTTTTAGTACTGATCAACCAGTAATGTGGGTCCTCCGTTCTGGAGATGTGTGAGATAGAAGTTATGTTCCTGGAGACTTTCTGTCAGTGATCCGTTGAGGAACACTACATGGCATGATAACAGGGAACAGTGGACTGTGCATTATGTAACCTCCGCCATAAGTCCTGCATTGGTGTCCTGTCTCTCCATGGAGCCTGCTGATGGCTGCAGAAGTCATGAATGACTGCGGTCTGATCAAAGAAGACTCGCCCTTCAATTGCTCACTGGAGAACCCCTGTTCAGACAACCCTCGAAAGTGCCCTCAGGCAGTCTGTAGGCTAAGGGGGAGATTTATCAAAGGTGGTGCAGCGGTAAAGTGGCTTTAGTTGCCCAAAGCAGCCAATGTGGTTCCACTGTTAATTTTTCACATTTCCTTTGGGAAACGGAAAGTGGAATCTGATTAGTTGCTATGGGCAACTAAAGCCAGCTTCTCGTTAAAGAGAAAAAAATTTTATTCTCTGACCTGTTAGAAAGGTGCATGATATAATCTGTAGTGATTGTCATCTTCTTATCAGAGGCTGAAACTGAGAGTTTCCACTCTCTTCTTATTGTAGCTGGGTCATGTGACCAACTCCCTGACCTCCAACTGACCCAGGACAGGAAGCCAGTCACTTCTCTATTCATTCCTATGAGACTGAAAGTGAGGCTCCCATAGGAATGCATAGAAAATTAGACTTCCTGTCCACACATAAGATGATGTATGAGTTGGTGGGTCTAATTCCTAGTCACATGACACAGATAAGAAACTTCAGGATGATATAACTCAAAAATACAGACACTGGTAAGAAAATGACATTCACTACAGATTTCATCATGTACATTTCTAGCAGGACATGGAATAACATTTTTTTGCAGGAGTTCTTCTTTAATGGCATTTTGGCACAGCACCATGGGTATACGCCCAGCTGCCACTATGAGGCGACACTAGATAAGAAAAAAGGTTGGCTCTGCCCGGGTGGGCTATACCCTCTCCACCACTTTTTTTTATACATTTTCCCCTAAAACACAAGAAATAGAAAATCACAAAATGATGAAAAATTAATGCAATGTAGAAAAATTAAGATACCTTTAATATTTAAATATCAATATATATGTCCCCTAAAACCCCTTTAAGAATGAATTTTGTATAATTCAGTGTAAATTTAGAATATTTAAAAACTAAAAAATACCAAAAATATTCTTTTTAATAATCTTCTCAAATAGCTCTGTAAAAACCACCTCGATGAAAATGAAAAAAAAAAAATGCAAAGGAACAAAAGTGGGAAAAAAATAGCTTTTCTGGGGTTAAATTAGCTCCATACTGTTGTGTGTACATGTTGCTGCGCATAGCCACACACAATGCCGAAGGCCGTGTGCAGTTATGTCCTGACACAGGACTGTGGTGTAATGGTACTTGAAGGTCAGATGTCAGTCATATTGCAGTCCCGCCCACAGCGAGCTGCGTAGCAGTGTAAATCTTAGGGACAGCACAGCGGCGGTTATAATAAATCCATTTTAATACTGCAAAGTGAACATGCCATGAGTATTTTTGCTCACTACATTTTTCTTTCACTTCAGCAAGAAGAGGTCATGCTAGGAGACCCCTGCCTGAAGACCCTGAAAAAGGGGGACATCATCCAGCTGCAGCGAAGGGGCTTTTACATTTGTGACGAGCCGTATGAGCCAATCAGGTGAGAGATCATAGGTTTACACAAACCCGTCCTTTGTTATAAATTCGCTCTTCTTGGACGTGTCACAATGTTATTCGCGGTCCAGGATTACATTTAATTTTCCACTTTTATATGAGTGAATCCAGAAATATTCTTGCTTAGTCTCTTTGACACGTCCTTTGCGTTTCTCAGCCCACACAGCTGTAAGGAGGCTCCGTGTGTCTTAATATACATCCCAGATGGTCACACCAAGGAGATGCCAACTTCAGGCTCTAAAGAGAAAACCAAATCTGCCGGAGTCAAGACAGAGGTAGGTTCAAGAATAGGATGGAAAGACTTGGAAAATTTAGGGAAGTCTGAGAAAATGGGGGATGGGGAGCGTCTCCTGGTCTAAGGCGTTCACATCACTGTATTTTCAGTGTGCATCTGATCCGCATTTTTTTGTGGATTGCCCGCGGATCCATTCGTTTCTGAGGATGTCATCCATGTGCTGTCCGCAGCCATGCTGCCAATTATACATGTCCTATTCTTGTCCTTTTAACGGATAAGAATAGGCAATTTTACAGTGGGACCCATGAAAAGTGCAGGATGAACATGGACCTCTGTAATTTGCTAATTTGCGGACAGATATGAACATGGCCTAAAGGTGAGAGCAGGTACAGAAGAGCACAAGGCGTATCGTCCATAGAGACGTATTGTGAGTGGTGTCAGGTAACCCCTGAGACATTTTTCAACTAGGAATGAAAGGTCGTACTATCAGTCCCCAAATAATGACAGGAGGGGTCAATGGACGTTGAAGTGGGCCGTTCAGATAAATGGAATGAGTTTTCAGGCCCAGAAAATGCCACCTCTGACTCTACCCCAAGGGCTCATTCACGTGCCATGGATCTCTGTATGAGCCTCTATAGCAGGGACCAGCAACCTCCGGCACTGCAGATGTTCTGAACCTACAAGTCCCAGAATGCTCCATTCACCTCTATGGGAGCCGTGAGAACAACCGAGCATGTTTGCATGCTGGGAGTTGTAGTTTCACAGCAGCTGGAGTGCCGATCCCTGCTCTATAGTATCAGTGTGCTAAAATGATGTACTATCTATGTACTAAAAGTAAACCTCTGTGGGATGTCAGAGATGTAAACTGGATTCACACAGTTTCCCAGTGTCCATTTGCCATATGCACCAGGGAAGCTCTTGGTACATATGTCAAACCATATCCATAAGCACCCAGGAGTTAAAGAATGTCCTCTGCCAGGCTGGTGTACTGGTTTTTCCTCCTGGAATAGCGTAGTCTGCTGCCCCAATTCCATACAGGAGAATCCTGTGACAAAACGTAAATTGTGCAGTATACATTTTTTACTATGGGGGAGATTTATCAAACTGTTGTAAAGTAGAACTGGCTTAGTTGCCCATAGCAACCAATCAGATTCCAGCTTTCATTTTTCACAGCTTCTTTGGAAAATGAAAGGAGGAATCTGATTGGTTGCTATGGGCAACTAAGCCAGTTCTACTTTACACCAGTTTGATAAATCTCCCACTATGTCTTTACTGTAGCGTTCATACTTCTCTATGTACTCCACTGTAGCACGGGGACAGCTAAAGCTCTACAGCAGGGATCAGCAACCTCCGGCACTCCAGCTATTGTGACACTACAATTCCCAGCATGCTCTATTAATTTCTATGATATTTCTTAGAAGAGCAGTGCAAGTAGGCATGCTGGGAGTTGTAGTTTCACAACAGCTGGAGGGCCGGAGGTTGCCAACCCTTGCTCTACAGTGCGAGGACTTCACTCAAGACGTCTCGGCTTTCTGAACCCCTGTTTGATACGAGTGGTGTGGCAACTAAATTGTCGTTTACTTGCTATAGGTAAAGGTGAAACCCACAGAAGCCCCGGTGAAAAACGCTCCCGCCCCATCCCCCGTGTCAGCAGCAGATCCCTCCGCTCTTTACAACAAAGTGACAGCACAGGGAGACCTCGTCCGGGACCTCAAGACCAAGAAAGCCGAAAAGGCTGAAATCGACGCGGCTGTTAAAGTTCTTCTGTCGCTGAAAGCCGAATATAAACAGGCAACAGGTCAGGACTACAAACCCGGAAATGCTCCAGCCCCGAGCGCCCCCGTCTGTCCTGTGGTGGCCACTACCGGTGGTGACGCCAAAGCTGCTTATGACAGAGTATCCGAGCAAGGTGAAGTGGTGCGAAAACTAAAGGCGGAGAAAGCCCCAAAGGTAAGGTGAAGTCATTATAAAGGAGGCCGTTCTAATATCTCGAGCTGCACGCCTCTGTCATGCAGAGAGCTTGGTACCCAGCTTTCCGGGAGCCCCGAAAGGCAGATTTGTTTTAGTGATGTATTAATATGGCATCTGAAAGCATGATGTAAGCATACAGCTTAGTGGTTCAGTGCTGTAGAAAAAACAGGTCCCAATGGCCAGCGTAAGAGGAACGTCTCATGGTCGAGTGACAGTGGCACCGTGAAAAGGCACCCCTCCTTTCTGTTGACACGGTCATAGGGCACCCCCTCCTTTCTGTTGACACGGTCATAGGGCACCCCCTCCGTTCTGTTGACACGGTCATAGGGCACCCCCTCCGTTCTGTTGACACGGTCATAGGGCACCCCCTTCTTTCTGTTGAGACTATCTGGATCTAGGGGTCCCTGTTTATCCAGTCCTGGGGTGAGGGGCAGTGGGGCACAGTAAGTGTGTACATACCTTAAAAGCCAAGGAGTGAGTGATGTGCAGCCGCTGCTGTGCCGCTCCTCTTGCCTGCCGCGCTTCCTCTCTCTCCTGCCACACCCTCCAGTCAGGACAAGAACTTAGTAGGCGGACTTAATTAGCATAGTGCGCTAGTGGAAGGGGCCTGGTGTTGGCGGTCAGGGACTGATGTTGATGTGACTGCACCGCACGTGAAGGGCCCGGCCTGAGAGAATCCTCATGTTGTCTGACATTGAGACGCTGCTCCCGGGCGGGCGGGCCCCTTGTCAGCCCGGGCCCCGAAGCAGCCGCTTCCCCGGTAGTTACTTCACTGCATGAAGGGTTAAGTGTTAGCCTAGTGATGAGCGTCTTACTTTCACTTTCATCTTCGGGCTTTGTGTATCCCTTATCTTTGAACTGCTGAACTAGCTCAAAATGAGTACAATGCAGTGGCTAAAAAAAAAGAAAAAAAAGCCCCCAACTTGGAGGGTGTGAGGGCTGCATTTGTTGTTACATCTACTCATTTTGGGCTAAAAATAATTTTTTTCATTTTGTGATTATTAAAAATTTCCAAGTTTTTTTTTTTTTTTTTACAGCCTTCACTTTCCGTGTATCTCCAGACCATTTTATTTCTGAATCCGTCAGAGCGCTGCTCAAATGGCTCCATCTGTATCCTGTATCTCAACTCCTGACAGCTCCTAAACTCGCCTTTTAAATTATGAAACTGGTAAGATTTTAGCTCTATTGAGTTTTAAGAGCAGCCAGGAATTCAGAGACAAGTGCCACAGATCGTGCCGTCAGAGCAGCTCTCTGATGGATTCACAAGCAGAAATAAATGGTCTGGAGATACATGGATTGCGAGAATAATAGAGCTGTCCTACACTTCTACACCTACTATTCCAATGAGGATTACCTTGCAGGTTACATCTTTCCTCTACATCTATATTTCGATTTCCGTGGCATATTTCCAAAAAAAAAGTCTTCTTTGAATGAATATCCCTTTCTGATGGAATTCCGCCCTGTGACTTACCTGCTATACCCGCTTATTGCTGTGCTTTTTTTTTTTTTCTTGCTTGTTTTAAAACTTTCCTAAACTTCCTCTTTCCTCGGTGTCTGTGCTGCTTCTTCTGGTCTCCGCACAAAGCCTCAGGTAGAAGCGGCCGTGAAAACTCTCTTAGAGCTGAAAACCCAATATAAGCAAGTAACGGGACAAGAATACAAGGCGGGCAGCCCTCCTGTAGCTCAGGCCGCCGGCCCCGCCACAGCTCCCTCCGCTGCTCCGTGCTCAGATAGCGCCGCATTATACAACAGGGTAGCGGAGCAAGGAGAGCTGGTCCGACAACTGAAAAGCAAGAAGGCCGCCAAGGTAGGACGCTGCTGCCGCACGCCACGCTTGTGTTTTTCATTGCATTGTTTAACGGTACTTTGCCTCGGTGTTGGGGGATTATACATCTGGATATCTAAGGACCGCTAGGAATATTTAAATCAGTAATTTTTATAAGTCACTGGCCAGTCCCATGCGGGATGGACGCCTGCTGATGGCCTGTGCTGGAGAAATAGCTGCCTTTATATGACCAACTCGAGTAATAGTATTGAGCGGTCATTACATGTATGACCACTAGGTGGCAGAAAAGTGTGGTGCATTGATATTCTTACACTGCAGCTCTTTGCCTTCAGTGCTTCATAGACCTGCTATGTAAGGATATATATATATTCAGTAGTACATGTTAGGTGTGCATGCATAGATACTTAAAGGGGTTGTCCCACCAGTAAATATCATATTCATTATATAGGTAATAAAATATAAAGCAAATTTGCCTTTTAAATTCAGTGAAATAATGTCACAGTGAAGCCTGATGACATTTCCTTACATACTATGGTGCCACCTGCTGATCACAATGTATAGCTATGTGCACGTCCATCTACTGAGCTCCGTGCTGGTGGACGCACATGCTCAGTTGCTCTACTCACAATCAGGTTTCTGTAAAGTGATCCCAAGGTCACTGCAAAGGAGCCGGTAGAGATGTCTTTATGACATGCTTGTCAATGGAAGAGCAAAGCCCCTGCTGTAAAATGGAAGTATAGCTGAGGAGACTGCTTGTGAGGGTTGAATGGTGAGCAAGACTGTACTATTTCTCATTGAAGGTTCCAGAATCCATGGAACAATGATTTTCTAACTATCTGCAGGAGAGCTTACTGGGGACTATATTTATGGCTGCCAGAGGGGTAAGGAGACTGACCATGTAACTTACTGTGTACTATATTTATGGCTGCCAGAGGGGTAAGGAGACTGACCATGTAACTTACTGTGTACTATATTTATGGCTGCCAGAGGGGTAAGGAGACTGACCATGTAACTTACTGTGTACTATATTTATGGCTGCCAGAGGAGTAAGGAGACTGACCATGTAACTTACTGTGTACTATATTTATGGCTGCCAGTGGAGTAAGGAGACTGACCATGTAACTTACTGTGTACTATATTTACAGCTGCCAGAAGGGCGAAAGAGACTGAGAGCAGTAAATATAGCGCTCTGTAAATTCCCCAGTCAATCTCTTCGCCCTTTTGGCAGCTGTAAATATAGTCCCTGGTAAATTTCCCAGAAAGGTAAAAAGACTGGCTGGGGAACTTACTGGGAACTCCAATTACAGTTGCCAGAGGGGGAAGGAGGACAATACTTACAGATGACAGAGTAGAAAACTGGGAACTATATTTACATCAGCGAGTGGGGAAAGAAGACCAAGTGGGAACTTATTGTGGACCATATTTACGGTGGTGAAGTGGAGCGGAGGGATAAGGACATATAAATGGGACTTTATCAAGCCCTGCTCTCCAGAGTTCTGTGTTCGAAAAGAAAAAGTAGATGAGAAAGTGGGTGTGGTCAGCTATATCAATGTGTTTCACTCCAGATTTATCAGTGGGACGTTTTTAAAAAAGTTGCAAAAATATCCCGAAGCCAGTCCAGTAAGGGTGTAGTGCAGAAAACTGGGGTAACATTTCTGGACAAAAGTGTTAGGTTTAGGCCCCTTTCACACAAGCGTGACGGATTAGGTCCTGATGTGTTAGGGAAAACTCGCACCATTTTGCAAGCAAGTTCAGTCAGTTTTGTCTGCGATTGTGTTCAGTTCTTCAGTTTTTTCCGCGCGGGTGCAATGCGTTTTGATGCGTTTTTTAACGCACGTGATAAAAAACTGAATGTTTACAAACAACATCTCTTAGCAACCATCAGTGAGAAACGCATTGTATCCGCACTTTCTTCAGGATACAATGCGTTTTTCACTGAAGTCCCATTCACTTCTATGGGGCCAGGGCTGCGTGAAAAACAGAATATAGAACAGGCTGCGATTCTCGCGTAACGCAGAACTGATGCGTGAAAAACATCGCTCATGTACACAGACCCATTGAAATGAATGGATCAGGATTCAGTGCAGGTGCTATATGTTCACCCATTTGAAAAACTCACTCATGTGAAAGGGGTCTTAAATTTAACAAGCAACATGCGGAATTATTTGGTGCAAAGTTTGTCAAGGCAGACTCAAGATATATTTTTTGGGAGCAAAGGAGTTAAAGGGGTTCTCCGGGAATTAAGAAAATGAAAATACTTAAATATTACTTCATTATAAATATATTCCCAAATATCTTTCATTAGTTATAATGGCTCGTTTTGTCTGGGGAGCAATGATTAGGAGAAACAAAATGGCCGCTGTCCTATTAGTCCACACAAAACCTGTCCTAATCACACAGGAGGACAAGTTACTTCACAACACTGAGGTAAAGAGCTGCCTCATTCTCTGCTCTGCTTGTCAGGGATTATGATCCGAATACAGATAAGAACTTTAGCTGAATCTCTGTAGGAATGGAGTTCATGAGCAGATGTGGCTGATGAACAGCAGCACTTGTGTGCAGTCTCTATTATCAGTCTGTCCTGTCCGTCCTCTCTGTACTTCATGTCTCCTGATTATTCCCACAAAGATTCAACTAAATATCATATTAATCTGTATTCAGGATCATAATCCATGACAGTCAGAGCAGAGAGGAGGATGAGGCAGCTCTTTACCTCAGTGTTGTGAAGTAACTTGTCCTCCTGTGTGTACTAATAGGACGGCGGCCATTTTATTTCTCCTAATGATTGTTCCCCAGACAAAACGAGCCGTTATATCTAATGAAAGGTATTTGGGAATATATTTATAATAAAGTAATATTTACATATTTTCATTTTCTTAATTCCCGGAGAACCCCTTTAAAATAGTTAATAGCCTTTTTTTAAATTTTTTTTTTTTTTTTTTTTTTTTTGGGAGCCTGATTTGTGGGGTTTCCCCCTTTTACATATGGATGTGTCTTCGCTCTTACCGTAAAGACGTTTAAAGTGGCCGCTTTGGTTAGCATTTTCTGGAACTGTGCCATCTTACTTCTTGCTTTCTTCGCCTGATCTTTGCCTGAGCTGTGCTTCTTCTGTCCCTTCTCTTTCCTCTGCATTTAGGAGGCAATAGATGCCGCAGTGAAAACCCTCTTAAACCTTAAAGCAGAATACAAGCAGCTCACAGGGCAGGAGTACAAGCCTGGGGGTCCTCCTGCTCCTCAGTCTCCTCCTAGTACATCAGTCCCTCCAATGACCTCTAGTCAAACAGGTCCCGCACCCAGCGACAGTACCAGTCTGTACAACAAGGTGGCGCAGCAAGGGGAGCTTGTCCGCAAGCTCAAATCTGAGAAGGCTCAAAAGGTAACGGCTTTTAGCCCCCTGTTGGACGTCTATTACTTTTTGGTGGCCTCAGTTAATTTCATAAATAGGGCATGCTAATTAGTGGTTTTCCTAAGGCCCTGCTCCATGATAACCTTAGTACGTTATATGGACACTGGTTGTCTTCGTGAAACAACCCTTTAAGATATTCTGGTAAATATGGTGACAGATGCGTTCTAGGGCCGTGTCCCCGAATTGTGGACCGACCTTGTGGCCTGGGGTTAGATGACACGTGGTCTTTTCATGTTGTAGGACAAGGTAGACGAGGCGGTAAAAGCCCTGCTGTCTCTGAAGGCAGAATACAAAGAAAAGACCGGGCAGGAGTACAAGCCTGGACAGCCGCCCGCGAGCACAGCGCCGGAGCCACCTGTAAAAGCTCAAGATACCGGGTCCACGTCTTCTGAGACTGAAGATCTGCTTGAGAAGCTCACCAAGCAGGGAGATGAGATCCGAAAACTGAAGAGTGAGAACGCTTCCAAGGTGAGCATGACTCCTGAATCACTGTATCCATTGGGATATATCTGACGTATGCTGTCCTGTGGTCTGTAGTGTATACTCTGTTACAATGCACTGACAGACTCTGCACCAGCTACTACATTGGCTGGGCCTGCAGTAGAGGGAGCTTTCGAGCTTGCCGCATACATTTATGCGTTAAAATAAGCAGAGAGCTCCCCCTAGTGGCAGCTGCAGGCAATCAGAATTTTTTTAATAGAATACGATGACTGTGCAGGAGATAGAGACCTCTGTTTCTGGATAAAACCAATGCTTTTTACAGTTCCTTTAATGGCACTTTCTTAAGGGGTTTACAATGGCTGTTTATCCCTAGGATAAAATTGATGCTGCAGTGAAGGATCTTCTTGACTCAGTACTTGCACTAAATCAGTACAAAGCTCAAGCCGAAACGAAGAGTACGCCGGTGACCACAACGGGATCTGAGGATAAAAAACCTAAAGAAGACAAAAAGCAGAAGGAGAAAGAAAATAAGTCTGAAAAGCAGAACAAGCAGCCAAAACAGGGAGACAGTCAGAAGAAGAAGGATGGCGGCAAGGAGGTCGTGGGAGCTGCTGGTGAGGGGCAAGGCCCTAAGAAGCAGAGCAGGTACGGCTACAGTCCTCTACATGAGACAGACATATTTCTTCCTCACACGTTCACATTTTGTAAATGCTATTCCCATCTTGGCTTATTGCTAGGAATGGGGCATCACTTTATGAATCCTGGGAGTCTGACCTCTGATAATGGCGCTGTGCTATGGTTTAAAACCAATGCAGTGTCCCCTTCATTCTCATGGTCAGTGGGAGTCCTACAAGTCTGCTGACCCATTGGATTCAAGCGGGGAATGAATGAGGAGGTGGCCATGTAAGACGCATGACCTCTGTTATCCCCAGAAGTGTCAGTCCCAGGGGGTGGGCCCGGAATCTATCAGACATTTATGGCATACCCAGTGGATCTGCCATGTGTCCAAGTTGGGAGTACTCCTTTAAAGAGGACCTCTCCCCTCTCCTGACATGTCTGTTTTAATAGCTTCATGCTTTCCCCATGTAATAACAATTCTGGAACATCTATTGTTATGGCTCTATGTTGTGCCATTCCTTTATTATTCCTACTAGAAATTATGAATGAATTGCTAGCAGTCTGCGATAAGGGTACACAGGGGTGGTAACCAGTTGGGGAGGTGTCCCTGCACACTCACTCTATCCAATCAGTGCTGCCATTTTCAATCTGTGCAGGTACACCCCCCCAACTGGTTACCTCCCCTCTGTGCCCTTACTGCAGACTGCTAGCAATTCATTAATAACTTCTAGTAGAAATAATAAAGGAATGACACAACATAGAGACATAAGAATAGATGTTCCAGAATTGTTATTACATGGGGAATGCATGGAGTTATTAAAACAGACATGTCAGGAGCGGGGAGAGGTCCTCTTCAAGTAAAGTAAGGATCTCCTTGGACATTTCCACAGTCCTTAGTGGTTGTTAGTGGTTGTGGACAGTAGAATATAACTCAACTACAGAGCAATATAACACAGCGTTAATGTACGCTATGACAACCAATTGTGATTTTTCTTTGCTCTAATTATTTTTGATTTTTTTTTTTTTTTGCTTAGACTGGGGCTGGAGGCAAAGAAGGAGGAAAACCTTGCTGACTGGTTCTCTCAGGTAATATTGATTTAGTGATGTCCATGCTCTCTGTTACTGGATGTGTATAAGCTGCTGTTCACAATGCCACTAATTGTGTGTGTGCGCCACGTGCAATAAATGCTTATACATGTCAGCCATTAAAGGGAATCTGGCATCACGTAACAAGTTAACAATCTAACATACTTCTTAGATGAGCGCTTGACAGCTGATTTTAATGTTTTGGTGTTTTTTTTTCTCCATCTTGATCTGTGGCCCCATTGGAGAGATGTTTGTGTTTTTTATTTTATGCAAATGAGCCTCTTGGTGCAACAAAGGTGTCACTGTTGCACTTAAAGCTCCGCTCAGTTTCCATGATAGCTGCGCCCTCCTCATCGAGTGACAGGACCAGGCTGTGTCGACATAACTATGCCTGGCCCTGAAGTCTTGTACCTTGGTACAGGCCAGAGGCTTCCGGGGATGAAGGAAACTGTATTGCACCAGGTGAAGATGCAAGCAGCGGCACAGTGCAGGTTCCTTCAGCCTGAAAAGCACTTGGCCTATCACAGAGGTGAACGCGCAGGCACGAGACTTCAGGGCCGCTCGTAGTTACGTCAACGCTGCCTGGCCCTGTCACTGAAAGGATGGCGGGAACACTCCAAATCAAAGCCTGTACTCTCTGCTCTGCACTGATGAGTGGCAAGCAGGGATGAGCGAACTGCAATTTTTGACGTTTGGGTTTATGCAGAATTGTGTTATGGATTCCATTACCATGGACGATAACGCAATTCAAGGACGCGGAATGCATAAAGGAAACCGGACGGATCCGTTACGCTGGCCGTAGACTTCTATTATGACGGAATGCCTCAAAAAGCGTTCCGTTACGTATTCTGTCCTTGAATTGCATTATGGTCCATGGTAACAGAATCCATAACGCAATTCAGTATAAACCCGAAGTCGAGCTTCAAAAACTGACGTTCACTCATCCCTAGTGGAAAGCTCTCCAAAACAGCTGTCTGCAGGTGAGATGCTTAGTTATTACCCAAGTCGTGTCTCAAGGCCTGTTTAAAAGGTCAGACATTGACTTGTAGGATAGCTATTTGAGTACCTTCTTCCCAGAATTCCAGAGGAGCGATGCCTGGCCTGTAAGACTCCTTATGCCGATTA
Source organism: Rhinella marina (assembly GCA_900303285.1). Taxonomy (NCBI): domain Eukaryota; kingdom Metazoa; phylum Chordata; class Amphibia; order Anura; family Bufonidae; genus Rhinella; species Rhinella marina. The sequence goes on along the minus strand of ONZH01016968.1, from coordinate 37,236 downwards.
GGCGCTGTCCATAAGGAGATATAGTGTTCCTCAGAGTGTAAGTAGTGAACACCCGATGGATGAGATATGATCAGAGTCTTTCTCCCACTTCCACCACTAGTTATATTCACATATTGCTGGAATCATCTATGGAAATTTACATCATATGTTCCCTTGGGGGGAGGTTGGCACTGCTATGTAGATTTGCGCTATAAGCAGATTCTTCCGTGTCTCACAGGTGATCACAAAGTCAGAGATGATTGAGTATTACGACGTCAGCGGATGTTACGTGCTGCGACCATGGGCCTTCGCCATCTGGGAGTCCATTCAAGAGTTCTTCGATCGTCAGATAAAGACGCTGGGTGTGGAAAACTGTTACTTCCCCATGTTCGTGTCTCAGGCCGCACTTGAGAAAGAGAAGACCCACATTGCTGACTTTGCCCCAGAGGTACGGTAAAAATAATGGCGCAGGCCAAAAGTAAGGCCTGGACTACATGGAGAGTTAGGGATCATGTGTATTCTTTCCATGTCCTTTCTGTTCTTTTTTGGCAGACCGTATGTGGAACCATTCATTTCAATGGGTCCGCAAAAAAGCGGAAGTTACTCTGTGTGCATTTTGTTTCCGTATGTCCGTATTTACGTTCCACAGGAAAATCCTGTGTCCTATTATTCTCCGCATTACGGACAAGAATAAGACTGTTCTATTCAGGGCTGTGGAGTCGGTAAGCCAAAGCTCCGACTCCTCAATTTCCCCTCACCCCGACTCCGACTCCTACTCCCTCATACATGGAGCATGTTTAAGTGATAACTTTAAACAAATTTGCATAAAATCAATAGTACAGATAAGTCATGACAAAAACAGTTTGTAATCTATCAGGCTTCTCTGGGTACAGCTCACTTAGGGCCTAATCAGAGGCGTAGCTAGAGGTTCAGCACATGGGGGGGGCGAAACATACTTGAGTGGGCCCCCCACTTATTGGCTTCCCAAACACACGTTTCCAACTTCACAGGCACATACTACTAGTTGTGGTTATAATACTGTATTAGCAAGATGACTATATAAACTACTAGATCATCTATGCTGTTAAGTACAGTACAATAGACTTTCTACATACCCTACTGTAAATACTCTACCACATAAGGCAGTAAAATATAGGATTAACCCCTTCGCGCCCAGCGCCGTACATGTGGGGCGATGCGGGCATATGACGCCCGCTCGCGGGTGCGGCGGGCGTCATGGCCGGCAAATCTCTGCTGTTTCTAACAGCAGAGACTTGCCGCTACTTACCGCCATCGGCGGCGTCTTCCTGGGAGCCTAGATGCCGTGATCACACGTGATCACGGCATCTAGTTGCGTCTCAACCCGGAAGCATTCGCTTCCGGGTGGTGTACAGACACCCCGTGTGGCCAATCGGGGTGTCTGTACACCATATGAAAACTGTAATCCTCGCTGGTGAGGATTACAGTTTTCAAAGTGCAATTCTTATTCTGGCCACTAGATGGCAGGCCAGGATAAGAAATGAGCAATTCTTGGATTTCTGAGTCTATAAAATCCATGATTGCTCATAAAGGAAAAAAAAAAAAGCCACAATATATCAGCCCATATTTGACCTTTCAAATAGTAAAAAAAAAATAAAAAAAAATGTTAAAAAATATATAAAAAATAAAAGATATAAAAGTTCAAATCACCCTCCTTTTCGTATAATTAAAAAATAAATACCTAAATAACAATAAATATAGACATCATGGGTATCACGGTGACCGAAAACGCCCGTACTTTTAAAATATAAAAAAAAAATTCCAATACGGCGAATTGTGTGGCGGAAAAAAAGCGTCCAAATGGCGATTTGCCGTTTTTTGTCATTTTTTTTTTCTAAAAAAAATTAAATAAAAAGTGATCAAAAAGTCACACACACCCCAGAATGGTATCAATAAAAACTTCAGATCGTCCCGCAAAAAATGAGCCCCCATACAGCTCTGTACACGTAAATACCAAAAAGTTATAGGGGTCAAGATTTGACAAGGAAAAAAAAAAAAAAAGGGCAACTTTCTAATTATTTTATCACTATGAAAACGCAGGAAAAACTATACATATTAGGTATTGCCGGATTCGTACTGACCAGTAGAATGAAAGTAATGGATCAGTTTTAATGCACATCGAACGCTGTAAATAAGAAACCCATAGAACTGTAGCGGAATAGCGTTTTCTTTGCAATTTCACCCGGTTTGGAATTTTTTTCCCGCTTCCCACTACACCATATGCAATATTAAATGGTGGCGTTGGAAAGTACAACTTGTCCCGCAAAAAGTAAGCCCTCATACAGCTATGTGAACAGAAAAATAAAAGAATTATGGCTGTTTGAAGGCAGGGAGCGCAAAACGAAAATGCAGAACTGAAAAAACCTCCGGGCGCGAAAGGGTTAATAGGAGTAAAAAAGGGGACTCCTATGTTAAAGGAAACCTGTCCCCAGCTTTTACATCACTAAACTAACAGTCCCTTGCCCCCATCAGACCTCAGATCAGCTTAATGTGCCCCCATCAGACCTCAGATCAACTGAATGTGCCCCGATCAGACCTCAGATCGGCTTAATGTGCCCCCATCAGACCTCAGATAGGCTTAATGTGCCCCCATCAGACCTCAGATCGGCTTAATGTGCCCCCATCAGACCTCAGATCAGCAGAATGTGCCCCCATCAGACCTCAGATCAGCAGAATGTACCCCCATCAGACCTCAGATCAGTAGAATGTTCCCCCATCAGACCTCAGATCAGCAGAATGTGCCCCCATCAGACCTCAGATCGGCTTAATGTCCCCCCATCAGACCTCAGATTGGCTTAATGTGCCCCCATCAGACCTCAGATCGGCTTAATGTTCCCCCATCAGACCTCAGATCGGCTTAATGTTCCCCCATCAGACCTCAGATCGGCTTAATGTGCCCCCATCAGACCTCAGATCAGCAGAATGTGCCCCCATCAGACCTCAGATCAGCAGAATGTGCCCCCATCAGACCTCAGATCAGCAGAATGTGCCCCCATCAGACCTCAGATCAGCTTAATGTGCCCCCATCAGACCTCAGATCAACTGAATGTGCCCCGATCAGACCTCAGATCGGCTTAATGTGCCCCCATCAGACCTCAGATAGGCTTAATGTGCCCCCATCAGACCTCAGATCGGCTTAATGTGCCCCCATCAGACCTCAGATCGGCTTAATGTGCCCCCATCAGACCTCAGATCAGCAGAATGTGCCCCCATCAGACCTCAGATCAGCAGAATGTGCCCCCATCAGACCTCAGATCAGCAGAATGTGCCCCCATCAGACCTCAGATCAGCAGAATGTGCCCCCATCAGACCTCAGATCAGCAGAATGTGCCCCCATCAGACCTCAGATCAGCAGAATGTGCCCCCATCAGACCTCAGATCAGCAGAATGTACCCCCATCAGACCTCAGATCAGCAGAATGTTCCCCCATCAGACCTCAGATCAGCAGAATGTTCCCCCATCAGACCTCAGATCGGCTTAATGTCCCCCCATCAGACCTCAGATCGGCTTAATGTGCCCCCATCAGACCTCAGATCGGCTTAATGTGCCCCCATCAGACCTCAGATCGGCTTAATGTGCCCCCATCAGACCTCAGATCGGCTTAATGTTCCCCCATCAGACCTCAGATCGGCTTAATGTTCCCCCATCAGACCTCAGATCGGCTTAATGTGCCCCCATCAGACCTCAGATCAGCAGAATGTGCCCCCATCAGACCTCAGATCAGCAGAATGTGCCCCCATCAGACCTCAGATCAGCAGAATGTGCCCCCATCAGACCTCAGATCAGCAGAATGTGCCCCCATCAGACTCCATAATGTAAGCGCTCACTTGTATTCGCCTGTTTGTACTAAGGCCATCCCTGCTGGGCCCCCCCAGAGGTATTGGGCCCAGAGCATCGCCTCCCCTGCCCCCCTCCCCCCCAGTAGCTACACCTCTGGGCCTGATGTATGAAAACTGTCTAGGTCTAAGACTTTTTTTTGTTGCCAATGCAGCCAATCAGAGCTCCCCTTTCATTTCTCTAGAGCACTATATGAAATGAAAGGGGAGCTCTGATTGGTTGCTATGGGCAACAAAGAAACTTCTACACCTAGACAGTTTTCATACATAAGGCTCTAGGTGTTTTACATCAGCAGATAGAAGCCATGAGAGCAGCTAACCTCTCCAAACATGAGCTCAGAGGAAACATAAAGCATCAGAGAGAACATGCACTGGACATAAAGGGCAGTACACAGTCATCTCAACTAAAAACCGAAATCCTGAGATCAGGAGTAGAACAGACATTTATAGGACATTTCATCATTTTCACAAATTCTTATAAAAATATATTCAGCACTGAACTAAATGTACTAATTCATTATATATTTTAGGAGTCGGAGTCGGTCCATTTTATACCAACTCCGAATCCACCAAAATCGTGACCGACTCCACAGCCCTGGTTCTATTAGGGGCCAGCTGTTTCGTTCCGCAAAATATGGAATGCACACGGACGTCATCCGTATTTTTTGCAGATCCGTTTTTTGCGGACTGCAAAATACATACGGTTGTGGGCGTGAGCCGTTAGGCTGTACAGCTAAAGATTGCAAAGTGAATGGGGTTTTGTTGTAACCCACAAGTGACTTTGACCTGAGAAATCCAAACTTGAGACCCATTCACTAGCACGGCACTGGCGGTGTGACCTGCACCTACGCCTCTTATGGGCAGCCGTCCCAGGATCCATTGAAGGACCCACAGGTGGTCTGACCACATTCCCTGTGGTCAGGGTTTACTTGGGTTTGCTCTAAACCAGGAAACTCTGTTCAGGTCCCAGGGCCGCATTATCACAATATATCCCCAGCCACATGCTCCCGGTCTTGTCCTTTAAAGGCTATGTACACCTTTGGGGGCATTTTTTTTTATTATTGCATTATACTTATTTTGACCTAAAAATCACTTTTTCAATTGGTCTTTATTAACAATATGGAATCCTTTTTTTGTGTACAGAGCTGAGATGCTGTGCCAGCTGCCTGTCGATTTTTTTTTTTTTCTCTCAATTCCGTCATCTGAGGAGCAGACTGGCTCCTTATCTCTTCTCTCTGACCTTATAAACCCTCATTAAAGCTCAATCCTTATCTTACTGATAAGAATGTGGCTTAAATAAGTGTTTGACCTCTCAGTAGTTTACAGATAAGGGTAATTAGGCACAAACTGAAAGTGAAAGTACCAGTCACCCAGCTAGACAGTTAACAGTTAACCCTTTGTGACTGAACAACTCAATATTTTTAATAGACCAATTGAAAATATGATTTTTAGCCAAAAATAAGTTAAATGCAATCATAACAAAATTGACTCCAAAGGTGTACATAGCCTTTAAATTAGATTTTGTTTTTTTAATTCCCAGTGTAGCTCTTGATACTACTGTACCTGCTACCCCCAAAGCTTTAATCCCCATCAGCCCCACTTTTAGTAATGTTTGTATTAAAAGTAATAGTCTAATTCTTTGTGTTCTTCTCTAGGTAGCCTGGGTGACCAGATCCGGGAAGACGGAACTGGCAGAACCAATCGCTGTGCGGCCAACCAGTGAAACGGGTAAGGAACTGTAGAAGAAAAAAAATTGTGCTTCCTTCTCTCTCTCTCTCTCTCTCCTTCAGTCCACCTCTGCATTGGCCATATAGCTCCAACATGTTCCGCAGCGCTTTACAATCACATTTAAAGAGGACCTTTCACCACTCCTGACATGCCTATTTTAATAGCTTCATGTATTCCCCATGTAATAACAATTCTGGAACATCTATTCTTATGTCTGTATGTTGTGCCATTCCTTTATTATTTGTACTAGAAGTTATGAATGAATTGCTATTTGCCTTCAGTAAGGGAACAGAGGGGAGGTAACAAGTTGGGGGTGTGTCCCTGCACAGTCTGAACATGGCAGCACTGATTGGATAGAGTGAGACTGTGCAGGGACACACCCCCAACTGGTCACCTCCCCTCTGTTCCTTTACTGAAGGCTAATAGCAATTCATTCTTAACTTCTAGTGCAAATAATAAAGGAATGGCACAACATAGAGCCATAAGAATAGATGCTCCAGAATTGTCATTACATGGGGAATGCATGGAGCTATTAAAATAGGCGTGTCAGGAGTGGTGAGAGGTCCTCTTTAACTGTTTGGGTTGTGATGGTTGCTAATAATAGTTTTCTAACGTAATCTTACTTTTCTTCCAGTTATGTATCCTGCATATGCCAAGTGGGTGCAGTCTCATCGTGACCTCCCTATAAAGCTGAACCAGTGGTGCAATGTTGTGGTATGTACAGCCAGTCTGCAGCGTCTGCCTCTGTAATTATCATACTCCTACAGCTCGCCTCCACAAAATAAAAGGAATCTAGACACTGAGCCACTTAGAGGACTGCCAACCATAAGTACAAAGTGTCATCACTGGTACCAATCACACCAGGCACAGACGACATCCCTGACGTTCCCAGGACGCCAATCCAGAGGCATCGATCTAAGGAGCCCAAAGTTTCTCAAATTTAGCTAGCCCCCCCATCCTTCCTATAAACCCCCTGCTCCAGGTTAAGTAGCCAGTTAATCTTGGCTGTGTATTCAGTTCTTCTGGGGCTACACTCCTCTAGCCAATCAGTCTACGTGCCATATATAACATTCTGGCCACCGCCACCCTACTGGGCTCAGTCATTGGCAGGTCCTCCACGTATCCCAAGACACATACAAATGGGATCATATCCAATGTAACGGCATACAAGGAGTTAATAAGTTGTACCACAGAGTGCCCAAAGTCCTCCAGAGCCAAGTACGACCACAGCATATATTTTGTGGAGGCAAACTGTGCCCGGCACCTACCAAAACTATTATTGTGCAACCCTATTGTTAAAGGGTTATTCCCATCTCGGACACTTGGGGCACATCGCTAGGATATGCCCCCATTGCCTGATAGGTACAGGTCCCACAGCTGGGACCCGCACCTATATCGAGAATGGAGCGGGGAGCTCTGTATATCCTGGAGTCTGCCACCCACCAGGCGCAGCTCCCCCGCTGCTTCCATAGAAATGAATGGGAGCGCACCGCACATGCGCATCCACCGATCCCATTCATTTCTATGAAGCCGATGGAAATAGCCGAACCAGCGCTCGGCTATTTTCGGCGGCCCCATAGAAATGAATGGATGGCGATGGCCGCGTATGCACAGTGCGCTCCCATTCATTTCTGTGGGAGCAGCTCACAGTAAAGGCTGATAAATTATCTGTATATTGAGCCGTAGACATTGATTACTTATCTTTATCATTCATTATGGTTTTCTAATTTGTCCGTAAAAAAAAAAAAAAAATGCTGGCTGATTTTGGGATAAATGTCCAGAAAAATGAAAAAAAAATCTGGTTGGCAACCTGGACACGTAGCCGTTGTCCTCTCTGACCTTCATGAATCTTGTCTGTTTTTTCAGAGGTGGGAGTTCAAGCATCCTCAGCCTTTCCTCCGCACCCGGGAGTTCCTTTGGCAGGAGGGACACACCGCTTTTGCTACGTACGAGGAGGCAGCAGAGGAGGTATGCCGGCCCTATACATGTCAATTTTCATTCACTTATGGTTTAATATTAACCCTTTGCAGAACTCCACTCTACAGCACATATTGCCACCACACAGTACTTATGTTCCCGTAGTTCCCCCACATAGTATTATCCCCTCATAATGCACACGCACAAAGAATTTATGCCCCCATTGTGCTCCCACATAGTATTATGCCCCAAAAGTGCCCCTATGTAGGATATTTATGCCCCCATAGTGCTCCCACATAGTATTCTGCCCCAAAAGTGCCCCTATGTAGAATATTTATGCCCCCATAGTGCCTCTACAAAGAGAGTTTATGCCCCCAAAGTACCCCCACGTAAAATTATACTCCCAAAGTGACCCTATACTGCTAATAAAGTTAAAAATGAGGAATACTCTCCTGCCTTATTCCCCTGGTGATTGGTGCAAATCTTGCTCTCTATCAGCAAGCACAATGCTGCGGAGTCATCACACCGGCTGAGCCAAAGAGCGCCCACTGATTCACCGGTCTCTGTGCTCCTCCTACAGAGCCCAGCAGGCACGATTTGTCAAGGCGAGGTGCGGCTGGGGGATGGTGGATCAGGGAGCTGACTGCTCCCTGCTTCACCATTGTATTTAGCTATATTTGTGTCCTCAGTACGCAGATACAGTTGAAGTCGGGACATTCCTCAGCCCTCCAGGGTCCATGGGACTGTCCCCACCGGATCGTGGACAGTTAGGAAGTATGAATATATAATTCTTTTTTTTGTACACTATTTGGGGGCATGTCCATATTTAATTGTCTTGGATAGCCAATTTAATTTTATATGACTCAAAGCACCTACATAAAGTACAACTTGTCCCACAAACGCACCAAAGACTGGGGGGAAAAAAAGTTATGACCACCGGAATGCAAGGAAGGCGGGTGGGATAATTTGGGCATCCAGTCAGGTTAGATTGCTTCTAAAGGATGAGTTTACATTTGGTACAAGTGGAGGTAATGTCATCAGCTGTCCACTAGATGGCAGCAGCTCCCCATTCTTCTGGCGCTTACCTGCAGTCTTCGTCCTTGCTCCATTTGCCAAGTGTCCTTATTTCACCCGGCTCAGCTCATTTCTATAGGGTCATGTAAATGGAGTTTTGCCCAAGTTCTCAAGTACAAGGGGTCTCATTATTATTTGCTCGCGTTACGCTACTCTTTTTTTTTTTTTCCAGTTCCATCACTTTAAGTCGGGCTATAAATAATCACAGCTTCTCCTTTGTAAGAAGTTTTTATAAAGTCACATTGGGAATTGATGTTAATACAAAGTTCCCAGGTGTCCTATTCCATAGACTGCACTAAAACTTAACCTTTAATTGTAAAACTAAAATAAAGAGAAGCTGTGACTAACCGATAAAAATATCAGAAAATAATAGATGATACTGACCCCCACCCAGTGAGTCCCTAGACAACCCTGCCGCAACTCCCACCCTCATGAGGGTGATCCCATTAACTGGAACCTAGCCCTGAAAATCCCTGACCTCTCACTAGCTGGGATGTGAAGGAAGCGGGTAGATGGAAACAGTAAGCAAGTCAGGGGCCAACAGGTTGTGAAATGTGGTAGAAAAGTTCAGTAAATGTTCCTATTGTATTCCCAGGGGTCTTTGCCTAAAGCAGAACGGCTGCCCTTATGAAAAGGGTCCCCCTAGCAGGAGCCATGCCCTAACAGACCCTGGGGCGTTCCTTTCCGGGGAAAGAGAAGATGACCAGTCACAGGAAAGGGGGCGTTACCAGTGTAAAGGTTTTCATAATTTGGGTATCAAATGGTAGACTTTAAAGTGTAACTGTCATATATTTTTTTTTTTTTTGTAATGTGTAGGGGCAGTGATACTGACCATTTTTGTAATATACTTTAATTACTGAAATCGTACATTTCTACTCGAAAAATAGCTGTAAGTGTCCCATTTTGAGCCTTATCAACGCTCCTCTGTCTTCTGTTTACATAACACAGTCAGTGTTGAGCAAGCCTCCACTGTTGTGTAAACAGAAGGCAGAGGAGCGTTGCTAAGGCTCAAAATGGGCCACTTTAGAGCTAGTTTTCTAGTAGAAATGTATGATTTCAATAATGAAAGTATATTACAAAAATGGTCGGCATCACTGCCCCTACACATTACACAAATAAAAAAAAAATATGACTGTTACACTTTAATACCACCGCTTAGTGGCTTGATGTATACAAAAGCCCAATGTGATTCCTTCCACCACCATAATTGGGTTCATCAGGGTCTAATTGTGGTGTGCATAACAAAATATAAAAGTAGACAAATCTTGCTTTAAGTGTGCACACTGATAAAGGGCCCGAGCTAATTAAATGGTGTCATTAAAAAAAAAAAAAAAAAAAAAAAAATACAACTTGTCCTGCCAAAAATGAGCCCTCATACAGAAGAAGGTATTGCTGTTGGAAGGAAAAATTAAAATGCAAAAATGAAAACTGTCCCTGTCCTGAAGGGGTTAAAAGCGTATCTTTGCTGTGCATGCCTCTTCTGGCGCAGCCATTAACCATCTATCCCTGATGCTTCCTGCAGGTCCTGCAGATCCTGGATTTCTATGCCCGGGTCTATGAGGAGCTCTTGGCAATTCCCGTAGTAAAAGGAAGGAAGACTGAGAAAGAAAAGTTTGCCGGAGGCGATTACACGACCACCGTGGAAGCGTTCATTTCTGCCAGCGGACGGGCTATACAGGTTTGTATCAGTTCTATGTTATGATCTGTGTGACTTGGAATGAAATCTGGCAGCTGCTCTGCCTTGTTGATGGCAGTTTATCAGATATTCTGGATTATTGGGTGACGGTTCGGAGTAAAGAATGTTTAAAGTGTAACTCTTTTTTTATTTGTGTAATGTATCGGGGCAGTGATAGTGACCATTTTTGTAATATACTTTAATTACTGAAATTGTACATTTCTATTAGAAAAATAGCTCTAAAGTGGCCCATTTTGAGCCTTAGCAACGCTCCTCTGTCTTCTGTTTACATAACAGTGGAGACTTGTTCAACAGTGACTGTGTAATATAAACAGAAGACAGAGGAGCATTGATAAGGCTCAAAATGGGCCACTTTAGAGCTATTTTTCTAATAGAAATGTATGATTTCAGTAAATAAAGTATATTACAAAAATGGTCACTATCACTGCCCCTACACATTACAAAACTAAAAAAAAGAATGACAGTTACACTTTAAGAAGGTCGCCACCAAATAAATTTTAAAGGGGTATTCTCTTCTTAGACAATGGGGGCATATCGCTAAGATATGCCCCCATTGTCTTATAGGTGAGGGTCCCATCACTGTGACCCGCACCTATATCGAGAATGGAGCCCCCAAACTGAAGGAGGGCGCACTGTGAATGCGCAGCCGCTCTCCATTCATTTCTATGAGGCCGGCGATAATAGCTGAGCCCTGGCTTGGCTATTTCCGTTGGCTACATAGAAATGAATGGGAGTGGTGGCTGCACATGCGCGTTGTCTCTGATCTTGATATAGGTGCGGATCCCAGCGGGCTGCTGGGACCCGCACCTATAAGACAATGGGGGCATATCCTAGCGATATGCCCCCATTGTGTAAGATGGGAATACCCCTTTAATGTAAAATCTGCTGCTTATACTCAATTAGAGGAAATTCTAGTTGGAAGTAAATGCCAGATTACCAGACTTTTTATGGATTGCTGGAATGTCATTTCATAGCATTTCCATAATGTGTGATCTTCTTCTCTCAAACTTCTGCTTTAATCACAGCAGCTTTGATAATTTTAGCGAGATGACCTGTTGAAAAACGCCCCTTTGTCTTGTTTGCAGGGTGCCACGTCACATCACCTTGGCCAAAATTTCTCAAAAATGTTTGAGATAGTCTTTGAAGATCCTAAGAAGCCAGGTGAAAAGCAGTATGCCTTCCAGAACTCTTGGGGTCTCTCCACCAGGACGATCGGCGCGATGACCATGGTTCATGGAGACAATATGGGGCTGGTGCTGCCACCGCGAGTCGCCTGCGTCCAGGTAAGTCATGAATCACTACTTGGGCAGGAACATCGATTGGAGTCCGTTGATTAGATGACGGAGACATGGACCCGAGTCACACCAGAGGGCTCCTACCAGAGGACAGAACCCGATCACCTGGTTGTAAGTTTAATGGATGGACATCATAGGCTGCTGTCAGTTCCCACCCTGCTGACACTGAACTGAACGCTGCTGAGTCCCCACCACAGGATACCTAGTAATATTGGTGGGACCCCCACTAGTCATAACTGCAGAGCCTGTACCCCTCAGGGCTCCATGAAATCAACAGAGCGGCTGGTTGGTTATGCATGCTCCTGTTCCAGTCATCTTTTTGGGATAGCCAAGTTCTGTAGGACACCCACCCATCTATAACCTTTAATTTTTTGATGCCCCTTTAAAAAAGTGTGTGAAAACAGGAATTGTCTTGCAGGGATTTAGAGGATAGCATATCCTCAGAACAGGACATCACTATCCGATCGGTGGGGGTCCAACACCCTGCATCCCCACTGATCAGCTGTTACCTTGTAGCTACGGCACAGGAACTGCACAGCTCCATCCATTGTGTAATGATCAGGGCTGTATACTGCATTCACTGGAATGGCAGCAGCGCTGCAGTAACCAGCTTCGTCCACTACGCAATGGATGGAGCTGTGCAGTTCTGGCGCCGACTTCCGACACAGAAGCTTCAAGGTAATGGACAGAGTATCAGCTCCCGCCTATAGGATATTGATGGCCTATCCTGAGGATAGACCATCAATATCAAAATCCTGGACAACCCCTTTAAGTAAGAAAATTGCCTGGCAAACCCCTTTAAATACATGTCCAATCTAATATACACTACTCACAAAAACGTTAGGGATATTTGGCTTGCGGGTGAAATTTATGGAAAACGTAAAAGGTTCCCGCTCCAGTGATATTATATCCTGAAAGACATTTAAGTAGAAGCAGCAATGGGGATTTCCTCATCTCAAACAATTTATTGAAACAAAAGCCAACACCAGTTATGGGTATACTGCCACAAAAATGTCAGTGTCTCATAACTTGTCATGTGGCTTTGAGCATCAATTACAGCTTGACAACGACGTCTCCTGCTGTTCACAAGTCGACCTATTGTCTGCTGAGGCATGGCATCCCACTCTTTTTGAAGGGCGGCCCTCAGGTCATTGAGGCTCTGGGGTACAGAGTTACGAGCCTCTACACAGAGACTCAGCTGATCCCATAGGTTTTCAATGGGATTCAGGTCTGGAGAAAGCGCAGCCACTCTATTTGAGGTCCCCCAGTCTCCAGCAGCCGTTCCCTAATGATGTGACCTCGATGAGCTACAGCATTGTCCTCCATGAAGGTGAGATTAGGCCGGTGTTGTTCATGCAGAGGCACAATGACTGGATTAATGATGTTATTCACGTAGTATGGGCTTCTCACTGGACCATTCACACAGTGTAGGGCGGTTCTGTATTAACTAGACACACCTGCCCACACTGTAACACCACCACCACCAAAGGCTCATCTGGTGACAACAGTGGCTGATGCATAGCGCTCTCCTTGCCGTCTCCAACATCGTTGGCGGCCATCATTTTTGCTCAGTGTGAATCGACTTTCATCAGTGAACAGCACTGAGGCCCACTGGTCCCTCATCCAGAGTAGATGCTTCCTAGCCCAAGTAACATGATGACGCCTGTGCTCTAGTACCCTTACCCTTGCAGGTCGTCTAGCATACAGACCATGCTGATGTAAACGGTTTCGAATGGTCTGACATGACTTGGGTGCCTCTCACCTCCCTTAAATGTGCCTGGAGGTCTGTGCCATTTATCATCCAGTTCCGCAGGGCATTGTTCACAATGAAGCGGTCATTAGTGTGGGATGTGGCCAAAGGACGCCACTTCTCTGACTTTCTGTGACTCTTCCAGTCTCTCTGTATCTCTGATACAACCTGCTGATGACACTCTAAGCTCAGTGACCACTTCCTCTGAGAACATCCTGCTTGAAGCCTCACAATGGCGAAGTACTGTTGATCAATTGTTCGGTGTCGTCGTGGTCTCATGATGTCAAAATGTGAACATCATGATGAGGAGGACTGTTTAAATACCAATTCTAATTGAAGCAGGACATTTATTGGATGATTCATGAATTAAACACCTGTTGTGAATTTTGCTGTTAAGCTCCTTGTTTGAGAACAGCAAGTTGTGCAAAAAGTACTGAAACATTTGGACATGTGCAGTCAAAAGCTTAGAGAAGGTCACGTTAAAGAAGAACTCCTGGAAAAAATTTTATTCTCTGACCTGTTAGAAAGGTGCATGATATAATCTGTAGTGATTGTCATTTTCTTATCAGTGACTGTTTCTGTGAGTAAAAACCTCTCTTCTTATTGTAGCTGGGTCATGTGACCAACTCCCTGACCTCCAACTGACCCAGGACAGAAAGCCAGTAACTGCTCTATTCATTCCTATGGGAGCCTCACTTTCAGTCTCATAGGAATACATAGAGAATTAGACTTCCTGTCCACACATAAGTCTGTGTGTGAGTTGGTGGGTCTAATTGCTGGTCACATGACACAGATAAGAAACTTCAGGATGATATAAGTCAAAAATTCAGACACTGGTAAGAAAATGACATTCACTACAGATTACATCATGTACATTTCTAGCAGGACATGGAATAAAATTTTTGTCGGGAGTTCTTCTTTAAGTTCCCCAGTAAAGGTTAGAGTGCATTTTTGGGTTCATCCTGAAATTTCACCCACAAGCCAAATATCCCTAACTTTTTGTGAGTGGTGTATATACATATTCTGACACCTCATGCATACGACCATATGTAATTTGCAGTCAGCAAATAGTGGATCTGCAAAATATGGATACCGCTATTTAAAAAAAAAAAAAACTCCTGTAGGAATGTCCTATTCTCGTACGCAAAATGGACAAGAATAGTACTTTTCTATCTTTTTGCGGGGTCCACAGATTGGTGTGCTGTCTGCATCTTTTGCAGCCCCAGTAAAATGAATGGATCCTCACCAATCCAGATGGAAAATACGGCCGTGTACATGAGGCCTAAGGCTTACTTATCTTGTATGGTGCAAACAAATAATTAATTTTTTTTTTTTTTAATGTTATTTTTTATTATTTTTTGTAGGTCATCATAATTCCATGCGGCATCACAAACACGCTCTCAGAAGAAGACAGAGAAGCTCTCCTCCAGAAGTGCAATCAGTATCTGCAGCGCCTTCTCAATGTGAACGTCCGGGCACGAACCGATCTGCGTGACAACTACTCCCCTGGATGGAAATTCAACCACTGGGAGCTGAAGGTTGGTTACCTGAGGTTGACCTGCGGCTTCCGTGCCACGTTCACCGGTCGCCTGATGTGCTGCACATCGAAAGATGTTTTCGGAGTGTTTTTGCGGGTTGATTAGACAGAGGGTTGTTATTGGCCTTTATTGCTGTTTCCTCATCCGGTGATAATCAGCTGTAAAATTGGTCAATTATGCAATGTAAGTTAATTGAAAACAGCAACTGCACGCACTTTATGTGTGACCGATTACATGGTAAATGATCGCTGGTTAAACATTGAGCCCCAGTAATGTTCACTTCCCTGTCTATAACTGTCTGCCGCTCACTAATTTACTTTTTATACCAGAAAGGACCAGAAACTTTATATACATATGGCGGTTTAATGGCCCTAACTTACTGTAAAATCATTCTCGTTGGATGCATTGTGGGACAGGGCACCATGGGTATAAATGCCCGGCTGCCACTAGGAGGCTGACAGAATTATATGGTACTAGTTTCAGGTTTGCGTCTGCAGCACGGGGTCTTTTTGTGAACCCCCACTTTAGTTGAAGTCACCTGGTTCCCCAGTAATCCCATTCTTGGACGAGTTTACCATAGGAGTGAGCCTGCAGCGCCTGGAGACACCAAATGGTGAATTTGCTTCCCCCTACCCCTCTAGGTTAGGGACTCCTTTACCTTCCTCTCTTTCCCAGTTTACAACCTCTGTCTCGCTGTGGGCCATTTTTCTCCTTTCCTTCGGCTCCTTCTCTACTTTAGTCCCTGGCTTCTGGTGATCCTAGGCCAGCGTAAAGGGCTAATTTCTTCTTTGGCCATCACTACATCTCCACTTCCATCCTAGTTCAGGTAGACTTTTTTTTTTTTTTTTCAGGAGTCCCTTCTTACTCCCAATGCCCTTTGACGTCAGACTGCTGAGGGTGCCTCTTCTTTGGCCTCTTCATCTGCTCAAGCCCCTGGCTTCCGACACTAAGCCATGCTTGGTCCTGCTCCTTCTCTGCTTCACTAGGCTTTTTCTTGGGGCCTTTCCCTTCATTGGTCTTGAGGAAGAGTCGTCTTTGTGGCTCCATCCTTTCCTAGCACAGGCTTTGCTTTGGGAGGAGTCTTCCCCACCTTTGTCTTCTGGGTCCTTCCCTAAGCCTCCATGCCTACACTCGTGTCCTCTGCAGATGCCAACTTCTTCAGCTTCTCTCTCTCTGTGTCCCAACAGGCGCCTCCCATCTTCTAAGAGTTTGGATGTTCGCTTCCCCTTTCCTGGGGACTGCATCTTTAAATGATCTGTTCCTCATCTAGTAGACCCTCAAGTAGCTCACCTAGTTAAGGCCACTACTACTCCCTTTTGCCATTGGTGCTTCACTCTCTGACCCTTTGGACAAGAAGATATATTCCCTGTGCAAATCTGCCTTTGTATCAGGTGGCTGAACTGTACACCCAGTCTTTGCTGCCTCCTTGGTGGCTAAGGCCACACAACTGTCAGTGTGCCACACAACTTCTTCAGGACTTGTCCAGTGATATTTCTCAGGAAGAACTCACTCCTTGCTTCTCAGTTCTCTATCTCTGTGATGTACTCTTGAGTCTCCTCACCAATCCAGTAAGGCTGCAGCTAACTCCGTTGCCATGTGTTGCTTGGTATAGCTCCTCGTCTCGGTGGCTAAAGCGTCATCTGAGAAGCTTTTTGGTAAACGCCTTCTATCAGCCACTACAAAACGTTATAGTTCCCTCCTGCGTCAGTACCGTCCCTGCAGCCATTTCTCTTCTACCGCACGTTTCCAAAGGTTTTTCTCCTTTCAGGACTCCTCGTTCCATTCGGACAAGAAGTCCTGCTGCCCCTCTTTCGAGCCCAAACCTTCCTGGCATGCCCATCCTAAACTTTTCAAGCTCCTCCCCACTAAATCATCTTCTTCTTGATGGTCTTCCCCACTCGTGTTACTCCCTCGGGTGGGGAGATAGCTGCTCTCCTTTCAGGGTCTTGGATTGCAAGAGTGTACAATGCTTTGAGTTCAAGAGTTGGTGTTCATAGGATGTAAGATAGACTTCTCCCTTTTTTCCAGAAGGTTCCTTCCTAGACGACCACTCCTCCAGGGTGAACAACCTTTCAAGTTTTCACATCACCCTGGACCTTCTTGTGAATTATAAAAAAGTCTTCTCTAGTTCCCAGGCAGTGGATGGGGTTCCTGAGCATGATCTTCCATGCTTATCTGGGAAAGGTTCTCCTAACACAGGACAGAATTTTGTTTTTTCTTCTTTCCAGCCTGGGTCTGCCACCTTTTTAGGTCTCAGTTCCTGTTCATTTTGTATGAGAGTTCTGATCAGAATGGTGTCCACCTTCAAAACTGTCCCATATGTTGTCCACCCTCACAGGGAACAGGCTTCGGAAAGCCCACACAGACCACCAGTAGAGAGGATCGTTTGATCCACTGACGAGCATGAGCAGCTCCCACAGGTTAATTGTCCACCATGCAGACACAGGTAGCACCTTCATTACATGCCCGGATCATTACCAGGCACTTAGCAGAAGAAAATTTGGTGTCATGGTGCCCATTACATGTCCTGCTTTTGAGAGTCAGCTACTGTCACCTTTGTTTGCAGTGATGCCGATATGGACTGGAACTGTAGCGTCTTTAGTGATGAATCCTGGTTCTCCTTGGGATCCTACGATGGTTGGTTTTCAATATGGAGTCCTTGATAAGAGCTTCAATCCTGCCGTTGCTGTGGTGAAACACACAGCCCCAACCCCTGGTGTGATGAACTGGGGAGCCATCGACAATCAGTCACCCCTAGTAGTGATATGAAGGACACTAACAGCTCAGTGATATGTGCAGGACATCCTGCCGCCACATGTGTTCCTCACAACTGACAACTGGCATTGTTCAGCAGGATAATACTCATCTGCACACAGCAAGGGTTTCCCAGGAATGTCTCCAGATTACACTTCCTTGGCTGCTCGGTCACCAGATTTATCACAGATCGAACATTTATGGGACCAGATGGGACGAAGTGTACAGGATGTACAGGCCCAGCTGTGACATCTGTGGGCAAATGTGCTGCAGGATACCAAACAGAACCTGTATGCCTCCATGGCCCAACCGTATCTCATCCTGTATCCAGGCTAGACGCCGTGTCTCATCCTGTATCCAGGCTAGACGCCGTGTCTCATCCTGTATCCAGGCTAGACGCCGTGTCTCATCCTGTATCCAGGCTAGACGCCGTGTCTCATCCTGTATCCAGGCTAGACGCCGTGTCTCATCCTGTATCCAGGCTAGACGCCGTGTCTCATCCTGTATCCAGGCTAGACGCCGTGTCTCATCCTGTATCCAGGCTAGACGCCTTGTCTCATCCTGTATCCAGGCTAGACGCCGTGTCTCATCCTGTATCCAGGCTAGACGCCGTGTCTCATCCTGTATCCAGGCTAGACGCCGTGTCTCATCCTGTATCCAGGCTAGACGCCGTTCCGTATCCAGGCTAGACGCGGTCTCATCCTGTATCCAGGCTAGACGCCGTGTCTCATCCTGTATCCAGGCTAGACGCCGTGTCTCATCCTGTATCCAGGCTAGACGCCGTGTCTCATCCTGTATCCAGGCTAGACGCCGTGTCTCATCCTGTATCCAGGCTAGACGCCGTGTCTCATCCTGTATCCAGGCTAGACGCCGTGTCTCATCCTGTATCCAGGCTAGACGCCGTGTCTCATCCTGTATCCAGGCTAGACGCCGTGTCTCATCCTGTATCCAGGCTAGACGCCGTGTCTCATCCTGTATCCAGGCTAGACGCCGTGTCTCATCCTGTATCCAGGCTAGACGCCGTGTCTCATCCTGTATCCAGGCTAGACGCCGTGTCTCATCCTGTATCCAGGCTAGACGCCGTGTCTCATCCTGTATCCAGGCTAGACGCCGTGTCTCATCCTGTATCCAGGCTAGACGCCGTGTCTCATCCTGTATCCAGGCTAGACGCCGTGTCTCATCCTGTATCCAGGCTAGACGCCGTGTCTCATCCTGTATCCAGGCTAGACGCCGTGTCTCATCCTGTATCCAGGCTAGACGCCGTGTCTCATCCTGTATCCAGGCTAGACGCCGTGTCTCATCCTGTATCCAGGCTAGACGCCGTGTCTCATCCTGTATCCAGGCTAGACGCCGTGTCTCATCCTGTATCCAGGCTAGACGCCGTGTCTCATCCTGTATCCAGGCTAGACGCCGTGTCTCATCCTGTATCCAGGCTAGACGCCGTGTCTCATCCTGTATCCAGGCTAGACGCCGTGTCTCATCCTGTATCCAGGCTAGACGCCGTGTCTCATCCTGTATCCAGGCTAGACGCCGTGTCTCATCCTGTATCCAGGCTAGACGCCGTGTCTCATCCTGTATCCAGGCTAGACGCCGTGTCTCATCCTGTATCCAGGCTAGACGCCGTGTCTCATCCTGTATCCAGGCTAGACGCCGTGTCTCATCCTGTATCCAGGCTAGACGCCGTGTCTCATCCTGTATCCAGGCTAGACGCCGTGTCTCATCCTGTATCCAGGCTAGACGCCGTGTCTCATCCTGTATCCAGGCTAGACGCCGTGTCTCATCCTGTATCCAGGCTAGACGCCGTGTCTCATCCTGTATCCAGGCTAGACGCCGTGTCTCATCCTGTATCCAGGCTAGACGCCGTGTCTCATCCTGTATCCAGGCTAGACGCCGTGTCTCATCCTGTATCCAGGCTAGACGCCGTGTCTCATCCTGTATCCAGGCTAGACGCCGTGTCTCATCCTGTATCCAGGCTAGACGCCGTGTCTCATCCTGTATCCAGGCTAGACGCCGTGTCTCATCCTGTATCCAGGCTAGACGCCGTGTCTCATCCTGTATCCAGGCTAGACGCCGTGTCTCATCCTGTATCCAGGCTAGACGCCGTGTCTCATCCTGTATCCAGGCTAGACGCGTGTCTCATCCTGTATCCAGGCTAGACGCCGTGTCTCATCCTGTATCCAGGCTAGACGCCGTGTCTCATCCTGTATCCAGGCTAGACGCCGTGTCTCATCCTGTATCCAGGCTAGACGCCGGTCTCATCCTGTAATCCAGGCTAGACGCGTGTCTCATCCTGTATCCAGGCTAGACGCCGTGTCTCATCCTGTATCCAGGCTAGACGCCGTGTCTCATCCTGTATCCAGGCTAGACGCCGTGTCTCATCCATCTTTCCGTAACACTTATGGTTACATCATTTACCGTAAATTTTGGATGGTCTCCATTATATAATATACATTGTAAGCTTTTGTTCCATCTCCAGGAACCATGCATACATTTTGTTTTGGATAATCCATTAGGAATTAAGTCTGCTTTTTCCCCAGAAAGGTCCCCACTCGGCTCCACAGGCCATGTCTGGTACTTCAGCGCTTAGATGATGGGGGCCCAGTGGTCTCGGGCTTTTTCTGGAATCAAAAAAATCTTCATTTTTTTTTTTCTAATTTTGGAAACCCCTTTAAAGGGGGTTCACATTATATACAGCTATGGGACGTCACAGGGGTCCAATCCGTTGGCCTGTCCTAGTCAATATCCTGTTCTTATGTGGATTGTGGTCTTTGATCTTAGGCAGAATAACGGATGAGTATCTGCTCCTTTTACATCCTCCATGTTTCTCCTCCCGGTCACAGCATTAACATACCATACCGACATGACCACTGCAGCCGCTCACTGGCTGCGGCGGTCACTACTGCAGTCTTGTGTTACACCCACCTTTATAATTGCCTTTTGCTGTTCTCCTCAGGGCGTCCCCATCAGGCTAGAAGTGGGGCCCAGAGACATGAAGAGTCAGCAGTTTGTCGCCGTCCGACGTGACACTGGAGAGAAACTAACCATTCCAGAGAGCCAGGCCGAAACTAAACTGAAGGACCTTCTGGAGGAAATTCATAAGAACCTCTACAACCGGTAACCTGTTCCCCTGAGCTATTCTGTATGTTATAATGCCGCTATACTCCGTTGTGACTACACTATTCTCATTGGTTTTCTTTTTCTACTTCAGGGCCCTCAACGATTTGACAAGTCACATGGGTGTCGCTGACAAAATGGAGGATTTTCAGAAGCAGCTTGATACAGGGAAAGTGAGTGGATTTTTTTTTTATTTTTTTATTTTTTACTGATTTATGGATTGTTTTCTCCAGTCACATCCAAATCTGCTGTCAAAATACTGCTGCTTTCTGGTTGAGGTTCAGGTGGTGCATTGTGGAAGATGTACTCTGCTTAGCGCTATGTCTCCCCCACCGCACTGCAGTAGGAAATCCGCTGCTGCCTGCAGATTTATATCTGCCTGTTGACATTTTTATTAATTGAATGCAAAATTTTAAAAATTCAAATCTTAAAACGGTTGCCTTAGATTTTTTAACTGATGACCTATCCCCTAAATAGATCATCAGTATCTGATCGGTGGGGGTCCAACAACCAGGACCTCCTCAGATCAGCTGCTTAAGAATGCACCAGCACTCGCAGTAGCCTTTTCACAGCTTTCCCGAGGCCATGTGACATCACATTCCTTGGTCACATGGCCTAGGCGCAGCTTAGCCCCATTGACTTGAATGCAGCTGAGCTGCGAAACAATGGACGGCGCTGTCCTTGGTGAGCTGAGAGAAGGCTGTGGCATGGTGATTTCTTAAACAGCTGAGAGACAGGGGTCCCGGGTGATGGAACCCCACTGATCAGGTACTAATCCAGAGGATGTCAGTTAAAGGGAGTCTTTCACCTGTTTTTCACCAATATAACTAAGAGCACTGCCCCACAGAAGATTGCAGATACATCTCAGACATACCTGTGTGCACTGTGTGTGTATTACATGTCACATCCCAGACATACCTGTGTGCACTGTGTGTGTATTACATGTCACATCCCAGACATACCTGTGTGCACTGTGTGTCTGTATTACATGTCACATCCCAGACATACCTGTGTGCACTGTGTGTCTGTATTACATGTCACATCCCAGACATACCTGTGTGTACTGTGTGTCTGTATTACATGTCACATCCCAGACAGATCCGTCCCCATTGACTTACATGCAGCTGAGGACGGATCCGCAATGCCTGCGGGCATTTGTTCGCAGGGGAGCCGAGCGCTACAGTGCTCGTAACAAGCACGTTTGCTCATCTCTACTTCTGACCTTCTTTGAAAGCTGGCATTCCAAGCTTTCAAATTATACCAAAATCACAGCGTTATATCCAGTATATCAGAAGATATAGCTTTTAGAAATCTAGTCGGGAGAGAAAGCTGCTTTTACTTTCACTTTCAGCTGGGCACTTGGGAGCTGTTTTCCAGCAGAATAAAAGTGCTTTTCCTAGACATGGAATACAGACACACAGTGCACACAGGTATGTCTGGGATGTGACATGTAATACACACAGTGCACACAGGTATGTCTGGGATGTGACATGTAATACACACACACAGTGCACACAGGTATGTCTGGGATGTGACATGTAATACAGACACAGTGCACACAGGTATGTTTGGGATGTGACATGTAATACACACACAGTGCACACAGGTATGTCTGGGATGTGACATGTAATACACACAGTGCACACAGGTATGTCTGGGATGTGACATGTAATACAGACACAGTGCACACAGGTATGTCTGGGATGTGACATGTAATACACACACAGTGCACACAGGTATGTCTGGGATGTGACATGTAATACAGACACAGTGCACACAGGTATGTCTGGGATGTGACATGTAATACACACACACAGTGCACATAGGTATGTCTGGGATGTGACATGTAATACAGACACAGTGCACACAGGTATGTCTGGGATGTGACATGTAATACAGACACACAGTGCACACAGGTATGTCTGGGATGTGACATGTAATACAGACACACAGTGCACACAGGTATGTCTGGAATATGACATGTAATACAGACACACAATGCACACAGGTATGTCTGGGATGTGACATGTAATACACACACAGTGCACACAGGTATGTCTGGGATGTGACATGTAATACACACACAGTGCACACAGGTATGTCTGTGATGTGACATGTAATGCACACAGGTATATCAGGTGAAAGACTCCCTTTAAAAAATCTTGGAAAACCCCTTTAAGTTACAATTAAGGTTGACCCTTAAAAGGCTAGATGGACACGATAGAGCTGTTCCTGCTCATGACCCACCTCCATGAGGCAGCAGAGAATGGCTTCCAGTCTATGGCCATATGATCAGCATCTAGTGCTGTATTTCCTATGAAGTATCTGCTGCAAGGAAACTACATAGTCAGATGTGCCTGGCCTGTGGATGATCACATCATGCAGCCGACATACCCATGGATTCTGTAGGATTCTTTGCTGGCGGTACCTGACGTTCTCGTCTTTAAAAGTGTTGTCCGAGAAAATGAAGATTCTCAGACAAGCAATAGTTTAAAAGAAAAATCACCTTTATATTCTTTCATCTCTGTTGCGCTGATGTCACTGCTGGTTAACAAACTGCCCATGTATGTCATGTGACCGCTGCAGCCAGTCACCATCCTCAGTGGTCCAACACAGCAGTCCAGGGCAGTGATTGGCTGCAGAGGTCAAGGACCTGCACATCTCTTGCACTTTGGAAACGAGCTGCGACAGAAGGATCGGACCATCGTGGCAGAAGGGGAGGAGGGGGGAGTATAAGATTTTTTTTTTTTTTTCTTTTAAGCGATTGCAGGGCGCGTCCAAGTTTTTTAACTGCTTTAATATCCCATAATCCAGTAGGTTATCAAATCCAGTGTCAGCGAGTTCATCCCAGGTATGGGTTATCAACCCACTTTCCGTGACACCTGTAGTTACATCGCTTACTGTAAATCGTTATCTTTTTTGGATTCTCTCCATTCACAGGGACTTAGAATAATGCAATAGAGGTGACCTTTCACTGGTCGTAACGCGCCCGTCCGTCTTTCTATCTTTTAGAGAAGTAGTTAAAAATAATATAGATATATCAGGATATAGAGGAGAAAATAAAACATTTAGGGGTAGTTCAGTATTGGGTCACTAAAGCTTAAAGGGGTTTTCCCCACTAACTCCACAGGATAGGCGAATAAGTATCTGATCGCTGGAGGGGTCCAACTGCTGAGAATCCTAACGATCACATAAAATGAGGTCTCCTATGAGACTGGACACTGGAGCCGGAAATGATGCAGTGCACTGAACTAAGAGTAGACCGCGCTGTACCCCTGAGAAGTCATCAGTATCTGTAGCCTGGACAACCCCTTTAACACTTTCATAATTACCAGATCAATGCAGTATAAGACATAGCGCCACTTTCATCCGTGTGGTTGTGTGTGGTACTGCAGCTCAGCCCTTTATTGTGGAGGTCAGATCCCCAGCGATCACACATTGGGAGCCCATCTTAGCCTACTTTCACACTTGCGTTTGCAGGATCCGTTTGTGAGATCCGTCTCAGGTTCTCATAAACGGTCCTGAACTGATCAGTTTTGTCCTAATGCATTCTGAATGGAAAAGGATCCGATCAGAACGCATCAGTTTTGCTTCAGTTCAGTCTCCATTCCGTTTTGGAGGCGGACACTAATACGCTGCTTGCTGCATTTTGGTGTCCGCATGAAGGAACTGATGAAAACGGATCCGTCGTGACTCACAATGTAAGTCAATGGGGACGGATCCGTTTTGTCTGACACAATAGAAAACGGATCCGTCCTCCATTGACTTTCAGTGGAGTTCATGACGGATCCGTCTTGGCTATGTAAAAGATAATACAAAACGGATCCGTTCAGAACGGATGCAGACGGTTGTATTATCATGACGGAGAGTTGTGGCTGGAGGACCCCGGGTTTCCCAGGGTCCAGCCACCACCAGGCACAGCTCCCCCGCTGCTTCCATAGAAGTGAATGGGAGCGCACCACACATGCGTGGCCACCGATACCATTCATTTCTATGGGGCCGACGGAAATAGCCGAATTTCTATGGGGCCCAAATTAATAGGAGCTGTGGCCGCACATGCACAATGCGCCCTCCTTGACTTTTGGGGCTCCATTCTTGACCACCTCTGGGACCCGTACCTATCAGACAATGGGGGGCATATCCTAGCGATATGCCCCCATTGTCTATGATGGCAAAAACTGATGCCCCGTCCTAACCTAGCCTTGCTCCTAAAGCTGAAAATTGTTGCAGTGTGTCAGCGTAGTCCTGGACATGAGGCTTTCCCACACTAATACATTGCAACAAACCACAGCTGCCGAAGAACGGCATAGGCTTAAATTACACAAAGGATGATAGGACCCTGTGGGCACCATGACGAAGTCTATGTAAAGCTTCTGTGCTGAGAGCCACTCGTGGCCTGTATACGACCCACTTAAAGGGATTGTACGTTTCCTGCTCTTCCTTGGATATGTGCTTGCGTGCGGCATATAGAAACCCATCTTCAGTCCTGATGCATTATGATGGCATGCAGTCAAGGGGCACCGGGTTGTTTACTTTGATGGCTTTAGATTAAGCCTTCTCATATTATACGCCCTTCCTAAAATGGCTGAAACATTGAGATTTGCGCAGAGATAAGCCTACAATAAAATGTTCCTGCGAGATCATTACTGATAATGTAAAAAAGACCAAACGCTGTCAAGGTTGATCGAAGAGGAGATAAAATTGCCCCAGGAACATCAACAGGAAGCCACGGCGTTTACTGCGCTATGTGACAGCGATTAATCTTTATGGCATATAATCAGCACTGCGTCTGTATACGGTCCTCGTATACATCTCCTGGGAGGTGACAGCTGAGGTCATTGACTACTGCCATAGTCAATATGGAGCTGGTACCTGTGGTGCTGTTAGGACATCCGGTAATATACTCAAATAGCTAACTGTAGATATGGTACAAGCTAAGTTCAATAAGGTAAATGTGAACAAAGCTCCGGGTCCAGATGGATTACACCCAAAGAGTCCTCAAAGAGCTCAGTTCAGTCTTTTCTGTGCCCCTGTTCAAAATTTTTAGAGATTCTCTAGGTACTGGTACAGTGCCAAGTGATTGGCGCAAGGCAAATGTGGTGCCCATATTCAAAAAAGGATCTCGGTCCTCCACAGGTAATTATAGACCAGTAAGCTTAGGAAAAATGTTTGAAGGACTCTTAAGGGACTATATACAGGAGTATGTGACTGTAAGTAATATAAGTCATAACCAGCTTGGGTTTACCAAGGACAGAGGTTGTCAGACTAACCTGATTTGTTTTAAACAAGGCATGGACTCGTGGGGCAGGGATGTAATACGACCACAAAGCGTTGGTGCGGCCTCATCTGGAATACGCAGTTCAGTTCTGGGAATCAGTCCATAGAAAGGATGCCCTGGAGCTGGAGAGAGCACAGAGGAGAGCGACTAAACTGATAAGGGGCCTGGAGGGTCTGAGTTATGAAGAAAGATTAAAAGAATTGAATTTATTTAGTCTTGAGAAGAGACGTCTAAGGGGGGACATGGCTAACCTGTACAAATATATAAATGGGCCATACAAAAAATTCGGTGAAAAACTGTTCCATGTCAAATGTCTTCAAAAGACAAGGGGGCACTGCCTCCGACTGGAGAAGAAAAAGTTCAGTCTCCAGAAGCTTCAAAGCTTCTTTACTGTAAGAGCTGTGAATCTGTGGAATAGACTTCCTCAGGACGTGGTCACAGCAGGAACAGTGGACGGATTTAGAAATCTAGGTTCTAAAATTCGCGTCCCCTCCTATGCCTTGGTTGAACTTGATGGACTTATTTATTTTTTCAATCTATTGTTACTATGCTAGTATAATACCTACATACCTGGATCTTCTGTTCCTTCATCTTCTGCTTCCTGCTGCCTAAAAGGGATGATACTGAAACAAGTCTGTGTAGCATTGGGGGGGGGGGACGCAGAGTTCACCTTTTATGTTGGGGGTGTTTGCTTTGTGAATGAGCAGCTTTCATCATTACTCTCTTGCTCTCCAGATTGTACAGATCCCCTTCTGCGGCGAGATTGACTGTGAAGACTGGATTAAGAAGACAACAGCCAAGTGAGTGCACTTCTTGAGATGGTATTAATATAGTATCTATACAGGGGTTCAGTCAGCATCCATGTCTTATAAATATAGCCTGAGGACCAAGAGGCGGGGGAAATTCTTAAAATGTCTTTTTCATATTCCCGTTAGAGATCTAGGTAGTCGGGAGTATTTATTTATTTTAACTGGCAGCTGCCAGCACATTTTAAGCCGGACAATCCCTTTAAAAGGCATCTGTCAGCAGTTTTGTACCTATGACACTGGCTGACCTGTTACATGTGCACTTGGCAGCTGAAGTCATCTGTGTTGGTCCCATGTTCATAGGTGCCCACATTGCTTAATAAATGCAAATGAGCCTCTAGGAGCAACGGGGGCGTTACCATTACACCTACAGACTCTGCTCTCTCTGCAATTGCCGTGCACGCTCCATTTTGATTGACAGGGCAGGTGTGACCACGTTTACACTGCCTGGTCCTGTCAAAGTGCTGAGGGTTGCGGCAGTTGCAGAGAGAGAGCAGAGCCTCTAGGTGCAACGGCAACTCCCCCATTGCTCTTAGAGGCTCATTCGCATATAATAAAACATAATTTTTCTCAGCAATGCGGGCACATAGGAACATGGGACCAACACAGATGTCTTCATCTGCCAAGTGCATATGTAATAGGTCAGCCAGTTTCATGGGTGCAAATCTGCTGACAGACACCCTTTAAAGGCAATGCTTTTTGAGGGTTGAACATTGACTTAAAGGATAGCTCCCTATAGGTGGCACTAGAGAGCTGGTTGGGCTGTTTTGAATAAATTTTTATTGTCCCAAAATCCACCATCATCTGAGAGCAGACGGAAAGGCCGTTTAAATTAAAGGGGTTGTCAGAGCTGAACCCGGACATATCCATAATTTCACCCAGGCAGCCTGCCTGATAACATCGGAGCATCCGCCCAGCAGTGAGCCCGATGACGTCACCGGCGCTGATGGCCCATTACAGCCGGTGACGTCACCGAACACACTGCCGGGTGGAAGCTTCCGCCCGGCAGTGTGTATTATGTAAACAGAAGAGCCCCTGCGTGATCCAGCGCAGGGCAAGGGAGGCATGAGATGCTCTGATGCTAACATCAGGCGGGCTGCCTGGGTGAATTTAAGGGTATGTCCGGGCTCAGCTCTGAACCTGGACAACCCCTTTAAGTATATTGTGTATGTGTGATCAGGATGCTTACGTCCATTTCTGTATGTATAGGGACCAGGATCTGGAGCCAGGAGCACCATCAATGGGAGCCAAGAGTCTTTGTATCCCCTTCAAGCCACTTAAGGAGCTGCAGCCCGGAGCCAAGTGCGTTTGTGACAAGAAGCCTGCCAAGTATTACACCCTGTTTGGCCGCAGCTACTAGACGGAGACAGACCCCTGGACCCCTTTATTAAGCTCTTTATTTTTATTACCTAATGTACACCTCAGAACAGATTTTAGGACCCATCCCGTGTGGGGGGAGGGGCAGCGCTCTGTAGCTCTGCACACGTATTTTCTGAATACATCCCTAATAATAAAAGCTACAACAAACTCTGTGGGTTGTCTTCATTCTCTGCCCCAAATTCATTCAAGACCCCTGAGATCTGGTCTTGGAGGGGGTCGAAGGTCGATCATCTTGTATTTAAAGGAATGTTTAGTCTGGAAATGAGTGAAGTAAGCAAATCTTGTCCCCGCTTTGTCTGGGGGATTTTCTGCATGTTCCCTGCTGATCTGCTCTATTTTCAGCTGGTAAACTGCTGCGGGGGAGGCGCGAAGCCAAGGGGTAGGGCTTAACTGTCTTGGGGTCCATTCACACGACCGTATGAACGGGTCCCATCACAGACGTCTCCCGCATTGTGTGCCGTGTACTGAACTCCCGGCACTGAACGGGGGTTACGTAGCATTATACTGATTTATGATGCTATGTAACCCTTACAGTTCTGGAATGTGTTGGATAATGCTGTTAGTGTTATCGAACACATTCCAGAACTGTTAGGGTTACATAGCATCATAAATCAGTATAATGCTATGTAACCCCCGTTCAGTACACGGCACACGATTCGGGAGACGTCCGAGTTTCACGCTCGTGTGAGAGGGGCCTGAGACAACGGACTATAACATACCTAAAGTTTAGTTTTTTTAAAGTACAGGTACACTTTAAGCATCAGAAGATGGACGCCTATGATGCTGACGGGACCGAAGGAAAACAGATATATGTTCTAAACCAGGTTGGCAAACCTGAGGCTCTACAGCTGTTGGAAAACAACTCCCAGCAGCCTACATAAGAGCATGGTGGGAGTTGTAGTTTTACAGCAGCTGGAGAGCCGCAAGTTGGCCATCCCTGTGGAGAAATAACAAGAAACGAGGGATCCCATGTACAAACCTCAGAATCAGTCTTCACTCAGGATCTCATAACCGGTAGTGCCTGATTAAATGACTTGCACAGCTACTCTATAGACCAGGGTCAGCAACCTCCGGCACTCCAGCTAGTGTGAAACTACAACTCCCAACAGCTGATGTGACGAAGGTTGCTGATCCCTGCTATAGACAAATGACACACCCTAAATCTATGTCTCTATCTATCCTATCTATTATCTATCAATCACAGGGATAGCCAACCTGCAGCTCTCCAGCTGTTGTAAAACTACAACTCCCACCATGCCCTGCTGTAGGCTGATAGCTGTAGGCAGTGTGGGCATGCTGGGAGTTGTAGTTTTGCAAAAGCTGGCGAGCCTCAGGTTGGCCATCCCTGATCTATCATCTGATAACTAATATCTTCCTGATATATATCTGTCTGATATCTACCGTATATATACAGTACAGACCAAAAGTTTGGACACACCTTCTCATGAAAATTGTAGATTCACACTGAAGGCATCAAAACTATGAATTAACACATGTGGAATTATATACTTAACAAAAAAGTGTGAAACAACTGAAAATATGTCTTATATTCTAGGTTCTTCAAAGTAGCCACCTTTTGCTTTGATTACTGCTTTGCACACTCTTGATGAGCTTCAAGAGGTAGTCACCTGAAATGGTATTCCAACAGTCTTGAAGGAGTTCCCAGAGATGCTTAGCACTTGTTGGCCCTTTTGCCTTCACTCTGCGGTCCAGCTCACCCCAAACCATCTAGATTGGGTTCAGGTCTGGTGACAGTGGAGGCCAGGTCATCTGGCGTAGCACCCCATCACTCTACTTCTTGGTCAAATAGCCCTTACACAGCCACATGTGTTCATTCATAGTTTTGATGCCTTCAGTGTGAATCTACAATTTTCATAGTCATGAAAATACAGAAAACTCTTTGAATGAGAAGGTGTGTCCAAACTTTTAGTCTGTACTGTATATCTACCTGATATATATCTGATTATCTATCTTCTTCCTGATATGTCTGATATCTACCTGATATCTGTCTGTCTGATGTTTACCTGATATCTGCCTGTATGATTCTCTATCTTCTGCCTGTCCATGTAATATCCACCTGCTATCTACCTGATATCAGTCTGTCTATCATCTCTCATGTCACTCCTGTTTATCTATTCATCCATAAAACATCAGAGATATATAGTACGTGTTATATTTTGTGTCGTCTCTGCACCACCGCTCCTATTTTTTTCCTCCTGGTTGCGTGTAGATCTTGCACGCTTCTCTCTTCTTTATAATCCCAGAGGTAATATCCATCTATTTTCCATAAACTTATATAACTATCATAATGTTATGACACAGCCTGGAGTATTATACGGGGTCATTAACAGCGCAGTCTAATCTTAATCACAGCTCAATAACCTAACTGCTGAAAAGCGTATCAGAGAACCGCCGATACCTGCAGATATAGGTAATTACAGTTTCATACATGGCGTCTGATCAGCTCAACCTTACTCACTCAGAAGATGCTTGGACACCAGTGCCCAGGAAGGTAGGAGAAATCCACCACTGCAGCCATCTATCACAGAGGACCATGGGTGTAGCTCCTGCCGAGAGGTGGCCCTGAGCTCATCTGACCTTCCTTAGATTATTTTTTTCTTCTATCCTTTGCTGTCCCCAGTGGGGAGGACGATAGGTGTTGGCCCCCATTACCGTTCCTCCCCACCCCCAAGACGGCAAAGTGGAACAGAGCAGCTCAGCTCCTCCGTTATCTGACAGCCAAATTATCACCAGCGGCTCCCCCGCCAGCATACTGCCACTACAGCGTGCCACTCGCAGAGGGGGTGACCCTGCTGGTGCCATGGGGTCGCCGAAGCAAAGGGAGATGGCAGGATAAGTATTTGTCAAGCCCCCTCTCTATTTTTAGGGAATCAATCCTTTTTATTTGCCTAGATCAGTGATGGTAAACCTTTTAGAGAGCGAGTGCCCAAACTGCAACCTGAAACCCACTTATTTATCTCAAAGTGCCAACAGGGCAATTTACCCTGAATACTGAAAAATAGCAGCCAAGTTAAGCTGTGGGGGCGTGGCTTAACACAGGCCCCAGTAAAATGAATGTCCCTGTTTGAGTCCCCTAGTATTAATAAGGCTTCGTTAGTGGCCCCCAGTATTAATAAGGCCTCATTAGTGGCCCCCAGTATTAATAAGGCCTCATTAGTGGCCCCCTAGTATTAATAAGGCCTCATTAGTGGCCCCCAGTATTCATAAGACCCCTAGTAAAATTAATGCTCCAATTTGTGCTCTCTAGTAAAATGAATGTCCCCATTGGCACCCCCTATTATTAATAATGCCCCATTAGTGGCCCCCAGTATTAATAATGCCCCATTAGTTCCCCCCAGTATTAACCCTTTCACTCCCGGAGGTTTTTTCGGTTATGCATTTTCGTTTTGCGCTCCCTGCCTTCAAACAGCCATAACTCTTTTATTTTTCTGTTCACATAGCTGTATGAGGGCTTGTTTTTTGCGGGACAAGTTGTACTTTCCAACGCCACCATTTAATATTGCATATGGTGTAGTGGGAAGCAGGAAAAAAATTCCAAATCGGGTGAAATTGCAAAAAAAACGCTATTCCGCTACAGTTCTACGGGTTTCTTATTTACAGCGTTCGATATGCATTAAAACTGATCCGTTAATTCATTCTACTGGTCAGTACGAATCCGGCAATACCTAATATGTATAGTTTTTCCTGCGTTTTCATAGTGCCCTTTTTTTTTTTTTTTCCTTGTCATATCTTGACCCCTATAACTTTTTGGTATTTATGTGTACAGAGCTGTATGGGGGCTCATTTTTTGCGGGACGATCTGAAGTTTTTATTGATACCATTCTGGGGTGTGTATGACTTTTTGATCACTTTTTATTTAATTTTTTTTAGAAAAAAAAAGCGACAAAAAACGGCAAATCGCCATTTGGACACTTTTTTCCGCCACACAATTCGCCATATTGGAATTTTTTTTTTTTATATTTTAAAAGTACGGGCGTTTTCGGTCACGGTGATACCCATGATGTCTATATTTATTGTTATTTAGGTATTTATTTTTTAATTATACGGAAAGGGGGGTGATTTGAACTTTTATATCTTTTATTTTTTATATATTTTTTTTACATTTTTTAAAAAAATGTTTTTTACTATTTGAAAGCTCAAATATGGGCTGATATATTGTGGCTTTTTTTTTTTTATTTATGAGCAATCAGGGATTTTCTAGACTCAGAAATCCAAGAATTGCTCATTTCTTATCCTAGTGGCCAGAATAAGAATTGCACTTTGAAAACTGTAATCCTCACCAGCGAGGATTACAGTTTTCATATGGTGTACAGACACCCCGATTAGCCACACGACATCTAAACGCCCAGGAAGACGCCACCGATCTAGTAAGTAGCGGCAAGTTTCTGCTGTTAGAAACAGCAGAGACTTGCCGGCCATGATGCCCGCCGCATTTGCGAGCAGGCGCCATGTGCCCGCTTCGCCCCAGCGCCATACATTTACGGCGCTGGGAGTGTAATGGTTAATAATGCCCCATTAGTGGCCCCCAGTATTAATAATTCCCCATTAGGGGCCCCCAGTATTAATAATGCCCCATTAGTGGCCCCCAGTATTAATAATGCCCCATTAGTGCCCCCCAGTATTAATAAGGCCCCCAGTAAAGTTAATGTTCCAATTTGTGCTCTCCAGTAAAATTAATGTCCCCGTTGGCGTCCCCTATTAATAATGCCATTAGTGGCCCCCAGTATTAATAATGCCCCATTAGTTCCCCCCAGTATTAATAATGCCCCATTAGTGCCCCCCAGTATTAATAAGGCCCCATTAGTGCCCCCCAGTATTAATAAGGCCCCATTAGGGGCCCCCAGTATTAATAATGCCCATTAGTGGCCCCCAGTATTAATAATGCCCCATTAGTGGCCCCCAGTATTAATAATGCCCCATTAGTGGCCCCCAGTATTAATGCCCCATTAGTGCCCCCCAGTATTAATAAGGCCCCCAGTAAAGTTAATGTTCCAATTTGTGCTCTCCAGTAAAATGAACGTCCCCGTTGGCGTCCCCTATTATTAATAATGCCCATTAGTAGCCCCCAGTTTTAATAATGCCCCATTAGTGCCCGCCAGTAAAATGAATGTCCCCGTTGACGCCTCCTAGTATAAAAAAATGTCCCATTAGTGGGATATGCCCCCATTTTCTTATAGGTGCCGGTCCCAGCGGTGGAGCGACCACCGCTCCCATTCATTTCTATGGGGCCGCCGAGAATAGCCGAGCGCTGGCTCGGCTATTTCTGTCAGCTACATAGAAATGAATGGGAGCGGTGGTCGCGTATGCACGGTGCGCTCCCATTCATTTCTAGGAGTGCAGCGGGGGAGCTGTGCCTGGTGGTGGCTGGACCCCGGGAAACCTGGGATCCTCCAGGCGTAGCGCTCCCCATTCCGTTCTCAATAATAGGTGCGGGTCCCAGACAATGGGGGCATATCCTAGCGATATGCCCCCATTGTCTAAGATGGGAATACCCCTTTAATAATGCCCCATTAGTGGCCACAAGTATTAATAAGGCTCCCAGTAAAATGAATGCTCCCATTAGTGCACCCTAGTATTACTTTTCCTCTATTAATGACTCCCAGTATTAATAATGTCCCCATTAGAGGGCACAGTATTATTAATGCCCCCCCCCCCTCTTGTGCAAAATAAATAAATAAAACTCACCTCATCCATTTGATCGCGCCGCGGGGAACACTCGCTGCTCACAGAATTCGCAGGACAAGACCTGCGCTCCAGTGTGATGACATTTTGCAGGTCCTGCTGCTTCCAGTCAATGCTGCTAAACGCCATCACGCTGGAGTGCATGTCCTGTCCTGTGCATCCAGTGAGCAGCGGGTGTTCCCCGGGGCGCAATCCAAAGGATGAGCAGAAGAGGGAGGCAGAGGCTTTAGGCAGCACGGTGGCTCAGTGGACAGCACTGGTGCCTCGCAGTGCTGGGGTACTGGGTTTAAGGCTAGGGCTACATGACGACATTTTGTCATACAGTCGACTCTATGACTAAGGGTGTTAAAAAGATGCCCCCGAAATGTGTCACAGTGATGTAAGGCCTGGTCTGTACTCACCATTTTTGTAACTGCTTTTTAACGGAGAAGAAATAAACTGAATGTATTTTACCAACACCGGTGGCTGGAGATCGTTATTTGTCGCTGTGTGAGTGCAGTCCTGCACTATCCGTGCCCCGGAGGTCCGAGCAGAAGCTGGTGTTTGTTGCAGTATTATAGTAGTTATATTCTTGTACATAGGAGCAGTATTATAGTAGTTATATTCTTGTACATAGGAGCAGTATTATAGTAGTTATACTCTTGTACATAGGAGCAGTATTATAGTAGTTATATTCTTGTACATAGGAGCAGTATTATAGTAGTTATATTCTTGCACATAGGAGCAGTATTATAGTAGTTATATTCTTGTACATAGGAGCAGTATTATAGTAGTTATATTCTTGTACATAGGAGCAGTAATATAGTAATTATATTCCTGTACATAGGAGGCAGTATTATAGTAATTTTCTTGTACATAGGAGGCAGTATTATAGTAGTTATATTCTTGTACATAGGAGCAGTATTATAGTAGTTATATTCTTGCACATAGGAGCAGTATTATAGTAGTATAGTAGTTATATTCTTGTACATAGGAGCAGTAATATAGTAATTATATTCTTGTACATAGGAGCAGTATTATAGTAGTTATATTCTTGTACATAGGAGCAGTATTATATTAGTTATATTCTTGTACATAGGAGGCAGTATTATATTAGTTATATTCTTGCAAATAGGAGCAGTATTATAGTAGCTATTTTCTTGTACATAGGAGGCAGTATTATAGTAGTTATATTCTGTACATAGGAGCAGTATTATAGTACTTATATTCTTGTACATAAGAGCAGTATTATAGTACTTATATTCTTGTACATAGGAGGCAGTATCATAGTAGTTATATTCTTGTATATAGGAGCAGTATTATAGCAGTTATATTCTTGTACATAGGAGCAGTATTATAGTAGTTATATTCTTGTACATAGGAGGCAGTATTATAGTAGTTATATTCTTGTACATAGGAGCAGTATTATAGTAATTATATTCTTGTACATAGGAGCAGTATTATAGTAGTTATATTCTTGTATATAGGAGCAGTATTATAGTAGTTATATTCTTGTACATAGGAGCAGTATTATAATAGTTATATTCTTGCACATAGGAGCAGTATTATAATAGTTATTTTCTTGTACATAGGAGCAGTATTATAGTAGTTATATTCTTGTACATAGGAGCAGTATTATAGTAGTTATATTCTTGTACATAGTAGCAGTATTATAATAGTTATATTCTTGTACATAGGAGGCAGTATTATAGTAGTTATATTCTTATATATAGGAGGCAGTATTATAGTAGTTATATTCTTGTACATAGGAGCAGTATTATAGTAGTTATATTCTTGTACATAGGAGCAGTACATAGGAGCAGTAATATAGTAATTATATTCTTGTACATAGGAGGAAGTATTATAGTTATTATATTCTTGTATTTAGGAGCAGTATTATAATAGTTATATTCTTGTACATAGGAGCAGTATTATAGTAGTTATATTCTTGTACATAGGAGCAGTATTATAGTAGTTATATTCTTGTATATAGGAGCAGTATTATAGTAGTTATATTCTTGTACATAGGAGCAGTATTATAGTAGTATATTAGTTATATTCTTGTACATAGGAGCAGTAATATAGTAGTTTTATTCCTGTACATAGGAGGCAGTATTATAGTCGTTATATTCTTGTACATAGGAGCAGTAATATAGTAGTTATATTCTTGTACATAGGAGCAGTATTACAGTAGTTATATTCTTGTATATAGAAGCAGTATTATAGTAGTTATTTTCTTGTACATAGGAGCAGTATTATAGTAGTTATATTCTTGTACATAGGAGGCAGTATTATAGTAGTTATATTCTTGTACATAGGAGCAGTAATATAGTAGTTATATTCTTGTACATAGGAGCAGTATTACAGTAGTTATATTCTTGTATATAGAAGCAGTATTATAGTAGTTATTTTCTTGTACATAGGAGCAGTATTATAGTAGTTATATTCTTGTACATAGGAGCAGTATTATAGTAGTTATATTCTTGTACATAGGAGCAGTATTATAGTAGTTATATTCTTGTACATAGTAGCAGTATTATAATAGTTATATTCTTGTACATAGGAGCAGTATTATAGTAGTTATATTCTTGTACATAGGAGCAGTATTATAGTAGTTCTATTCTTGTACATAGGAGCAGTATTATAGTAGTTCTATTCTTGTACATAATAGGCAGTATTATAGTAGTTATATTCTTGTACATAGTAGCAGTATTATAGTAGTTATATTCTTGTACATAGGAGCAGTATTATAGTAGTTATATTCTTGTACATAGGAGCAGTATTATAGTAGTTATATTCTTGTACATAGGAGCAGTATTATAGTAGTTATTTTCTTGTACATAGGAGTTAATGTTCCAATTTGTGCTCTCCAGTAAAATGAACGTCCCCGTTGGCGTCCCCTATTATTAATAATGCCCATTAGTAGCCCCCAGTTTTAATAATGCCCCATTAGTGCCCGCCAGTAAAATGAATGTCCCTGTTGACGCCTCCTAGTATAAAAAAATGTCCCATTAGTGGGATATGCCCCCATTTTCTTATAGGTGCGGGTCCCAGCGGTGGAGCGACCACCGCTCCCATTCATTTCTATGGGGCCGCCGAGAATAGCCGAGCGCTGGCTCGGCTATTTCTGTCAGCTACATAGAAATGAATGGGAGCGGTGGTCGCGTATGCACGGTGCGCTCCATTCATTTCTAGGAGTGCAGCGGGGGAGCTGTGCCTGGTGGTGGCTGGACCCCGGGAAACCTGGGATCCTCCAGGCGTAGCGCTCCCCATTCCGTTCTCAATAATAGGTGCGGGTCCCAGACAATGGGGGCATATCCTAGCGATATGCCCCCATTGTCTAAGATGGGAATACCCCTTTAATAATGCC